>OZ024915.1:71538847-71911347 GCA_964017125.1 Flabesymbios commensalis
ATTTTTTTAAAAAAAGATTGGGCGAATTTAAAAAAGGCTACTCCCAGATTCTGGTGAAACAGACTGTAGTGTTAACCCTTTGACCACTAAGCACCACCATCGTCGTTTTTAATCCGTTTTATCAGCTGATTAAATCAAAGTTTGATATACCCGACGAATACAAAAAAACGACATATCCACAACGAATAGCTCGTTTTCTATCAACTCCCCACTGGGCACATGGCGTTGTAGACGTTAATTCAACGTCGAAACAACGTCGTGTGCCCATGCAGTGAGTCAGCTCGAACTGTGACTATAACATATTTCAAAAATAAAAACGGTGATTGGTTACAGGCAAACGCAGTATCAATTCTAGGAAAGGCAAAAAATGCAAACCATCATACTATAGACCTGTCTCATTGACATGCATATGATGTAAGCTACTGGAACACGCAGTGGTTAGAAACATCATGACTCACCTTGAAACAAACAAAATACTATAGATGATTAGCAACAAGGCTTCAGAGCAAAGAAATCCACAGAGACCCAACTAGTAACATTAATACATAAATAATCTAAAAACTCGGATCAGAAAAAGCCCCTGATATTGTAGTGGTGGACGTCAGCAAAGATCTTGATAAAGTTTCTCATAGACATATATCTGGCTCTGAAATTAAAATATTAAGGCATTGAGGGGACGGAACTTGATTGAATTAATTCTTTCCTGGCTAACATAATGCAAAGAGTTTACATTAGAGGGTTCAATACTAGAAAATGTTTTAGTTTCGTCTGGGGTACCTCGATCAAGGATCAACCAAATACCCTGGAGTTACCATCAGCTCAGATCTAAATTGGAGCAGAAATATTTCAAACATAACAGCTAGGCAAGGCAAATCAAGCGCTGGAAAACATAAATACCAGATCACAGAAAATCAGATCCATGGCCTACAACGCCCCCGCATGGAATATTGTGCCATTGTGTGAGACCCACATACCCAGTGTGCTGTTCAGAGGCTGGAGATGGTCAAGAGAGAGCTGCGAGATATATGTTATATGATCGGGATATATGTTATATGAGACGCTATCACAACATGATCAGTAGTGTTACTTATATGCTTGATAATCTCCAGTGGCCTTTGCGATCCCAGCGCTGGAGTTGCCTTCGCCTTGTCTTTTTACTCAGCAACATGTGTTCTTGCCTTTCCTATTTTTTACAGGCACAGTTTTTTTAGCAAAGGTAGGCCTATGTCAATAAAACACTATGTGCATGACCATATCTAGTTTAATCACCATCCCTCAATATTATAACGGCTGCAGTCACTCAGCATGTCTGCAGTCTACCACCACTAACCTTGTAAATAATACATCATTTTAATCTCCACCCTTCAGGTTCTTTTCTTCCTTTTTTTTGTTTACAGGAGTGCACGAACTGTCATTTTTCGGGTTTGTTCAGTTTTACTCAGCACATTTTCTTAGCCATAGGCCTAGTCATTTATTAATGAATGATTGTAAGGTCGTGGCCTACGTCTAAAAGCATACATTTTTTCATTCAATTTATCGCTGCGCACCACACAACGTCTTAGCTGGGCCTTTAGTCTGTGGGATCAGCACCTCACCCGCTTCGGGACTGCTCGGGTTTACGACTACTGACGAGTGGACGTTGCCCGGGCAGCCTCGCTCTGATTAGCTTTGCCGCAAACCGACCGACCGCGCATCACTTACATCACAGGCACTAAGCTGGACGAACGTTCCGTCTAGAATACAGGCCAGAGCCGCATGGCGAGATGTTGTCGCGCTCTGTTTGGGACTGTGTGCACGGTTTAATGTCTAGACTATAATAAAGAGAGAATTAACAAAAGAAAGAGTTAAGGAAGTTATTCACTCACCGTTGCCAAAACGGCAGATTGAATTATTATATCAGAGTTTAGTGAGGGCGGTTTGCCGGCTTGCCAACTGGCAATTCCCCAGATCAACTTACCCATGATATAGGTAACGCCCCATTAACCACACGATAATGGTGACCCGACGATGAAACATTCATGCAAAACCACTGGTTTTGAGACAGCAAAGTATAGTTTTTAAAATTAGATGATTTTTATAAAAAAATGACATTAATAAATAAATGCCAGTAGGTTTAATTAGAAAGGTTATCTGAAAAGAAGTGCCTGGTTTTCGCTTAAAACAGCGGAAATTTTATTAAATTTGGCCATAAACCACATGCGTTCAATCTTTTTCAAGATGGCTGACATGACGAGTCACGCAATAAATTGGATTAACTTTTCCAACCTAAATATTTGAAATTTTGAAAAAATTGTCCTCCTATTTACGCTAGTTTAGGCCATTAGGAGGGAACTATTTTTAAATTCATTCGCAATCGTTAAACACACTAATTGGGTGATTCGGTTGTCACAACCCCCCGGGCTGAATCCGGGAATATAGATAATTTTTCTTGTTCAGATCTAAACGTTGCGATCATAAATTTTTAAAATAAAAATATTGCCTCGATTCAGAGAACTTTTGATTAGAGCCATTTAAAACTGTTCGCCTGATATACATGTCAATAAACGGCCCTATTTGACCCATAAATGTATTACTGCTAGGACCGTAGGTCAACATTTTGCAATCATAACCATATTTTTATTGCAGAGGAAGCAGATTTATTTTGCTATGTTTGGTAGGAGCCGCCATTTTGACAGCCGGTGACCCTAAATTAGCTACTGAAGCCAGCGGGCTACACGTGATCCCACTCATATACCGGCATGCAAGGCGAAAATCACCCCAAATAGAGCGCGACGACCGAAGTAGTTGGTATGGTTAAATGCATACTTTTTCAATACCTGTTTGGGTAATAATGCACAGTAGCCAATAGGCAAACTCAAACGTTTTACTTTTTAAATAATTTCCATATAAACATTTCAAAATGGCCACCTGAGGCGACAGTGAAGGTTTTGTGTCAACACCCTTCGAATAAAAAGGGGCTCATTATAAAAACTCATATTTTCCTATGAGTGACGAGAATTTGTCCGAGTTTTAAGATACAGACGCAGAGTTTAAAAGGCTTAAAGCAGACTTTTTAAAGAACGCGCGTAACAGACGTCGGAGAGATATTTCAAGGAATCCTCCAGGAGTCCATTGCCAATCAAACGTCAGACACAACAAAGATCAACAAATCTTCCCAAGTTTAAAATCGCTATATTCTACCCAACCGACGTGGAGTTGTGGTTCAACCAAATCGAAACGCATTTCGATTCGCATCAAATCACGAATGATGATGAGCGATACAGATTAACCTGTGCTGCGCTTTCTGGTGAGGTAGCGTCTGACGTCAGAGACGTGTTGCTTCAGCCTTTTCAGACACACAAATACGAGAATGTGAAGGGCATTTTGATCGAGTGTAGAGGTTTGACTACCCCAGAGAGAGTTAACAAAGTGATCTCGGGAGAGAAAATGGGAACGAATATACCGTCTCGATTTCTCAGACGACTTCAAAAGGCGGCTGGATTTGGCACTATGGCAGTAGTAGGAGAAGCAGTCATTCATCAGGCTTTCATTCGCCAGATGCCTACCTCAATATGAGCTCATCCAGCCACCCAACCAGACAGTGCGACACTGGAAAGTTTGGCCGTGTTAGCGGATAGAGCATTAGCTTCAGAAATCGACGTTGAGAAAGTCAAGCAGGGGGTTGCTGGAATACAAGTCTGTGAAAGTGGAAAGCTAGTTGGATTGTTAGAAGACCTGTCTCGCAGGCTTAAAAAATTAGAGACAGCCACAGCTACAGAAGCAAAGAAGAAGAATTACGGTCCTTCACATACAGCTCAGAATCAAGACACTGTTCGCGCCTAATGTACAAGCAAAACCATTCGTACCAGTAATCAAAATGTTAATAGACAAGGTTTTTTCACAAACAATCAGCAAGTTAGACGTTCGAACGTGCTGCCGCCGAATACACAGCAGAACGGTGCTGTTCAACCAATCGACACAGCTAATGCACCTGTCTGCTATTATCATCAAACATTCAGTGATAAAGCACACACGTGCAGAGACTCTTGCATCTCGTTGCAGCTAATAACACTACTAGCACTACCTACGGTACAAGTAAACGTATAGTTGACTTTGGTCTCAAACAAGAATACGCTTGGACATTCATAATAGCGGGCATTGAGCAGCCCTTAATAGGAGCAGATTTCTTTATACACTACAGCTTTCTAGTTGATTTAAAAAGCCGCTGTCTGGGAGACATGAGAACCGGTTTAGCTATACCAGCTACCCTATGGTCCATAAAACCTTTATCACTAAATACAGTTGATATTGTTCGTAGCGAATATACAAAATTACTCGGTCAGTTCTCGGAACTAACTCGTCCTATGTTGAAGGGCGAGACAGTGAACCACTGCAGCGTATCGGCGGTGATAACTAGATGATGTATGAACAGGCATTTCAAAAAAATACGTTATTCAGTCGTATTACACACTAGAAATGTATAAATTATATGAATTTGCAATACCTTTAACTGCCCAGGCCAAAAATCTACTTTTAATAATACAAAATGTGACATTTTTGAAGATAGATATCTTAGCCAAGACCAAACTTCTATATTGCATAACGCTCCTCTAGATGTCAGTTGTGGGAGAGAGGTTGGGTGGGGGCTACCCAGACTGCCGGCCATGTGAATCAGCCTCTCTGGTGTCACCTGGTCACAGCCACACAGCAAACACGAGGCATTGACACAATGTTAGCCTAATGGTGGCCTACTGTTTACAACACTGGACCAGCATTGGCCTACCTGTAGAATGGCCTTAACACGATATATGTTCACCCAATGCTAGTTTAATGCTGGCCCATCATCTACAACCCTGGCTCTGCAGTAAAACAGCATTGGCTAAACGTCTCATTTCAACTTGATACACTGGCACAATGTTACTTTAATGTTGCAACAGTGTTATAAATGATGGCACAACATTTACCCAACATTGGGGCAGTGCATTATGTTGACCATTTAGAACAAGCATGACATAGAGTGCTTCACAGCAAAACCAAGTATCTGCTTATTTCACAAGTGTGAGATACTGTCTATTGAACATGCTATTACTAACAAGAAGGAGGCAGTGGCATCAGCGTAAAGGAAGTATATACTTGATTTACAAGTTAGCAAATACGACCTTTTGGTAGCGCTATGGCAGGAAGAGCCAGTTAAGAAGCAGTAAATGCCTAGTTTACCAGGGAGCAGATAATGCCTTTTGAATTTGCACAGGCAGAACAGATGTAAAGCGGAAGGTCACGACAAACGTTTGTCTTGAAAGTCAAACTAAAAACTTGGAGACACTGTCTCCAAGCTAAAAATTATAGGGACAGGTTGTAACGTAGTTTATATGATCTATTGGGGCAATTTGTAACACTATGGGTAGATAATGGGGGCAAATTGTAACACTGGTAGAACTTTCCTCCACTCATCTGTATTACTTCTAGCCCCACAAACACCCAAAGTACATTTGCCAACATATTTCATTACAAGTAATCTTTTTCACTCATAAAGACTGTCATCATAAAAGATCTCTCCAAGATGACCTATAATCATTCGCAGTTGAAATTATTTTATTTATTTTTCACTGTGATCAGTGATAATGTATTGGTATTCAAAAAAATACTTTTCACCTTATTTCTGTCCAATGTAGTATTATGGGATGGAAATACATAATAATAATACATGGCTATAGAAGACATAATTGACACCTGGTGATTTGATTTAAGTGCGCTGTTACAACTTTCCCCGTTAAAACTAGCCCCGCTCTCCCCTAAATATAAAAAACATACAATTTTTCAGATGTACATAAACATAAAACAATTTAAATGTATAACGACCAGGAGACCCGTACTAAGACGCTTTTAGGTCGCTAGTGTATGGGCCCCCCCATGAAATTAACAAAGAAAACATGTAATTTTTTAATAATAATTATAGGGGCCTAGGCAGAAAATTATCAAATACAGTAAAAACAACAGAACATTTTCAGTACAATATAGTATCAGCATATAGTGGTCTACAGCAAAAACTGTTTTGATGCGGGGCCGCTTCAATCAATGTAATAATAAAATTAACATATAGGATGACCGACACACGTAGCGCAGCAGCATAATACATAACGTAAAGGAACATTGGTGTTAAGAGGATAGGAACAATGGTGTTAAGAGGATAGGAACATTGGTGTTGAGAGGATAGGAACAATGGTGTTAAGAAGATAGGAACAATGATATAATAAATGGACTTTAACTCATTATGCTGAGCCTGTGATTTTCACCAACCACCCACGCTGTATTTCCACACCCTGACTGTTTAACTGTTTGGTTTATGTATGTTGGTTTTGTGCACCTTTCAAACTGAACGACGAATCAATGCTTTCCCCACAAGTTGGTTTGTGTTTATACGTTGTCACTTAACCCGGGGGTAATGTGCGATCGGCATCTCACCCGCTTCGGGACTGCTCGGCTTTCTGACTACTGACGAGTAGACGCATGGCTAAAGGTCGTCCCGCTCCGTTTGGGACTGTGTGCACGGTTTAATGTCTAGACTATAATAAAGAGATTGAATTATTATATCGGAGTTTGGTGAGGGCGGTTTGCCGGCGTGCCAACTGGCAATTCCCCAGATCAACTTACCCACGATATCGGTAACGCCCCATCAACCACACGATAAGTCTTCCCGCTGGAAATAAGTTGTGACCAGTAGGCCTAGGTATAAGAAATAGCCTATGAGAGCAATGGATGTTAATTAGAGAAGGGGGAAGTGGTGCAATGGCTAGAGCCCTGACTGCCTCGCCAGTCATGCATGCGTCCCGGTTTTGAACCCAGCTGTTCTCGTGTGGGTTTATCAGAGAAACAGCATTGTTGCTTCCTTAGCAATGTGATCAGGCGATCACATTATTGACGGCCTCGTCGAGTTAAGGTTGAGACCAGTGTATCGACGTTAATTTCGCGCAGGGCCCCGAGCTGCGGCTCGATCCTCACACAATGGATGTTTATCGGAAGGCCCAGGTAGCCACAGGGCTAGCTAACCCGAACATTTGAACAAACTAAACAAAAAACGGGAAAAATGAGAGGAGATTATTTTACTTTTAGGCTGTGGTTTGTTATAAACTGACGAATTGTTTCAAAAATTATTACAGTGCATTTGTACAATAACTAGTGGTAACTTATAATCTTATTATATAAACAAACATCTTTCAGGGGTGGTCTTTGCATTCACTAAAAACTTTTTGAATGAGCGATAAATAGAGGAATTGTCGATAACTTTACTTTAAGGTCTCACCACACAATTTCATGTGCGTAGTCGCTGTGTACATGACTTTGCTGATTTCATGATTTAAAAGTTAAGATTGAACATTTTAATTCAGTATGGCCTCTATGTAACTTTCTCTATTATAAATTCTAGTCTACAGTACAGCACAAAATGCCAGGGGCAGGGTTAGAAATTAATTCTAACGCCACAACGACAACGTTAACACGTTAGGCCTACTCGTTAGCACAGTTAGGTAGTCTACATCCTAAAAAGTCATTTTGGTGTTTTTTTTTGTGTTTTTTCCGCATTTATTTCAATTTGAATACACTGTAATAAAAGTCATATTTTTCTTTACAAGTTTGTTTCTTCTTTTTGCTCACTAATACTTACTGGTACTGGTAGTCTAGTAATGAAGCCATCATTGTAGAATTAATAGAGATATATTTGTTTTGAATGGCACTTTTATCATCTTTTTTGGGGGTTCCTATCATTAGATCTGGGTGAGCGCTAGGATGCGAATTGAATTTGCCACATCCAGTGGCTGTGGCTAAAGGGACCTAATTTCCTTTAGCCACATGAGAATATTTTAGCCACAAACAAAAAGCTACCGTGCAGCCAGTCACTTGCTGTGGCCGTGGGTTCATGATAAGCAAATTGTGCTTGTTCATCTTTCGCCACACTCAATTGTCTGTGGCAAGAGAGGCCCAAATAATGTTAGCCACAGGGAAAATTGTTTAGCATTTTGCGATGTGGCCAGCGCTAGCGCTCACTCAGTTAGATTTCTCGGTATTTTGAAAAAGGATGCCAGCTCTCGCCTTAATTTTCATAATAGCTGCAACAAATGCTTGAAGAGGTAAGTAGAACAGGCATGCTGTGACCCCTTCTGATAATTTTTTTTACACAGGTGCCATTTTTTTAATTTTTGTAAAAATTGAAAATGGACTGTGTCCACTGCCCTATGAGGAAGCTCTGGAGGACATTATTAAGGCCGTTTGGACCGAACAATGTGGGAATATCAGAATTGAGATTTTTGCCGGCCCACGCATCCTCATGGTGCGCACCCAGGGTAAAATTTATGGAAGATACCTAACAACGTGTTACACCGTTAGTAACTTAATTATTTATGTGTGTTTACTGGTATAAAGAAAATTTATGTATAAAGAATGATAACAGTCATTGATAAAGTAATACCAAAAATTTATAAATAAAGTGATTTCAACATTAATCAAATTGTGATCACCACTTCACCCTCCAACCCCCCTCCCCCTACTTTGCCTCATATCCGCCTACCATAGACCAAATTCTTGCAGGCGCGCCTTTCGGGTCACCAGACCACTGCTACTTTCGAACCCTGCATGCCACGGATGATATATCCTGCTTCTTGGCACAAAAAATAATGAAAAAATATCTGTTCTCAGTTGAAGCCAATTTTTTTACTTAAGTGACTATTCATACGGTGAGTTACCATAATAATAGCCAATGGGAGCCTGTCATTCTGTAACTGAGGTTGTATATGGAGTTAATGGATCACGTACGGTTAGCCATATATAATTGTTATTTATGGCATATACAAACAAATGATAATCATATTTTGTTTGCAGTAACATCCCGTGTTACCATTATGAAGGAGTTGAATTCAACCAAGTGGAGCAGCTGAATTATTTGCTTAAGTACTACGTTCAATGACTAGCCAGTATAATGACACACTTTGTGAAACATGTGGTGTATCATTTATAACCAGAATGATGATTTGACAATATTGATTATCAAACTTGATGATGGAGCACTTTTCTTTATGGGGTGTTTTGTTATTGTCAGTAATGCTTCCTGTCATATCTGCTGCAAATGCTGAACCAACTCCTAAACCAATAACACCAGACTGCAGCATGTACAAAGTAAAATGTGAACAAAAACACTACAATACTTGCCTTGATGTGCAGCTGCCTTTCACCCACACCTCACTTGTCATGGCTCAAGATTCAAACAGTCAGGAAGATGTTCAGGAGAAGCTGGATCTGTGGGAAGGCCTGAGGTCTGTGCCGCGCTGCTGGGAGGTGATCCAACCTCTCCTGTGCTCTGTCTATATGCCTAGATGTGATGATGAGAAGAATGTGCTGGAACTTCCTGGGGTGGAGCTCTGTGAAAGAACTAGAGAACCCTGTAAAATAGTGGAAAATTCAGAGGGATGGCCTGATTTTCTCAAGTGTGATCAGCCACATTTTAAAGAAAATTGTGTGGTAAGGTCAAAAAGTTTATTTTAATTCCTGTGTATGTTTACTATGAAAAAAATTGGTGTGCTTTTGTTAGCAAGATTTATCCATTTCATATTTAGTTGTAAGTATGAGGTCATCACATTTTTTTTGATGAACTGATTTAAAAAAAATACTGTATTTATTCTAATGAATGCTCATATTCTAATAAACGCCCACTCCCCTATTTTAAAACAAGATCCAAGATCATGTACCAGTATATAGCCATTAAAAAACTACTGTAATATTGAGCCTCCACTCCCCCTCTAGCCTCAGGGAGTATTCTAATTAAGACCCAGGACAATTACTAGAATAAATACAGTATATAATTTTTTTTATTTTCTAGACAGATTCAATTTAAAGTCTATCACATTTTTAAGCTAACATAGTTTTACTGTGTGTAATTTCAGAATGAGATGATGAGTGGACTCAGTTTCAACACAACTGGAGAATGTAGCGCGCCACTTGTTCCCACAGAAAACCGGAACAGCTGGTTTCAGGAAGTGGAAGGCTGCGGAATCCCTTGTGAGAATCCATTGTTTAGCAATGACGAGCACCGCAGAGTTCACATCTTTATTGCCGTATGCGGCTCAATCTGCATGGCCTGCACTCTCTTTACTATTGTAAGTATATTATTTTTTTTTACCAGGGTCAATATTGCACTTATATTATAATTCCAAATATTGCAGATATATTCATGAACGTAATATAGTAAGTTTCCGTCTACATGAATGTTTTTTGTAAATAACTAAATTTATTACCAAAGTAATTAAACTCAGTTTTGCAAATTTTTTTTTAACTTAAACTGAGCCTTTTTAAAAAAATGTAAAGGCTTTTATTTATAAATATCAGATTATTGAAATCATTTGTATTTTACCAAGTTCTTTTACTTTTATTTGCTAACAGGAAACATGTGAGTACATATAAAGGTATTTGACCTCGTTGAGATTATTGGATTGTAATATGGTGTTTATGATTCCTCAATCTGAAGTGGAAGATTTATGTTCACTTAGATATCTTATCTCCTGTGTTGTATTTGCACATTCAATTATATTCTGTTAGTGTTTATATCCTGTTTGTTTTTATTGTGACTCATCAAATAATCACTTGGTTCTACGCCTCATTTCAATCATCTGCATTCGCTGCTAGTAGTGTATATATATACGGTTCCTAGCATAAATAACATGTCACAAAATTGTTAAAATACTTCGTACAACATGCTCAGTTAAATAAAGATTTCAACTTTGAGGATGTTTCCTTTTCCCCCCTCAGCCATTAAGGCTTTGCGGTATAGTGATCACCAGAGGCGGGCCATCGGGCAGGCGGTCAAAAATTCAGCTCTCACTAAAAAGTTAGCTGATGAATTTTGTTAATTTTTTACAGACATGACCTATGTGCCTATGCAATTCATCCCATATATTTTTTTTGCACCAAGCAATAAGCAGTTATTTTTCAAGATGGCCGCATAAAAAACTTATGATAACTTATGAACCGTTGGTTGGATTGCATTCAAATTTAGTATAGTTGTTCTCTAGGTATTTGTGATGATCTGATTAGCTTTTGGGATGAATCCATTATAAACAAAATGGCTGCCGCAGCCATTTAAAAAAAACATTGACATGGTGGTAGTCGGGGTCATTTTTTTCTCATTATTTCTAGATATTGATGGACAGAGCCTACAGCTGAGGGGTCCTGCCATCAATTGCTGACTATTTTTCTATTTAAATATAAATATTTCTAATCATATAAAGCAAGAAATTGTGTTAGTATTTCAAGAATTATTAAAAAACATCATAATTAAATTGAACATTATAATTAAATTGAACAAACGATACAGCACGACAATGGTTAAGGCCACATTTAAAGTGATCGCCTTTTGTGAAGACATCAATATCAATATATGTTAATATATTTGAATTGTTCACAATATTTTTATAATCTATCAAGTTGATTTACCAATTTCTATATGATTATTTTCATATTGCTGATAAATTGGCCTTCAATTGGCAGACCTTTAACTTTAGACATGTCATAAATCACTAGTGAATCATGGACAAGCAAATACATATAATTTGTAAAAATATTTTTCAAGAGTCATTCACTTCTCTATACATACCATCCTTCCTGTATCCTTTTCTCTATTTTAAGATATATTTAAGATATATTTGAAATGTTTGTTAGTCTTTTAAGTAAAATGTTATGCTTTGGTATTTTATTTGAAGATTTAATTGCCCTTACTAGGCTCGATTATTTTTTTAGAAAAAAACATGTTTAAAATGTCATGAAGGATAATCATGATAACACTTTAATTATTTTTATTTGCTTAGAAATAATTATATACCGTAGTACAAGGTCATTTTACTTAGAGTTAGCTAGTGTGTGAACTTCATTTAGTAATAAGAGGTGATCAAATTGGTTTATTTATATTTATCAAATCATTAATTTTATTATAAATTTTTATGGTGTTCAATTTTTAGCTCCCGCCGTCACCGTAGGTGAGCGAAGGGAGCTATGGATTCTACCTCCGTTTTTTTTTGGCCTCTTCTTTTGCCTATAACTTTGTGAGAAAATAAGCTAGGATAACAATTTTTGGTATGTGGGTTACTTCCAGGTGGCTAATGGACGGGTTAAAATATTTTTAATCTGAATTCAATACGCAAGGTTGCAGAGGAGAAAATGATGATGTGACGGCGTTGGGCCGTTGGGCCGTTGGGCCGTTGGGCCGTTGGGCCGTTGGGCCGTTGGGCCGTCCGTAAACAATTCGTTTCCGGAGCATATCTCTGAAAGTACTTGTCTGATTGTCTTCAAATTTTACACACAACACCCCTAGGGGGTCTAGTTGTGCCTTTTGGGGTATTTGAACTTTGACCTACTTCTGGTTCAGAACTATGACCTATTTAGACGTTTTGACGCGCACTTCGTTTCCGGAGCAGATCTCGAAAAGTACTGGGCCGATGACAGTCATATTGCACATACATGTTCTCTAAGGTCCCTAGTTGTGCCTTTTCAGGTTTTTGGACCTTGACCTTGAAGTTGACCCAGCACTTTGACCTAATTTATAACATCGGTAAATCCGACTGAAAGATTTTGCGGAATATCATGAAAACCGCTCAAGATAGCTACACCATTACTATAAAACAAATTGTGAGGTTTCAGGAGAGGATGCATCTTGAAAAATTTCAAGTCGATAAAATTAAAAATGGCCGCCTATCGGCCATTATTCACCTTGACAGGCCTGATATTGCGGAATATCATGAAAACTGCTCAAGATAGCTACACCATTAATATCAAATAAATTGTAAGGTTTCAGGAGAGGATGCATCCTGAAAAATTTGAAGTTGATAAAATTCAAAATGGCCGCCTATCAGCCATTATTCACCTCGACAGGCCTGATATTGTGGAATATCATGAAAACCGCTCAAGATATCTAAACCATTACTATAAAACAAATTGTAAGGCTTCAGGAGAGGATGTATTTTGAAAAAATTCATTTTGTCAAAGTTCAAAATGGCCGCCAATCGGCCATTATTCACTTTCACATGGCCGTTATTTGGTAAACCGTGCTAGATGGCTAGACCATTACTATAAAACAAAATGTGTGATTTCAGGAGAGGATGCATCTTGAAAAAATTTGACTCGATAAAATTCAAAATGGCCGCTTATCGGCCATTATTCACTTTCACATGGCCGTTATTTGGTAAACCGTGCTAGATGGCTAGACCATTACTATAAAACAAAATGTGTGATTTCAGGAGAGGATGCATCTTGAAAAAATTCGACTCTATAAAATTCAAAATGGCCGCTTATCGGCCATTATTCACTTTCACATGGCCGTTATTTGGTAAACCGTGCTAGATGGCTAGACCATTACTATAAAACAAATTGTGAGGTTTCAGGAGAGGATGGATCTTGAAAAATTTCAAGTCGATAAAATTAAAAATGGCCGCCTATCGGCCATTATTCACCTTGACCGGCCTGATATTGCGGAATATCATGAAAACCGCTCAAGATAGCTACACCATTAATATCAAATAAATTGTATGGTTTCAGGAGAGGATGCATCCTGAAAAATTTGAAGTTGATAAAATTCAAAATGGCCGCCCATCAGCCATTATTCACCTCGACAGGCCTGATATTGTGGAATATCATGAAAACCGCTCAAGATATCTAAACCATTACTATAAAACAAATTGTAAGGCTTCAGGAGAGAATGTATTTTGAAAAAAATCATTTTGTCAAAGTTCAAAATGGCCGCCAATCGGCCATTATTAACTTTCACATGGCCGTTATTTGGTAAACCGTGCTAGATGGCTAGACCATTACTATAAAACAAAATGTGTGATTTCAGGAGAGGATGCATCTTGAAAAAATTTGACTCGATAAAATTCAAAATGGCCGCTTATCGGCCATTATTCACTTTCACATGGCCGTTATTTGGTAAACCGTGCTAGATGGCTAGACCATTACTATAAAACAAAATGTGTGATTTCAGGAAAGGATGCATCTTGAAAAAATTCGACTCTATAAAATTCAAAATGGCCGCTTATCGGCCATTATTCACTTTCACATGGCCGTTATTTGGTAAACCGTGCTAGATGGCTAGACCATTACTATAAAACAAAATGTGTGATTTCAGGAGAGGATGCATCTTGAAAAAATTAGACTCGATAAAATTCAAAATGGCCGCTTATCGGCCATTATTCACTTTCACATGGCCGTTATTTGGTCAACCGTGCTAGATGGCTAGACCATTACCTGATTACTATAAAACAAAGTGTGAGTTTTCGGGGGAGGATGCACCCTGAAAATTTTTTATTTTCGAATTCAAAATGGCCGACAATCAGCATTATTTACCTCGATAGGCCTGATATCAGGTAAACCGTGCTAGATAGCTAGACCATTACTATAAAACAAAATGTGACGTTTAGAGAGAGGATGCCTTTAAAAAACTTTCGACTCAATCGAATTCAAAATGGCCGCCTATCGGCCACTATTTACTTTCACATTGCTGATATTTGGTAAACCGTGTTAGATAGCTGGGCCATTACTATAAAACAAAATGTGAGATTACAAGAGAGGTTGCATCTTGAAAAAAATTGACTCGATCAAATTCAAAATGGCCGCCTATCGGCCATTATTTACTTTCACATAGCCGGTTTTTAGTAACCGTACTAGATGGCTAGACCATTACTATAAAACAAAATGTGAGATTTCAGGAGAGGATGCATCTTGAAAAATTTTGACTTGATCAAATTCAAAATGGCCTCCTATCGGCCATTATTCACTTTCACATGGGCGATATTTGGTAAACCGTGCTAGATGGCTAGACCATTACTATAGAATGAAATGTGACATTTCAGCTGAGGATGCATCTTGAAAAATTCCGACTCGATCAAATTCAAAATGGCCCCCTATCGGCCATTATTTACTTTCACATGCCCAATATTTTGCAAACTGTGTTAGATGTTAGTCTATTACTATAAAACAAAATATGAGGTTTCGGGGGAGGGATGCACCCTAAGTTTTTAACTAGTTTATATCGAATTCAAAATGACCGTAAATCAGCTATTAGTTACCTCGATTGGCCTGATATCGGGTAAACCATGCCAGATAGGTAGACCATTACTGGGATACTGATTAGGATCATTAATTTTAATGGAGGTTTGCAATCTCTGACAAAAACTGTCTAGTTCTTATCTTACTCTTAGACTGAGCTTCTTAGACCTAGTTGTCTTGCGTCTTGATTTTTGACCTAGCCTAGTACTACATTAAAAACCCTACACAAAATTGCTTAAATCAAATTCTAATTCGTCGCGGGAGCTCCTGGACTTATGTAGTCTTGTTTTCTTAAGAAACTGAGGCTATAACAACTAACTGGGTTGACTTAAATTAACATTCGGCAAAATATGTTATTTGGAGTATGTTTATTATTATTTTTATTGGTCTTTATTATCTTCTTATCTGCTGCATTTAGTATCATACATTTGTATTTTTATCCAATAAAATCATCACAAATTTTAATTAAATAAACAGATCATTTTTTACATAATTTTTTTGTGAATGAAAGTTCTATTAAATTTTTTAATAAGGAATGTTTTTCACCTTCTCAGGTAATATTTTTTTTCAAAATAAAAATAAATGTTGGTGCTAAGATGTATTCTGCTATATCTAACATTTAAATTTATTATTTCACACAACTCATTGCTAGCAAGTTTCCATGCTTACTTCGATCATGTTGGTAATGTAGGCATACAACCTAAATTACACCATAATCGAAGTATACATGAAATTTCAGTATGAAATAGTGTTTTAAATGGAGATAAAGAGCAACAAGATTATTCCTTTTTTCTTGTAGCTTACTTTCCTCATTGACTGGAAGCACAGTTCTCGTTACCCGGCCATGATCCTGTTCTTCATTAACTGCAGTTATTTTGTGGGCAGCATTGGTTGGATGGCTCAGTTTCTGCCTGGTGCCAGGGATGACATAGTCTGCCGCAGCGACGGCACTTGGAGGCAGGCTGAGCCACAAATAGGGTAAGTTTGCTTGACTGAGGGCCTTACTAAAGGCCTGGAACATGTTTGTGACCTACCAATCCCCATGGATCATTTTGATGCCTTTCTGATATCAATCTAAGCCTTAACGTGGTAATTTATAAATTTTAAATTTTTACCTACTTTAAGTTGTCTCGCTATCGCAACCCACAACTTCAAGTACAAGTAAAATTTATACTCATATTTGTTCAATTTCAGACCATACATTTTAAAATCTTAAAGTTTAAAAAGACTTTAGGGCACAGTTCTATCAAATTTAAATACTGAACCGCTTTACTAACACAGGCTCATTTATAAATTTTGACTTGTTTTGTTAATTTAGGCATAAATAAAGGGGTGTGAAAATTAAGTAAAGCAGCATACCTGGTACCTTTAATGGCCCTCAGGGACAGTACCTCATGTATCTTATTGATTTTTACTTATATTGGCCAATTAGTGTTGGTGTCATCCCTGCAGAAACTTGAGCCAGCCGGGACAACCTTTGTTGTAGGTCTGGGGAGTCTGCATCTTGCACAGTTATCTTTGTGTTGGTCTATTTCTCCATGATGTCTGCCATCACCTGGTTCGTCATCCTATCCTACGCGTGGCACCTCACATTCCGAGCGTTTGGGACTCCGCAGGACATGATAGAAGGGAAGCGGGGACATTTTCACCTGATAGCGTGGAGCATTCCCCTGGTTTTGACCATTGTCTGTTTGGCAATGACACAGGTAACTAGAAATATGGACTATATACATTGTAATCCTTTGAATGTTTGGTTATTACCTTCGTTAATCCTTTGCTTCATTTAACTTTACAATGTTGAATAAATTTTGCATAAACCATAGAGACCAAAGGGTTTTAATCTATTCGAAATCATCATAAATGACTTAGTCTGCTCTTTCTGATTCATTTGAATACCTATGGTATGGGATTACGACCATTAGAAATATTTTTACTTTTACAGTGCGGGGATCGACTTTAGTAGTCAGAATCTGATGTTTACAGATGTCAGATTATGACTAAAGTCGACTAAAGTCGGTCCCTGTGCTGTAAGGGTTAAATTGACTATTATCCAGGGGTGCATATTACAAAGAATCCTAACTTTGATCCTATCTTAACTATCTCTTATTTCCATTACAAAAGTTAGGATTCATCCCAACTTTTGTAATGGAAAAAAGAGAAAGTTGAGATAGGGTCAAAGTTAGGATTCTTTGTAATATGCACCCCTGGTAACTGGAAATATGATCAATGTTGGGTAAAGGGTCGAGTTACAGTTCTTGAAGGTGTGAAATGTATTTAACCCTCACAGCGCGGGGATTAACTTTAGTAGTCGGCATCTGACGTCTGTAGACGTCAGATTCTGACGACTAAAATTGATCCCCGCGCTGTAAGAGTGAACATATTTATAATGGCCGTAGACCCATAACATAGGCATTCAAGCTAATCGGAAAGAGCTGACTAAGACATTTATGATGATTTCAAATTGAATAAACCCATTGGTCTCAACAAAATATTTCAGCGCTTTAAGGGTCAAACATAGTCCTGCTAAACCTGTATATACTGTATATGATTTTTGTATTTCTCAAACCAAATGGGATGCGACTGAAAATCATTAAATCATTTGTGACAGATGTTCAGCTCTTCAAATAACATTTTCATGTCAATTTCGCATAGATAGACATATTTTTTCTCATTTTAGGTTGGAAATTGCGTCAGCAATTCCAGCTTTAAATGAATGATAAATAGAAACAAACAATTATTATCTGTAACATCAATTAATAGGTGTAATATACATGGGAAACTGTGCTGGATAGGTACACCATTACTGTAAAACAGAATGTGAGAGTTCAGGGAAGGGCAGAGCGGATGATTATGGTGGCCAGCTTGTTTTGACAAATCATTTGGTTCAGAAGCTATTATATTATGATATTTTTGTGAAGGTGGAGGGTGATTCTCTGATTGGCATCTGTTTTGTTGGCTACATGAACTACACATACCGTGGCTGTTTTGTTCTATGTTATGATAATTTTTGTGAAGGTGGAGGGTGATTCTCTGAGTGGTATCTGTTTTGTTGGCTACATGAACTACACATACCGTGGCTGTTTTGTTCTCCTGCCGGTCGGCATCGTCATCTGCGTGGGAATGAGCTTTCTTTTCAGTGGTAACAATTTATTTTATATATTTTTTAACCCTTTAAGCCCTCACGATGCATGCAAGCATCATTTTACATCCCTGAAAACAAACTCAATTTTCCTTCAAAATGAATATTTCCATGAAACTGGTTTACCAATACACAGCAATTTTCTTTAATTTTTCACCTACATCAAGTCAAATTCATCCACTGCAAGCAATTCGAGGCTTGTAGTGGATGAAGATGACAATGGTAAATTCAGGCTTCATAGGGTTAAATATACTAACAATGTTCTAAAACCCTTACAGAGATGTGTTTGAAATATACAATTCTCAGTCATATGAAGGTTTTTTTTTCTGATATTAATATTTTTGTAAATTTAATTGTTTCTATCAAAACATAGACTGTATTACTTATACATATATTTTAAATATACTAACAAAGTTCTAAAACCCTTACAGTGATGTGTTTGAAATATACAATTCTCAGCCATATGAAGGTTTTTTTGTTCTGATATTAATATTTTGAAATTTGATTGTTACTATCAAAATGTAGACTGAATAACTTTATGCATAATATGTATAAAATTTACTTGACAGGACTTTATACATTGATTAAAATGAAGCTGGAATCACCTGGTCTTATCAGCGATAAGGCATCAGCGAAGATTAGAGAAATGATTATCAGGCTTGGTAAGTGGGCTAATAATTAGTGACATTTATTTATCGCTGAAAAATCTGAATTATGTTCACTTACTGTAACCAGGAAATATTGGTGCCTGTTTTATATTGGTAGTTTGGCGATTTGATAAAAAACACCAATGTTTTTCTCCACCAAAAACCGTGCTCCATTTGAGCATAGTATTGATGTACGACAGCTAATCCCCCAAAATTAACCCTTAAAGCGCTGAATTTTTTTATGAAAACCTTGGGAGGCCGAATGTTTTTTTTTTTCAATTTGAAATCACCATAACTGTCTTAGTTAATTCTTCCCGATTTCTTATGAATACCTGTGTTATGGGTCTATGACAGTTACAACTATTTTTTTTCTTACAGCGCGGGGATCGACTTTGGACGTCAGATTCTGATGACTAAAGTTGATCCCCGCACTGTAAGGGTTAAGCTCATTCCCCAAACCGCCGAAGTTCAAATTTGCCAATATTTTCTGATTTACAGTAGTTGAACTGTTTCTAGCTACGAAGAAAATAATTATGAATAAAAGTGTAGTGTTCGACCCAATGACGGGGAGTACTTTCCTGTCACATTGTGTTACCCCTTAAATCTGTTTAATTAGCATTTTAAATCATAAAATCATTATTGGGAATGAAATGAGTATTCAAACATCAAGATTTTCAAATGTTGATCCCAAATTGAACAAATGTGAGTAATTTTCAGCCACTTGAAGTTGTGAGTAGCAGTAGCGGAACACAACTTAAAGTGGCTGAAAATTTAAATAATATAACTTCGTAAAGAGTTAAATTGCCAGTCAGCAGTCATCTTTTAATTTTGGCCAAGAGTATATTTCTAATTCTCACTCACTTGAAGTGTCCTCATTGTTTTTAGTAACTTTAGTAACATTTTTTAACTGTTTAATTTTGAGATAAAAAAACTGTAATGTTAATTTGGCTGATTATTTTCTTTGTCAATAGAAATTTGATGTGCTGGTGGAAATAAATGGCTGTTTTATAGTAGAGATTTTATTTTGTGCTATGTATTTTAAAATAAATCATAATTTACTGAATTTGTCTGTTTTTATTGAGTGTTAATTGGCCAAATTATATTAGATTTTGTCATGTGTAAGCTGGTCATAATGTTTTCAATGTATTGTTCAACAGGTATCTTTTCCTCCTGTGCACTTCTCTTTGCAATTGTCACTTTTATTGTACATGTCTATATATTCACCAATGAACCAAAATGGCAAGAAGGCTTCCAAGATTATGTAATGTAAGTCAAGAATAATCAATATTAAAAAAAAATATGGTTAGACAATTAGCTTGATAAATATCAGTTATGCTTATCTAATTGACGGAAAGTGATTTTGATCTGTCAAATTAGTGGAGTACTATTTTCTAACTGTGCTGATCGGAGACGCATCATTATCACCTTGAAATAATTTCCCTTATTATATTAGTTGATAAACTGAAAGTTTACCATTTTTTTCAGCGCTTATCACAGCTATAGACATTTTTAATACATTTTATTAGCCGATCATATCACTGTCATTGTGAATGAAATGAGCTTTCAGACATCAAGATTCAAATTAAACAAATACATGTTTGTATTTGTTTTTTCACAATTTAAGTTCATTATCTTTTTTTTCCCACACATGCACTCACCAAGGTGTGTTTAATATTTTACTAATCAAATAGTTTTACCCTCATCTATAGATAATGGCAACGCTGTTAAAGGAGTGTAAATGTCATTTGGCTATGTTGGTGTTACTTTAGTAATCAGAGATTTTTTTCATCCTGAATAAGATGTGAGACTAATGTTCGAGTGACTCAGCTACAAGGTAACGTGACGGCCTGTGAGCTGAACACACACCCGAGTCTGGCTGCCATTCAGGTCAACATCTTCTCTTACTTCGGTGTCGGGGTCATCATGAGCAGCTGGGTGTGGAATGCGCCAACAATTCGGGTTTGGAAAAAATTCTTCCAAAGGTAAGTGGAATTTGGTGTTCACCATTGTAGTGTATTGAATATATGTGCATGGCGGAGACTCTTAATATAGACTTGCTACCTAGTTGGCACCTATCGACTAACTGAGAACTAGCCTACTCTCTAGCGTGTTTCCGCCGGACTTTACTGTGATTTTTTGTTGTCCGTTATGATTATGAATACAGAGTTGTTTAATCAATAAATTGACTTCATGAGTTATTTCTATTTAACTAAAAAAACAACTGTAAAAAATTATTTTAAACCTTTAATGCGCTGAAATATTTTTGTATGAGCCATGGTTTTTTTTTCAATTTAAAGACATCATAAATGTCTTAGTTAGCTCTTTCCGAGCTTCATTTGCATACCTATGTTATGGGTCTACAACCATTACAAATATTTTAATTCCTCCAGTGCGGGGATCGACTTTAGACGTCAGAATCTGACTAGTTACCTTGAATTATCATTAATATTCGTACCCTGTACCACTATCACGGATGACCACTTTTGTAAGCTAAGTTCCATTCATCTTTGACAATGTGGTCTTTGGTGCTGCATTTCTCTGTGTTATTTTACATTAAAAATAGTTTGCATTGTCAACACAATTGTAAGCTTGCACATACATACCTGTATTTAAAAAAAGCTTGACTCTATACTTGAATATTGCAGGTTGCGTGATCGTGGTAAGCAAGAATCGCGTCCTGTGAAGATGAGGAAACATCAGGTGATAGCGCAGGCGTTCAGTAAGCGAGACGAGATGCACATGGGGCGTCTCTCACTCAGCTTCCGCAGTGCGTACGATGATCCTTTA
This sequence comes from Flabesymbios commensalis, assembly GCA_964017125.1. Lineage (NCBI taxonomy): Eukaryota > Metazoa > Annelida > Polychaeta > Terebellida > Flabelligeridae > Flabesymbios > Flabesymbios commensalis. Next base: position 71,560,475 of record OZ024915.1, read on the forward strand.
GGTGAGAAAGTGTTCTTTTTCAGCTTTGTGCAGGAAAAAATTGTAACCACAAATTTTATATTTACAAGATATTTAATCTTACCACACTAAAACATTGTGGTTAACAGTAATGGTACACAAAATCAAGTGGATAAATTTATATTTTACTGTACGTTATATATATTTATCTGTCCTAATAGATGACTGATAAATCTTCTTGAAATTCTTAAATTATTACTATTTAGTGTATGTCTCTGCCAGCCTGCGTCCTCTGGCATTATGTAGTCTGCTTGTGTGTCTATGCAAATTAAGCTCTGCAGTTATCGTTATCATCGACTTCAAAACACCTTTCTAGTTCATATGTAAATATTATATCACTTCCATGCAAATATTGCTATTATTGGTTAAATAACAGTATATGTATAATATTCTTAATCACACCTGAGGGTGGACTGTCATTATTTTCTACTAGACCACAACGTTCCTTTCTGAATTCACATGCGATTTTTAATGGCAGCAAAAAGATAACTTGCCTATTAAAGTGCAGATCACATCTATATTCATTTTCACCTTTTATATTTGTTTGTCAAACAAGAAAATTTGAAATGAGCTTTTACCCTTACAGTGCGGGGATAGACTTTAGTCGTCAGAATCTGACGTCTATATACGTAAAAGACTAACGACTGAAGTCTATTCCCGCACTGTAAGAGTAAAAATATTTCTAATGGCCGTAGACCCCTAACATACGTATTTAAATGAATCAGAAAGAGTTAACTAACGGAAGACTAAACGGAAGACATTTATGATGATTTTAAATTAAAAAAATCTCATTTGGTTGCGATGTTTTTTACAAATGAATTCAGCGCTTTAACCCTTTAACCATCAAATTATTCAATTGGAATTTTCACCCACTTGAAGTTGCGTCTCGCTTACGCGATCCACTACTTCAAGTGAGTAAAAATTATTGAAATTTGACAAAATGGAAGTTCACTATTTTCAAATCTTGCTGATTTATGTCACGTTTTATCTTTGATTTGTTTAAAAATTGATATGTAATATTGTAGTAAAAAAATGTAAAACCGAATATAATCGGTACCGGCGTTTAACTCTTCCTTCACAGACTTCTCCCTGATAAAACTACCGCCAGAAACCGACTTCTTTTTTAAGCAGGACCCCTGAGGTAGTCACTGTGCACAATACAGGTTATAGCTATGCGCATGCTCACATCGCACAAATACAAAATGCAAGAAAACATTACGCCCATGTCACTGACCATTCTGGTTGGCGATTTTCAACCATGCATGTAATGAAATATCTCCATTGCAGTTAATGCATGTACACATGTGGATTTCACATAAATGCGAAATTGGTAAAGGAAGGTAGTTTTCGCATAAATGCGAAATTGGAGAAGGAAGAGTTAAAGGGGTAAATTAGAAAAATAGACATATGTTTTGATTCAAATCCTACACACTTGAAGTTGTGGGTCGTGGTAGCGAGACACAACTTCAAGTGGGTAAAATTTCAAAATATATCATTTATTGATTTAAGTTATGGGTAATACATTTTCTTCCCCTCTCCACAGGTATGCAGTTTGATCTGAACAGTGTGAGTTCACATGAGATGTCTTCCGCTTGGGCTGCGGCTATACCTCGCATGATCATGAGACGCGGAGGACTCACACACCCGGCACTGGCCGGGCGACGGCACTCTGATTCAGGTGGGATATTGTGTCACTTTGTCCATCTCCAATTGAGTGATTTTATCAATAAGCATTATTAGCTGGTGAATGAGATTCAGCTGGATATTTTAGTGCAATAAGTCATTGGAACAATGATATTCAGTTACTATTTAAAACGGACGGGAAACACATGAGTTCTTATTTTTTTTTAAACCAAGCTGTAGATAAATTTCATAATTGGCAACATCTTCGATATGTTGTGCTGCTGAGATGTTTGTTTCCATCCCCCATTTATTTAAAGCTCGTATTGCTAAAGCAATTTCCCCGTTTCAATGATGAAATATATTTCTATTTATGAAAAATTGACATCTCTCAAATAGAATTGATTGATTCATGAGCATCTATGACATTTTCATTTTCAGTGGCATTTTTGATGCTCGCTTGATACCGTGTATATACAGTGCCTTCAGTACAAAGATTAAAATAACATACTGGGTAAAAAATGTGCTCAGCCAGCAACCTAAATCTGATAAAAATAATACTTCGTGTGCTGTTCACTTGGTATGTCATTGAAACAGATGTTTCAGGGCTATGATAAAACATATCCTGAGATGGAATATCCTTGCTTGAAATTCATAAAATGCTATGCATACATGTTGCATTTGAAAAATACACTAGAATCGTCTAATTTATTTTCAGACTTTGAATCAGTTCAGTCTAACAGCAGACGCTTATCATCAGAGTGGAGACGATGCTCCATAGAATCACAATCACAGGTTTCACAAGCTTCTCCCGCATCTCACATCTCCCAGGTACAGCAAGAGCAAGATGACTCAAGCCACAGGAGGAAAAAGAGGCGCAAAAGACGTAAACGCGGACGCAATCGTATAATACCCTCGTCCACTCCTTCTGGAGGAATGAGTACAGATCCGGGTAGCTGGGCGACGTGTAGTAGTGAGGCGAGGCGGGGAAGTCTAGCCTCGGGTTCAGCCTCTATGCCCAGCACTCTGCCCTCCACACAAGCACCATCCAGCTCAGACACAGATTGTGAGGTCACTCCCATTCCTGCTCCCCTTGTCACTAGACAAGTTGAGGCGACTATCGAGCCACTGGGCAGAACATTTAGAGAACAGAATAGAACACACCCGAGGAGTCCTCTTCCTAAGCAAACAGCAGTGAAACATCAATCGTTCCCGTTGACAATGTCACCACCGGGATGTGTTAATGAAAACAAAGATGTGAAAGACGTGAAGGGACACGAACCTGAAGATGTACGTAAAGTGAACAAAGGGGATCAAAGACGAGAGAGTGAAAGGCTGGATGAACATGTGAATAAGTCTCACCATCACAAACCATTTATTCCGCCACCAATGACTAACGAGACGCCTGTATCTGCGTTCAGACCGGTGAAGCCCGCTGAACCTTATAGATCTCCCGGATCTGATAGTGTGCCCATAGCACATCCCTATCCCTCCCATCCATATAGATCTCCCGGACCTGATAGTGTGCCCATAGCACATCCCTACCCCTCCCATCCATGGAGTCGCCCGGCCTGGTTCACACCTCGGCCGCGCAGAAAAAGTCCACGAATCTGGACTACTAACAATCACGCCTATCCAAATTATAACATGGGTTGGGATGGAATACGTGCTGTACAGCCTGATTGGGGAGTACAGGGGCAGCAGCCATGGAGTGCTGCTATGCCGTATTATCCATATGACCCTCGTACGGCTCAGTATGCTGAAGTCCCACCTGGTGTACAGGCTGATCTCCATACTCAACACACTACCAGCACGTATTCCATGTTTACCGCCAGTACATGTCTCCCTGATGTAGAGGCCCCGCCTCCACCAACACCCTCGTGGAAAGAACCCGAGGTGTCCGGACATCGCGGTGCAGACAAAAAACACAAACCAAAATACTCACTTGTCAATCGCAAGAAAACCCGCACAACTGATGTGATTCCCATCGATATAAAGCCTAATGAGGAATCAAATGCATGATGACTGTGATCAACTGCAGTCACTGCAATGAAAAATTACACATGCTATAGATAATATTTTTTTCTTTATCCCTTGTGCATCGTGGCCCTTATAAATGTTTTTTTTTCACATATGGAAATATTTGCATCTGGAGGAGCTTTGAAGGATTGAAATTAAAAACAAAAAATTCCACAGGATAAGGGACGGGGACTGACGAAAGAATCTGACATCTATAAATGTCAGATTCTAATGTCTAGCTTTGATCCCCGCACTGAAGAGTAGAATATTTACAATAGCCGTAGACCCATAACATAGGTATTCAAATGAAGCGGAAAGAGCTAACTAAGATTTAGATGATTTCAAATTGAAACATACCCTTTGGTCTCCATGGTTTATGTAAAACATATTTCAGTTTTTTAAGGGTTAACCCTTAAAGCGCAGAATATTTTTATAAAAATTATGAAGACTGAAGGTTTTTTTTTCAATTTGAAATCATCATAAATGTCTTGGTTAGCTCTTTCAGGTTCATTTTAATACCTATGTTTTGGGTCTACGGCCAATATAAATATGTTTATTCTTACAGTACAGTCGTCAGAAACTGACGTCTGTTGACATCAGATTCTGATGACTAAAGTCTATCCCCGTGCTGTAAGGATTAATGCTAGGCAGTAGATTTTCCAGATAAATTATTCAAGAAAATCTAGGTATGATAAGGGAAGAAAGACATCAATTATATTAATGATGAAGGACCTTTTTCGTTTGCGATACTCAACCCTTTAACTAGGTTCTGTTGTGTAGGATTTGTACGCTACCTTGAAAGACATCGATTTTTAACCCTTTGACATTTAAATATGAATTTTCCATAGATAAAAGTGTCGCCAGCATTTAGGTGACAGGGATAGTTTGCAGAATGCACATAATATACACATATATTTCCTCTCAGATTATGTAGGCTCTACATAAATTTGCTGGTACATGTAATTTATGTAATAAATAATGTACAGAATAACATTTACATGTGATGAAATTCAGCAGTGAAAAGCCTTGAAACATTTTCAAATTTCACACCTAGCTAGATAGTAGTTATGGCAGAAGTAGTTGAAAACTTCCCTTGAAGGTAAATTATAGTATATGCAATCAATGTATCTGGTTCACATTGAAAGTTTGATGAATATAATTAGGAATTTTTTCAACAACTTTTTTTCTAGAAGACCACAATGATCTGTGTTCATGCTTATTGTTTTACTTTTTCCACACTGTCAACTATCATGTCATTTAGCAGCAGATTTAGACAGTGCCGTAAAACTGACAGATATTGTGTTCATAAACAGCATTCATTGGTTGTTTTAATTTTGTGATTCTATTGTTGTTTGTTACTTATTTGAGTTGTTGTTTTGTATTCTACAGCTCAGCTATTTCTTATTAATTTTTTTAAACCAATGGCCTCAACATCTGACTGCAAAGATCTTTTGACGGTTACGTATCCTGCTATCTCTTTGTGGTCTGATCAATATCACACAACTACCATGGTCAGTAAAATCACCCTTTATCACTCGCTTGTCAAAGCTCTTTCACTATAGCCTGAGCTGAAGTCTTTCAAGTTTATTGATAAATTTCTTCACTCCATTCGTTTATTTGTCATATTTATTCACATCATTAGTCGTTCAGTCATATAAAAAGCTTTTTCAATGTTATTAGACCATTATAAAGTAACACTTTGATGTTGATTATAATAATCAAGTTAATTAGTTACCATCAAATTAAAATCTGATATCTTAGACTTATAGTTATCAGTGACTTACAAGCTGTGTGTTTATTATCAGTGACTTATTCTCAATTAAATGTTGCCTCAGGTGCCAAATACGACTGTTATCTTTCTTGTTAGCACTTTACAATAACACATTTTTGAGGTGCAGAGTGTCTTGGATCAACAAGATTTTAAAATAATTTGCCTCCGATATATAATTCCCACCCACTGATAAGTTTTAGATCGCGTCAGCGAGACAAACCCAAGTGGTGAAAATATCAGTTAGTAACTTGGTGCTTAAAGGGTTAAATTTCGGGCCATATTGATTGATAAATTGCAAGATTGTGGCTATATAATTGTTGTTTCAGCCCTGACCTATGTAGTAGGCCTATTCTGCTTTATTTAAAAATAAAAAGATTGGCAGATATAGCCCTACATTCAACAAATTTATTGCGTGTTTTTGGTAATGGAATATAAATCATTAATCTATATGTGCCCAGGTATTTGAAAACAGAAAGAGATTGGTAGAAGTCCTGTTTTAATTCATAACCTGAATATGTATTTCTGTCTCATCTGAATTTATATGTAATTTCACTACAAACGTATATGATGTTTGAATGGATTGCTGTCATGTGGCGCCAGATATACACATTTTGCAGTGTACTTAATTACGCACAATGAGATTATTACATTTTGTGATCAACATCTCTTTATTTCATATATGTTTTTTATTGACATAATATTTTTATCACATATATTTGTATGACTATACTGTATTATCATTTTTCTGTACTTTTTTTTTATCAGTAGATTGTTATAGGTAGTGTTTTTACATGTACATGTACTATTCACCCCCTTGATGATAAGATGCTGTTATCACTCAAGGTTATTATTTCATTATGGTTCATTCAGGTTACAACTCACAGTTTGCTACAACTCATTATTATTATACTCACATTAAATGGCTAATTATTTTAATTGCAATTATCACAATATTAGTGCTAAAATTATACATATTTCTACATATATATATAATTGTTTCATTGTGTTCAATATTATTTATGTACATGCAATATTATTGAATTGTATAGGAATTAGAAAATATAGTTTATTTACAGTAGCTTTCTTGAGGTCTTTTTAGATTTATTACGTGAACAAAATGTTTCCTAATATATATATTTACAAATATCTCGCACTAATTGTGAATATATCAAGTAAGCTATTTTTGAACAGCTGGTAAAAATAATCAAATGTAAATATTTGCAGAGTAGTGATGTGACGAAGGATTGATATTAGCTCGAATTTAGAATCGTGTGTCTGAAGGGTAGTGTCATGTGATTCCTCTCACCATCCTCAGGAGGTTCTCCTGGCCAGTTTATCCTCTATGCGTTTAAGGCCGAATAATTCAGCTCAACTTGTTTAATGGTGTTGATTCACACCCGATGTTGACGTCAGGTAGTTCACCTGCATCATACTTTTTAATCCTTTTCCTGCTAAGTTAATTTATTTAAATTTTCACCCACTTGAAGTTGTGTCTCGCTACCGCTACCCACAACTGCAAGTGGCTGAAAATTACTCATATTTGTTTATTTTAAGCACAAATATTTGCAAAATTTCATTCCCAATAACAGTGATTCGTTTGACTAATAAAACAGATTAAAAACAACAGTAGTCGTGATCAGCAGGCTGAGGGTTAACTTATAAATATAACATGATATTACATTAAATTACATTAAATATCTCTTTATACAGACAATGCTAGCTGAATATACATGAGTATACATGTAAATTATATACTAGGTCCAGGATCTTCTGGGATGCATCATCTGTCTCCTTTAGCACTATCCAGTAATCTGTTTTTGAAAACAACCCGATTTATGCAGAATAATATCTTCAGTGGATAATAGTTTTTGCTGTATCATAGCAGTGTTTCATTCAAAAATAAGTATTGAATTTGGTTTTTGTATTGAACTATAAGACTTTGCTATTTGTGTACCGGTATATGAAAAAATTATGTCTATACCATCAATTTCAGCAAAAAAACTTCATGCTATTCACACAGCCAATTTCTTTCCACAGAGTCTTCTGCTTGATAAGTAATAAATTATTAATCAGTGTTTTTGCACACATGGGGCAAATCATAATATGTTTGTTTGAATTGTGTTCATCATGCATAAGTTGACATATTTTTATACATCTTGTTTTATTTTATGTAAACTTACATTTAATTGGAATTATGATTATTAAATGTTTATATATATTTACAGATTAGTTTTTTTGTTTTCAAGTTGTGCGCAGTAGTGCAACAGTTACACTGGTGTGCAACTTGCTATTTTTTTCCTTTTTGTCTCGCTCCCACTAACATTGGCGTCATTAGAGACGTACAGATTCAGATTTTAGCAACTCAGATGAAAATGGCTTTAACCCTTACAGCGCGGGGATAAACTTTAGCACGTTAGATTCTGACGTCTAAAATCGATCCTCACACTATAAGAATAAAAATATTTCTCATGGTCGTAAACCCATAACATACGTATTCAAATAAATCAGAAAGAGCTAACGAAGGCAGTTATGATGATTTCAAATTGAAAAAAACCACCTTTGGCCTCCAAGGTTTTCATAAAATATTTCGGCGCTTTAAGGGTTAAGACGAGACCTTGGCGAACATGTGACATTTAACCTATCCATGCACTGGTTTAACCCTTTTATTCCCGACTTATTTGAGCCATTTTTGTTTTATTTTAAACATGCCTATCTGAAAACAGACTCGATGTGTTAAAAAGATAAAATAAACCCACCAAACACGATGCGTAGACCCAATGTCAGACGAATGTTGACCCAGTCTGTGACGCTGGCCAACATTATATAATCACGTCCAGTCTGATTTGAAGCTTTGGAAATGCCGGAAAATAATTTCGCAGAAAGATGAGAAAGAGAAGGGTACGGTGTAGGAGGAGACGGAGAAAGAAGTATAGGATTTGAACATAAAATGTAGTTTTTAATTAAAACTGAATCAAGTGAATAGGTTGATAAGAGTGGCATCGTAATTATTACATTGTTATCAGCAGTGAAGGATTCAAGGCCAAATTTTATACAGCCATCCGAGTCACTGAAATTTATGATTCACCGAACTTTTTTTCGGTTCTGGACGATCACTGTCCAGTCCACTGTTGTTAGGGTGTCAATTTTCGACCCCGAATACAAATTACTAGTCTCAGGTCGGCTTTAAATCCGTCACTGCTATCTGGCTGTCCAGAGATTAACTTTTACACTATGGTAATTTTAGCTAGGTATGTTGTTTTTGCATTGTTCTCTTGACATCGTTGCAACGTCGTCTACACGGAAATTAGACCTCGTCTCAGAAAACGCGATACAAGTAGCCATTGTTAGTTGTTTGCGGGGCCATTATTTTTATCACAGACGTCGTCTACATTGTCCCCATCATGTAATAATGTGTGATGAGGTGATCCAGTCAGAATTTTCGTGAATGGACCTCGTCAGGCTCTGGGGCCGTGTTTTCAGATAATCTTAAAAGTGAGGTTATGAAAGGCTGAGCCGCTGATCCACCAGATTATTGTAATGCGCCAAATTGAATAATATAAATTTTCAACTTTATGTCTACCACGACCCACAACTTGAAGGGGATGAAAATTGCCCATATTTGTTTAATTTAGGACAAAACATTTGCAAATGTTGATGTTTGACCTTGCTACGCTATGCCCAGACAGTAAAGCACAACCTCATCCATTTCTCCATCGTCTGGTATCTTGCCGGTGTATTCAGTTAAATCCGACAGTAGAAAATATTTGTGATTTTATTCATAAATTCCCCCCCCCCAATATGGGAATTTGTCTGGGTATTCGACAGTAATGGGGTTTACGGTTAATAAAATGTAATAATATAAGTGACAAGCTGTTCACAAAATTTTATTTTTGAAAAAAATACAACAATAATGAACAAACACAAATTGGCAGAAATGTCAACCCTCTGCTTTCTAAATCATAGTAATTTGAAATTTAATGTAATTTTAGTTTATGAATTATTTCTCTAATACATGAAAACACTGATAACAAGAATAGCGATACACAACCCCGATGAAACAGAATTATTATTCAACAGTCCTACGTGGATGGAGATATGGACAAGTTTTTTCTAAAACATGATTGTTATCACTGTTGTTTGTACTAGAATGAAGGTGTAGCATGTTTGGCCACTATCTACACTGGCTTTGTGCTTTCCACATGAGTAATATAGTATATGAAGCGTACAGTGTTGGTAGTGTAGTGAGTAAACCAGATGTGCACACTTCAAAAACAATGAAATAGATTACAATTTAACAGAACCTAGTCGATCAACACTACTTCCCTTTCAATCTGTATTAGCAAAGAACTATAACACTTAATGTTTGTGATTACTTGCCGGTATCATGCACAGACACACTAAGAGGCATTACATATACATGTAGTACCAGAAGGGAAAGAGGGAGATACGTGTTTAAATTCACTGAACAGAATAGGATTTCCTATCACGCTACGATAAAAAACATTGAAATACGTTATAAATATATACATGATAAACACACATATATCATATTTTACAATCAGAGATATGGTCTATAACTGCTAATTTGTTGATTACTAAAATTGATCACATCACAAGATCTTCATAAACTAGTGCATAGTCTAAAAGACTTTTAAAAACACAATAAAAAACGCCCTGAACTTTATAAAAAAAAGTAATAACAAGAACGATAGCTTACATTGGTAAACAATAGACTAATATTTACATCTTTATATCATATTTAAATTTAAATATACTTAACCTTTTCACTACCATACATGACGGAAATTTCCGTCGTCATTCGTCAATGAACGTAACCATAAAATGACACAAATTTTCGTCAAATATATACTACATTTATGTATTTTTCGTCATTTGAAGCTGGAAATTGCGTTAGCAATTCCAGCTTCAAATGACGAAAAATAGAACTCGTACACCAGTATATCTGGATCCTGGCATGCACCCCGGCCTGGAAGTCAAAGGGTTAATATATTTAAATGCTAAGATAGAAAAATACTCTATTTGGTATTCAACATGTGACTTGGTTTTCAAAATGAACAAAATGGAGGTGAGCACCCCCACAACACATAACATAAACCCTTATGGGTTTATCTTTGGGCCAATTTCAGAAGGTGGCTTGAGATTTGACCAGCATTGTGTTTCATATGCAGTGACTGCAAAACATCTACCAATTCCAATCTGTACATATATCATTGAGCAATATTACGTTGACTTGGGAAAACCCTTCTTACATCACTGGTGCATGGTGAAACGTTTGAGATGCCCATTTCCATAGTATTTGTCAATGTAAAATTGGGGAAAAACTGAACACACCTATTAGAACAAAAAGAGTTGGTTGGATACAAACATGAAGCAACCTCGTGTTACCACCAGTCAGGGACAGTGTAATAAATGTGTTGCTATCTGGAAAACAAATAACTGAAGAGGCAGACAGTGTGGACTATAGTAACTTGTAAGGAAAAGCAGAAGTTTGCATTTGTTCAACCCTTACATCGTTAAATTAATTTTGCATAAATCATGGAGAGCAAAGGGTTTTAGTCAATTTGAAATCATCATAAATGTCTTAGTTAGCTCTTTCTGCTGATTCATTTGAATACCTATGTTATGGGTCTACGGCCATTAGAAATATTTTTACTCTTACAGTGCGGGGATCTACTTTAGTCGTCAGAATCTGACGTCTACAGACGTCAGATTCTGACGACTAAAGTCGATCCCCGCGCTGTGAGGGTTAAATATTTTGAAGAGAATGGCAATGTGCAGACAACATCACTATTATTGAAATCAGTCATTCCAACTGAAAATATAATATTTTGATTCTAAAATATCAAAACATGATCATAGCATTTTAAATGATTAATTTCACCAGACACAATCATGATTGTAAAATTTGTTCACTATATGTTGAAAATAATTGTTATGATAAGTTAAATTTCAGAAATAATTTAAAGTTGAACAATCGGATATCCAATCTCATGTCATAAAAATACATGTAAGTATACCCGGTACATCCATACAAATTTATATTTATCTAGCTATATATCTATATTTATATATGTATATTACAGGCCTAGAGAGAACATTTATTTTTACTAGATAGCCATACTAGTAATACCAAATGTGTACTGTTAAATACCTATCCTGTATTTTTTTTTATTAAATACAGCAAAAGAAAGTACATGTATAATGGAGCTCAAGGCCAGATTTAAGGGTAATATTTCGAGTGACAAAATTTGCGTCCAGCAAATCACATGTCATGTCAGCACTCTCTGAAGATTTTGGAAGTGGACAAAAGGGGTAGTTTGTTATGGCCATTTTTTTCTAGTGGTCTGACAACACTCACTAGGCAAGTGATTATTTTTTGTCATTTTGAATAGTGACCAACAACAGATTATATTATATATATAATATATATTCACTTAAAATAACCACAAGTCCAGTGCTGTCTGGTCAAGATATTGTGTGGTCATAAAATATTGTGACAGTAACACAAAAAACAAGAGAAAGCATGCAAAATTCTACTAGAGGTTTAAATTGTCATGATGATTATAAGGGAATGACATTGGTGCCATTCCAGATGACCAGTCTGTGGCTGTTGACTGCTGCGGCATGTCATTTTGGGACCAATAGGGATGAGTACGATTGTGTGGGGCAACACTGGCAGTATTTGTAAGAACAGAGCTATTATTATTGGCAGAGGATGACATGTGGTGGCTGAGATCCAGCTCGGCGGGTTCTGATGAATGTGTTGAAGGCCGAATAGTCTGTGGAAACAAAACTTTATCGGGTTCGACATTAACTGACGTTTCATTTTCAATTTCTGAGGTTGGCTTACTACTTCTGGTTTTGCGAGTAGTTTTGCCTTTACTTCCCTTAGGTCGCCCCTTTTTACCGGGGGTTATTGCCATTCCATGCAGGGTGCGCTGATGAAGTCTCATGTAGTGACGCCACTTGAACCGCTGGCCACACTCGGGAAAAGGACATGTAAAACACAGTCCATCAGGTGTGGAATGCTGCAGCTCGTGATCGCGAGCCTGTTCTAGATTCACATAGCTGTCTTTACAGCCCTTTTGTTGACAACAGTATCTGCCGGCAACCCTGACCCAGCGCCTGCGAGGAGAGCCAGGTTTATGTAGCTCACTAGACGTGATACCAGGCTCATTGTAAGTAATGGGCTCATCTGAGAGCCCAGATAACTGAGTCCACACCTGGCTCCTAACTGACTTACTCGCTTGTCTCGCAGCTGGTCTCTCGTTACACGGCTCAGGTGTAATAATGTCCATGGCATTCGTAGCAGCTTGACTTGTTTTATAACCTTTCACAAATGATTTCCTGGCCTTTGCGGGCCTTCCCGGTGCTTGAGGTGTAACTACAGAAGGCTCAAAAGTTTGTACATGAGCATAGACATGTGGGCTGAAGTTGTTATCATCACGAGTGACAATACCGCCGTCATCCATGGATTGAGAATTCTCCTCGGGCTGAGAACAGTCACCATGCGCCCATGCGCCACCCCACACCTTCTCTACATAGTCCATAGCATGATCAGCCATCTCTGTCTTCAAATAAAGGTGCTCTTCTCCATTGCCCTGAAATAAAGAAAAAATTATTTAATTAATCCTTAAACCGCCAACCACGTCGTTTTCAATGGATTTTATTAGCAGATTAAATCTAGTGCTGTTAATGGGAACAAAATGATTGTTTAAACATCCAGATTTGAAAATGTTAGGTCTAAAGGTAACAGCCTTCAGGCACTTGGTTGTGAGGGTGCACATGAGGTAAAAAACCAATTGAATGAATGATGAAGCGCCTGTTCTTAAGGGCGGAACATCGAGGATTGCAGCTTATAAATAGTGTAAAAACGAACCGAAAATTGTATAACTATTTTTACCTATATTTATATCATTTTTCCTTTATAATGAGTGAATAACGAGGCCAAAAAATGGGTAAAAAGTGAAGTGGGAAGAAGCCATAATTTCCAGGACCCAAATGTGCACCCTCAGTTGTGGATGGCGGTGGCGAGACACTACTTCAAGTGGGTGAAAATTTTAATTATTTAATTCAGCGCTTAATGGACTTAATTTACATGCAGTGAACCCTTATCCTGCTGATCACCTGATCATGACTTTTGTTGTTTTTATACTGTTTTATTAGATTTGCAAATAGTTGTGCTCAAATTGGAAAAATATGAGTAATTTTCAACCACTTGAGGTTGTGGTTCGCGGCAGCGAGACAAAAAAATAATTCAACAGGATAAGGGTTAAGGATTCAAGCAGGATTTCCCACAGAAAAGACAAATCATCTGGTTGTTCTGTCAAAAATATTAACCTAGTGCCCGTGAGCAGCTTAACCCTTACACTACTGCATAAAATTTGCAGCATGTGGGGTTGCCCACTAAGTAATATCTGGCACTATGAACAACTGATACTAAAAGCCAATAAATTACAAAATCAGGCAGTTAGCCATCCTTTGAAACGCAAATGGAAGGACACCTCAAAACAAAACTGAAAAAAATTTTTTTTTTTTTTTTTAGAATTCATTAGGTGGGGCAACCGGCAGTGCCGGCACTATGGTGAACTCTGGATTCAAGGCCAAATGTTCTCCGGCCATCTCGGTCAGTAAAATTTAGGATTCACCGGCCCTGAGACAAAATCACAGACCTAGGTAGGGCTTACATGCAGGGTGTTATCTGAGTGCATACTAAGGCAATTTGAGACTGAAATTAAAGAAAAACACATGCAGGTGTCAATTACCAGATTACAGACCCTGGATACAAAGTACTGGTCTCAGGTCAGCTTTAAATTCTTTACTGTACGTGTACATGTATAGAGGATGGTAGAAACTGACCTGTTTATCAGCTTGTGATGTAAACATGACAAGAGATCCTGAACCAAGTAGTTTATCCAGTAGCTCTCGCTGTGCCGTCTCCACCACCAGCAACAGATGCTTCACCGCCTTCACCATGACTGGCAGTTCCAACTGCCGCAGTAACGTCATCACTTCCCTCAGCTAGAAAAATTTATAACACAACATCATCATGCCATTGCAATATTTTATTTGTATGTATTGTATTATTTTATTTGCAATATATTCAGTATTTTAAGAATGATGTTTGTAATATATGTATTGTATTTCATGCAACAAACACTTGCTAAAAAGTTATTTTACATCTTTTAAAAATCTGAAGGCAGCGTAGCTCGATTCCAAGCAGATTAATTCATTTTATGGTGATTTGAAATGCAAATTTGATAGTTCTCAAATTATGCACAAATACTACCTATTATTTAAATTATTTGTGCATAATTTAGTAAATACTACTAAATACTACTGAATACGTCAATTTATTAGTGCACAAAATCCAACAACGGAAGGTATGGTAACTATCTTGTGTTTGTTGAAATGTAAAAGGCCATTTTATTCAGCTAATTTGTTTTTAGCCATGATTTTTCTTATTACAACAAGCAAGCTGGAAATTAATCCATAAATATAAATTAGTCAAAAACTTAGGGTGCATCCTCTCCCGAAACCTCAAATTTTGTTTTATAGTAATGGACTAACATCTAACACAGTTTGCAAAATATTGTGCATGTGAAAGTAAATAATGGCCGATAGGGGGCCATTTTGAATTTGATCGAGTCAGAATTTTTCAAGCTGCATCCTCAGCTGAAATCTCACATTTCATTCTATAGTAATCGTTTATCTATCTAGCACGGTTTACCAAATATCGGCCATGTGGAAGTGAATAATGGCCTAAAGGCGGCCATTTTGAATTTGATCAAGTCGAAATTTTCCAAGATGCATCCTCAGCTGAAATCTCACATTTCATTCTATAGTAATGGTCTAGCCATCTAGTACGGTTTACCAAAAAACGGCTATGTGAAAGTGAATAATGGCCGATAGGCGGCCATTTTGAATTCGATCTAGTCATTTTTTTTCAAGATGCATCCTCTCTTGTAATCTCACATTTTGTTTTATAGTAATAGTCCAGCTATCTAACACAGTTTACCAAATATCAGCAATGTGAAAGTAAATAGTGGCGATAGGCGGCCATTTTGAATTCGATTGAGTCGAAAGTTTTTGAAAGGCATCCTCTCTCGAAACGTCACATTTTGTTTTATAGTAATGGTCTAGCTATCTAGCACGGTTTACCTGATATCAGGCCTATCGAGGTAAATAATGCTGATTGTCGGCCATTTTGAATTCGTAAGTTAAAAATTTTCAGGGTGCATCCTCCCCCGAAAACTCACACTTTGTTTTATAGTAATCAGGTAATGGTCTAGCCATCTAGCACGGTTTACCAAATATCAGCCATGTGAAAATGAATAATGGCCGAAAAGGCGGCCATTTTAAATTTGATCAAGTCAAACTTTTTCAAGATGCATCCTCATCTGAAATCTCACATTTCGATTTATAGTAATGGTCCAGCCATCTAGCACGGTTGACCAAATATCGGCCATGTGAAAGTGAATAATGGCCGATAAGCGGCCATTTTGAATTTTATCGAGTCAAATTTTTTCAAGATGCATCCTCTCCTGAAATCACACATTTTGTTTTATAGTAATGGTCTAGCCATCTAGCACGGTTTACCAAATAACGGCCATGTGAAAGTGAATAATGGCCGATTGGCGGCCATTTTGAACTTGGACAAAATGAATTTTTTCAAAATGCATCCTCTCCTGAAACCTTACAATTTGTTTTATAGTAATGGTGTAGATATCTTGAGCAGTTTTCATGATATTCCACAATATCAGGCCTGTCGAGGTGAATAATGGCCGATAGGCGGCCATTTTGAATTTTATCAACTTGAAATTTTTCAAGATGCATCCTCTCCTGAAACCTTACAATTTATTTGTTATTAATGGTGTAGCTATCTTGAGCGGTGTTCATGATATTCCGCAATATCAGGCCTGTCGAGGTGAATAATGGCCGATAGGCGGCCATTTTTGATTTTATCAACTTGAAATTTTTCAAGATGCATCCTCTCCTGGAACCTCACAATTTGTTTTATAGTAATGGTGTAGCTATCTTGAGCGGTTTCCATGATATTCCGCAAAATCTTTCAGTCGGATTTACCGATGTTATAAATTAGGTCAAAGTGCTGGGTCAACTTCCAGGTCAAGGTCCAAAAACCTGAAAAGGCACAACTAGGGACCTTAGAGAACATGTATGTGCAATATGACTGTCATCGGCCCAGTACTTTTCGAGATCTGCTCCGGAAACGAAGTGCGCGTCAAAACGTCTAAATAGGTCATAGTTCTGAACCAGAAGTAGGTCAAAGTTCAAATACCCCAAAAGGCACAACTAGACCCCCTAGGGGTGTTGTGTGTAAAATTTGAAGACTATCGGACAAGTACTTTCAGAGATATGCTCCGGAAACAAATTGTTTACGGACGGCCCAACGGCCCAACGGCCCAACGGCCCAACGCCGTCACATCATCATTTTCTCCTCTGCAACCTTGCGTATTGAATTCAGATTAAAAATATTTTAACCCGTCCATTAGCCACCTGGAAGTAACCCACATACCAAAAATTGTTATCCTAGCTTATTTTCTCACAAAGTTATAGGCAAAAGAAGAGGCCCAAAAAAAACGGAGGTAGAATCCATAGCTCCCTTCGCTCACCTACGGTGACGGCGGGAGCTAAAAAGGCCCTTAGATTTAAAAAAATAGGTGGCGCGTGAAAAAAAGCTGACCTATAAGAATTGAGATGAGTGATCACTCACCACAATTAACCACAGTGCCAAACTGGTTGAAGAAATTTGAAAAAGGGGTTAATTTGCACTTTAAAAAAACTGACAAAACGCTGTGCGCTGTATTTCACTCGCCTGACTTCAACGTTGTGTGAGTTATGGTGCACAAGAGCGATCGGAAAAAATACTATAAATGAAAGGCCTGCAAAAAAACTTCTTATAAAATGTTTTTTTATCTTTGATAATTCACATTATTTACAAACGTCCTAACATACACCGGTGAAGTCAGTCTATTGTTAAAACAGTAGATTCGGATCTACGAATCCACTGTTATTTGTAATACTGGCCAGGTCGGCACAATACAAATGATATACAAGTTTAACAATAAAATTGCATGGTTTCATGGTTCACCATGCTGACAATGAAATTGCGTTTTTTCAATATAAAATCTTGGACCACATGTGCATATTCTGTGTATTTAAGTCGAAGAAAGAGCTCAATTACAATATACTCGCACCTCGTACATTAGGATCTACAAATCTATCGAATTATGTTCTTTCTCCTTGACATAATTATCTCATATTTCACTAGAGGCGAGGAAGCTTCTGCCTGATTTGTTAAAATGCTCTGACATCGCTGGTCGATTAATGTCTGATATATTTATAAAATTTCCACGTAGATTCTGTAAAATAATGTACCATATTTATTCTAATATAGGTCTACGCCCATATTCCAATAAACGCTCACTCCCTGATATGGAAACCAAATCGACAATGATGGTACACTATTTATAGCCAATTAAAAATACTCTAATAAGCGCCAACCTTCCTGTAGCCTCAGGGGGTATTCTAATTAACGCCTACAGTCTGTTTCACAAAATCCTGGGAGTAGCCATTACCAATTTGCTCGGTCGCTATTTTTCTCAGATAATTTTTTCATTTTCCCCTAACATCCCTGAAAATTTGGTGAATTTCTTTTGTGTATCAGCGAAGTTAGACCATTTGGCATACACATGTAATAAATTTTCAAAATTACAGCTCTCTTTAACACCATTACCATGAAACAAGTATTCTATTACATGCCAAATGGGCAAACTTACAAAATAGACAACAAAATTGCAGCAAATTTTCAGGGATATTAGAAGAAAATGAAACAAGAGCACACTCGATAATAGCCCGCCGCCGAATTATGATAAAGAAAGTAAAGACGAATGTCATCACGTAAATAACAACGCAAGATATAAATGGTATGTTAAACCAGCCGCTTTTCAAGTTATCGCGCCCACAAGGTCAAATTATCGGCGTAAAATAAATGTGAAAAATCGCAATAAGTCGACCATTTTGATTTTTTTATACCGGCCATTATTGAGCTTGTCCAAGAACTGCTTATTAGTAACATGCATAACAAACTTGAAGAGGATACTTGTGAAAATGTTGAAGTTATCGTGCCTACAAGGTCAAATTATTGACGTAAAATGAGAAAAATCGCAATAAATCGGCCATTTTGAATTTTTTTTCAGCCATTATTGAACTTGTCCAAGAACTACTTATTAGTAACATGCATAACAAATTTAAAGAGGATATGTGAAAAACTTTTCAAGTTATCGCGCCCACAAGGTCAAATTATTGACGTAAAATGAGAAAAATCACAATAAATCGGCCATTTTTTTTTTTTTTTCAGCCATTATTGAACTTGTCCAAGAACTACTTATTAGTAACATGCATAACCAATTTGAAAAGGATATGTCAAAAACTTTTCAACTTATCGCGCCCACAAGGTCAAATTATTGACGTAAAATGTGAAAAATCGCAATAAATCGGCCATTTTTTTTTTTTTTTCGGCCATTATTGAACTTGTCCGAGAACTGGTCATTAGTAACATGCATAACAAATTTGAAAAGGATATGTGAAAAACTTTTCAAGTTATCGCGCCCACAAGGTCAAATTATTGACGTAAAATGTGAAAAATCGCAATAAATCTGCCATTTTTTTTTTTTTTCGGCCATTATTGAACTTGTCCGAGAACTGGTCATTAGTAACATGCATAACAAATTTGAAAAGGATACGTGAAAAACTTTTCAAGTTATCGCGCCCACAAGGTCAAATTATTGACGTAAAAGGTGAAAAATCGCAATAAGTCGGCCATTTTGAATTTTTTTTCAGCCATTATTGAACTTGTCCGAGAAGTGGTCATTAGTAACATGCAAAACAAATTTGGGAAGGAAACATGAAAAACTTTTCAAGTTATCGCGCCCACAAGTAAATGTTAACGCCGAAGCCGACGCTGACGCCGACGCCGACGCCGACGACGACGACGCCGAACTTCAATTGCAATAGCCCACCTTTTTTAATTAAAATTAAAAGGCGGGCTAAAAATGATCCAAGAAAATTTTGTTGAATTTTTTTTAAAGAGGGACCGAGCAAATTGGAAAAGGCTACTCCCAGGACCTGGTGACTTCGAGTGAATACTCCAGCAGCCCTCCATTGTGGAGTATCAGGCTGGAGGGGGGAAACAGACTGCAGGGCATTAATTATAAGAAATACAGTATTTAAAGAAATCCTCTTGTCATCGCCATTCTTGAACATCCCGTAGGTACCCCTGTGAAAATATGTGATCTGCACCAGGATATTTCTCACATGTTTCAGTGTTTTTCAATCCTAGTGTTCATAAACTGTGATCACATTTGTAATGACTATGTAATGGTATATAGATCTATGTTACTATGTAGGTCATGTAGATGCAATCCCTATTTTATTTGAATCCTGAATAAATCACTTTTTGTGATCTACCTATATTAGGACCACCCTCCTCCAATCTTTCCTGCACTTCCCATGAAGCAGATTTTCCTCCCCACTTACATGACTTAGCATTTTTATCAGTGTCCAGTTTTCATGAAGATGGCTCAGCCTTAGGTCAAAATGATTTCTAGTCACTTCGTACCATGTACAACTCGTAACCGACCAGCTCGTACCATTTAAAATTTCAAACCTACCAACTCGTACCATTTTTTCTACCAGCTTGTACCATTATCGATTCCAAACCTACCAACTCGTACCATATATCTAGTTACACTTATAGGCCTACCCACTGAATAAACTGCGGGACATGATGCTATATAGGCCTATTATAATACATACTAATGAAATATATAATTACAACTATAGGATATAGTCAAAATTATAAATTTCATTATCTAATCATGTTTTTCAATATGTATTTCGTACATCGATGATGCGTGCTTGCGACCTGTGCCTTGCTATAATAGGCATATATCTAATGCTCATGCATTAGGCCTATCCCCATGCTTCAAATAACGTTTTAAAAAAATATATATTAAAAAAATAGCCTAAGTGAGTCTATACCCTAATACATAGCACATACAATACATGCTTGATGTTCATTATACGTCCGAACTTTGGAGAAACACAACAATTAAAATAGGAAGTGCGACTTTTACATGTTTTATACAACGGCGCCGGTATGGATTGCATTTACATGGTTGGCATAATGTTTGTTCCACATCTAGATTAAACTGTTAAAGGCAAACTTCTGTGAAGTAACACAACACCAGCTGGTGTGGAAGAAAGGGAAGTGCGACTTTTACAGCTAGGTGTTATGCAGCGGTTTCGTTACAGTTTGCATTTACAGAGTCGATCTATATTATAATATATATATAAAGTCCTGCTATAGCCCACTATGGTGTAAAACAATCAAGCAATTTGAAATTGACAGTTTGAAAGAATAATACCATGTTTAACACATTATACTAGATATTCCATATATTCACTTTTTTATGTCCAGCAGATGAAATGTATTTTTGAACATCAGTCATAATTATAGGATAGATCCGTATATTAGATAAATAGGCTCTTTGTGTCGTAGTAATTATGGAGATTCTATTTACTTTACAGAGACCTTATATTATGCGAGATGCTTTTGCAGTAACAGTTAGCCTACTTAACAAAATATATCGTTTAAAAATACTGCCCATATTCAATCACAATATTAAAATATATCCAGGGGTCTAATTGTGAACTCAACTGCTCCACCCCTTGCACCCCAAGCATTGTGATGTGGATTTTCGGGAGTCGCTTCAGCCACTCGCGAAATGTCAACGGCTTTGATGAGCTGTGAGTCTTTGATTAATTCCCTCCACTGATACTCGCGAAATTTTAATGAAAAATACCCGGTATATCTGATATTAGCCCTAAATAAAAAACAAAAAATACAATTGTGAAATGTTCTTTACTTTAGAGATTTTAATACCGGTAAGGTTTGAATGTGGACGAACAATTAGATCTTCAGGTAGCCTATATATAACACCTACCTGATCTCTTTTATATATACAAACTAATGTGTGACCCATCTGCAGGAAATGATTCGCATGTCGGCTACATACAAGTTGAGGAAATAGCCTGATAATATAAATATAACATATTTAGAAAGACCAAATACTTGATATATTTTTACTAAATGTTTGGTATTATATTATACAGCATAATTTTTATTTTCATAATAAATTAGGTCTATATATGGTATTGAGCATAGTGGTACGAGTTGGTAGGCAGATTGGTACGAGTTGGTAGATAGGTTGGTACGAGTTGGTAGGTATTTGGTACGAGTTGGTCGGTTATGAGTTGTACTCGGTACGAAGTGTCCTGCTACGGCTCAAAATCTGTCTGGGTAGCAAACACTTATCGGCACTGTGTTTGAAAAAGGAAAGTCCAGCATTTATTATGAATATGATATGCGACACTAGTCTAGTCTACATACATAGGGGGAGGGTAAAAAGAAATAAAATCGGTCCGTGGAATTGAGGCATTAAACGTGTAATTCAATGGGACTGGCATTTAAGGTGGTGAGACCTTGATCACTGGAAATAGAGAAAATTTCATAATATCGCTCAATTCACAAATTAGAGAAATATTTTGAGATCCAAACGTTTAAATGAAGCCTTTTGAGATATTTGTTTGCTCCAAATTTATTTTTACAAGATATATATAATAAAATACATATAAAATAATAGAGGAATATGTGATATTTGTCTCAATACATCTTAATTAGGAATATTTAATTGTTTATACCCGCCCGTCCAATTCCTCCATCTTTCACGTGATGTATTGTTACCCACGCACACATTTCTATTTCGGAAAGCCAGACTTAAACTCCGTTTAAGCCTACTGAGAGCAATTAATTTGTTAGATTGCAATTTGTTTTATTCAATACATAACAATCAGTTAACTGCAACGTAATGTAGTGAACATTGAGTATTTAATATGTTAAGATTATTAACTTGAAAAAACATAAATTGCGTCTACTTGTTCGGTGATAACTTACATCTTGTCACATGATCAGTGTGTAGTTCCCACATCCTCGGTAGCTGGCGCTGCAAATACATGAAATAGAAACACCCACTGGCACTGTCAGTTTTGTGTCATTATTAGACATATATTCATTACCGTGGCTAATTATTCAGACTCATGACGATTCAATAAATAGCAGCAGTGGTTTGTAATGATTTAAAAGAACATAGTCCACTTTCAAAGTCATGCCAGGGCCATGCCCATGGCCCTGGGCCGGCCCTGGGCATGGTTGTTAATGTTATTTTCATTTTTTAAACAAATTTTAATAAATTTATATTCACTGTTTTTAGTGTTAAGTTAACACTGACAACAGTAACACACTTTTACACAGTGACATTAGTCAGCAATAGACCGATGGAAGTCAGCCCGGAAGATGCCAGTAAACTTTAGAATTTACATCAGCGGTTTTTCATAAATTACATTAGGCCTACACTGAATGATACCTTAGCCGACTCGCCCAAGCCGGTCAGCGCTAAATGATACCTCTGACGTTTTATCTCAATATATAGTGTCACGGTGCAGCTTACGGTAATCCTTTAGAATAGGGGACGCTTTTTATGACGTCGGGACCACATTTTCTGTTCTATATAGCGAGGGAAATGTGGTCCATAATTAATTGGACTCTGTGGTCCAATATTATATTAATATCAGAAATAATAGTTTATTCTTAATCAAGATTGTCATGAAGCAAATACAAACTCGGATTTATAAAATGTCTTGTCGCAGGTTATTTTTTACATTATTATCTGTGACTGTGAGCCCTCGTTCTCAAACCACGTGTGTGGGTAGGTTGAAATTTTGGATGAACTGAATTGAGAATAAGTTTACCACTCCTTGGCATATTGCGTCTTGCCCTAGCAGCGGTGCTGTGGCAAGCTATAATAGCATTAAAAGTGTTTAAATGTACATATTTTTGGTGGTATGCAGTAACTGTATGGGTCATATTCTCACCTTTGACCTGAATTGATGAATTACCTTGACCAGTTGTTAACGGTTTTAACGATAAGTTAGCCAAATTGTAAACATGGTAAACATTGTCAGATTACTTTGAGGGGTGGTCAGAATTAAAAGCATCTACTACATTTCAGTCAACTGCATAAGGTACACTAATTTGGTAGTCTATATGTTTGTAGAGGTAAGATATTTATGTAATGTATGATGTGTTTGCATCGGATTTATTTTGAGCGGATTGTCTGCTGTTGATGCGAGCCTAAATGGCCCGCACCGTCCAAAAAAGATGAAAGCCATTCGTGCTCACTCTCAGTGCTCAGTGACTGAGTCTGAGAGTGCTGCTCACTGAGTAATATTAGACTAGACTACTAAGTCAGTCTCAGTTAGCAGGGTTAGTTAAAGCTGTCAACTCACGATACTGTGAATACGTAACGTTAGTTAGTGTGCAAGGCCTACAGAGTAGCCTCAGTAGGCTACACACTGACTCAGAGTCAGACCCCTCAGCAGTAGTGCCAACCTGAGAATAAAAAAGGAGTTAGAATCTCACTCTGAGGGGTATTAAAATCGGGAGGATGGATGCAGCAGCAAGCTACAAGAGTGCACAAAACGGGGAAAACACAAGAGGGGGTACCACTGGGGGAATTTTAGAGTTGAGAACTCAGGACAGTCAGGTCCAACATTTTCTGTTGATGGTTCAGTGGGTAATTTCTGCAGCGAAAATCCGTCCTGGATTTGTTTAGCCCCAGGTAATGCAACACTTACGTAGCCTATGCATAGCCTACCTAATTGTTGCAACTCCTGGGGCTGGGATTTGGTGTTTCACTTGTCCAGAATCATCTAGGAAATGTGATACGTAGGCCTACATTAAGAATAGTGACATTATTGACTAAAACTAGTTGTGACCATTAAGTAGCAATGGTCATGCCGTTTATGGCTCCATGGCTGCTGTGATGATATAATTATAAACATAGTATTATTACTAAATAATTGTAATTATTATTTTTTCAAAGTTGATTTACATGCAATGACCTGCATGGATTAGTGGAGTCTGCATTACAGTTTATGGAACTGATTTTGTAGATATTCTTTGATTGTATCTTCTGATTCCGACCTGTTTTAAGATAAGGTTGGTGCATGGGACAGGTCCCCTGGTGCAGTGGGTAAAGTTACTTGCCTGAAAAGTCTGGGATCACAAGTTCTAACCCCGCTCTGGCATTCAAATTTCAAAAAATCAAAATGTTTCTTTCCCGCTCACTCGTAAAAATTCAATATTGTGGTGCGATTCCGTGACCGAGAGCATGCTTGGCCTCAGACGGCCAAGGCTCAAATTTCTAATTTTGTGTATTGAAGGCAGTGTCATCTCACCATCCTCAGGAGATTTTTCTGGCCCAGTTTAGCCTACATGTGCACAACGATCATTTAATTTAAAAAAAGGTAGAAAACCTGCCCTAGAATTGTATGCATAGATTTTTGACCTCATAGTGAGTTCGCACCATTATTTATTAAGAAGTTTTGCCACCCCACCGCATACGTAGGAAAGACGTTTTGCCCCCGCCCTATACATGGGAAAGACGTTTCGCCACTGTGGTCATAGTTTAGAGAGACGTTTCGCACCCTAGCCATAATCATAAATGTTTTAATTAGCTTTTTCTGCTTCATTTAAATACCCAAGTTATGGATCTATGATCATTATATAAATGTTTTACTCTTTCAGTGCGGGGACCGACTTTAGCGGACGTCTAAAGTGGGTCCCCGCGCTAAAATTATTTCAAGAAGCATTTATATATCTAAAAAATTTTTATATATTTTCTTCTAGTATTTGTTGTTAGACTGCGACATAACAACAAACAATGGAAGCCAAAGAGGATGAACTGCAGTCTCAGGTAAGTCTAGTTTTTTAAGTTAATTGATGTACTTTATTCCCTGTATTATCATCAGCAGACAGATCTGCTTGTGGAATCTCCAGATTTTTCTTTAAGAAATAATTTTCTTAAATGTTAAATTAAACAAATATGAGGGTGAGCAGCTTGCCTTACTAAATTCTGTACATATGACACTATACTTGCTTGTGTTAATGTTAATATGGTTAATCGACTGCACAAAAAAAGAGGAATTTTATCATTAAAAAAATAGTTTTTTGCGTGACTGTGTTTCCTAGTCACACAATTGAAACGTGATGAATAAAATAATCTGTAACTTTTCATTTTTTTTATGTATTGGACAAATTAGGGACACCGGATCCGTAAACCACATCATTCATGTATTTTGAGACTTCTCTACATTTTAAATCTGTTTTTGTTTTTTGCAAATAGATAGGTCCCTAATATACAAATGTTTCCTTTAGACTGGGAGTGTGACAAGGCTAGGAGCAGACAATGCCACTGGAGGTGATGGTGAGAAGTCCTGGGAGAGAGCGTGGAGCATCGATGAGATGAAGAAGGGATCCACAGATTGGTCTCTCGCCAGTGATGCTGGGGTGAGGGAAAACTCACACAATCTACAGACCCCTGTAGTCGACCACAATCGTTTTATTATTATTTTATTTTACACAATTGTGTTATTATTAGCTCTTGTAACCAATTTTTAAATGTGAAAACTGCCGATAACAGCCAGTCCTGATTATATTCGATTATTCATTTTTTTGTTACTCATTTAAATTTTCACTCACTTGAAGCTATGTTTCGCTGACACGATCCACAACTTCAAGTAAGTTGACAACATGGAGGTTAACGATTTGCAAATTTAGCTAATTGATGTCACGTATTATCGTTGGCATGTTTGAAATGTCAATGTCAGAATAAAATAATGAAAATCTGAATATAATCAATAAAATTTCGAAACTTCAAATGATAAAAAATATTTTCATATATAACTTTTTTATCGAATTTAGTAATATTTTTATTGATCTTCATGCTTGAAACCGTATACAGGCTGGCACCACAGGGGTTAAGATTTTACACAGGTCTGTATATCAAATCTAGGCCTTTTATTCACACTGAGGCTCAAATTGAGCAAGTAATCCACATCTCTATGGGAATCATGTCGTTATTTTCTGCTTAGATTTGGTTTGCAAGTTTTCAAAACTAATAAATTTATTTACATATCGTGATTGATATTGTTACAGATGTTGCAACACCTGCAGGAATGTTCACAACGTATGGTTTCACGAACACACGACATACAGGAGAAAATGAATGAAATGATTAACGAAGCAAAGGTAGAGCACTGATCAAATTAGGTCAAATGCTAATAATAATTATTATTATAGTCCATATCAATATGGACTATAATAATAATCTCTGTCTTTTTAATAGCATTTGTGTAACCATCAGAAATTTGTTACACTGAAACTAATTTCACTTAACCTGTAATTTTCAGTCATTTCAAGTTGTTGATCGCGGGAGCGTGACAGAATTTGAAATGACTGCAGCGTTCAAAACTAACAGTGGTCCTGTGGCCCGAGACCAGTAAAACGAGTGGCAGGCCAGTAAAACACTCTCAACTACTGGTTCTGCGGACCACTGATATTAAAACACAAATAGGTCTAATAAAGTGTTTTCCCGCTTAGCATTAGCCTAGTTCCTGGCCTAGAATCCAACCAAAACGTAAGTCAACATTTTCATATCATGACTTGCATTTTTCACATACTGATCAAAGGCACCATCGCACAAATCTACGAGCTGGTCAAAAACAAACTGCAATTAGACACTGTTTTGACAGTAAAAATTTGGAAAGCCCTTCTAGTAATTGAGATTTCCCAATATCTGAAATTTTAAAAAGATAAAATGAGAAATGAGCCAACTACGAGCCGACCTTATACATCAGAATCTGCTGTATAAAGATGGTCCCCATGCTGAAAGAGTTAAAATCCGAGGGCTCAAAGCCCTAAGTTGAATGATGTAATCTAACCTGCCAGAATAACAAACTGTAAAGCATCCTCTTATATCAGAGTCCCTTTGTGAGTTTTTTTTACCATGGTAATGAAAAGCAAATCTGAGGCTAACTTCTAATTTAATGAGATTGCTATATTACAAAATATGTTAACATTTCAATTTATATTTAACGTAAATGTGTTATTTGTAGTTGACAGAAGTACGAGTTAATAACACCTTTAATGACTTCATCATGCTGGCAAACACTCAGTTCATTGAAAATGTAAGTATGGGCCCTCAAGGTTCTAAGATACATGTGTGTAAATGTGTGTTAATGATTGTCACTGAGTACATTATTCCTTAAAGAAAATAAAGAAAAGAAACCATATTTAACTGCTATATCATAGTCATGGGAGGTCGTCATTTTAAATCTCATATAAGCCATTTTTCTCTCGCCTGCACCAACCCATATTAGATCCCTGGGATGAAATAATTGGTGCTATTATTTTTTTCAAATGATTAAGCCCTGCAAGCATGTCATTGTCATTGTCATGCCAATGTTGCTTTCTTGTTAGTCCACCATCTACAATTATTCCCCAACATCGGGTCATCGACACGTTCTTGTGGGGAATTTGTTGCCATTTTTAAATGCATAATTACTCTGGAGGAAACTATTTGTAGAGAGTTTATGATGAGGATGTCAGCACACAAGGCCAGGAAAAACAAGAAGAAAAAAAGGTACAGGGCAACTGTTCTCTGTAGAATTTTAATGCTATACTTGCTAAGCATGACTAAAGTTGTTTTATTAGTTGATTAAATCACTGTTACTGGGAATAAAATAATTGTTTAAACATCATGATTTCCAAGTATTTGGTCTCAAATTAAACAAGCATGATTAATTTTCACTCATGTGAGGTTGTGGGTTAAGCTCAACTTCAAGTGGGTAAAAATTAAATATGAGGATTATGTTTCAAAATTATGTTTTTTTCTCATTTTTACCAAAGAATGTGAAGTTTTAAGTAAACTTTAGAACAAAGTTATCAGCAATACAGAAATAAATAAAAATTGATGATTTTTGAAATAAATGCTATTATCTTTAGTAAGGCCACACATAT
The DNA here is from genome assembly GCA_964017125.1 of Flabesymbios commensalis. Classification (NCBI taxonomy): domain Eukaryota; kingdom Metazoa; phylum Annelida; class Polychaeta; order Terebellida; family Flabelligeridae; genus Flabesymbios; species Flabesymbios commensalis. The sequence goes on from OZ024915.1 coordinate 71,588,926, forward strand.
TTCATAATATGGTTTACAGATTTTTTTTGAGAAAAGTAAGAGAGGGCAACATGGGAAAAATAAAATAGAAAGATTACAGCATCATTTTTAATACTTTTCAGCTGATTTTTTAACAGCCGTCAGTCAAATAAACAAAAAAATTAAAAAATATTTTTTTGTATTTTTATTTAAATGTATATTAAGTGTTTATTAAATTGTATATTTTATCATTTTATTTTTCTTGTGCGTTTTCCACACAATTGAAATAGAAGGAATAAAAAAATCTGATTTTCATGGGGTTTTTTCCCAATATTGGACAAATCAGGGACCCCGCATTCGTGACCACAATATTGAAAACGTGTGGCCTTATCTATTATTTATGTAGGTATGGTTCTGTGTCTTAGATTAAAAGTGGTGAATAAAACACTGAAAAATCATTGCAGTTCACATCAGGACATCAGGGTTAAATGATTTACATTTATTTGAATTTTCATGTTTTATATTCATAATTATTGTATGGTTTCCAAACCTTCACCTTTCAGGAAAAATCTAAAGAAGAACACGAAGCAGAGCTGGTGCCAAGAGTATCAACAGCGATGAAACTAGGCCTTAGTGTTATCGAAACCGCGTTTGAGAAATTGGATGTCGAGGTGATTAATTCAGACACCGAAGATGAAGATGCTGATACTCCATATAAATCTGAGGCTATTCTGGAACCAAAGGTGATATTTTTTGTCAAGTTGTTTGCTGTTTCAATGTTAGACAATACAGTCTTTCCCAATGAGGTTAAAATTTCACTGGACAGTAGGTCCTGTAAACTTAAAACTTTTACCAGACCAAAAGAAATTTCACCGGACAGTAGGTGGTCAATGGCTGATTCTCAGCTTGTGAGACCAAAAAAACGACCAAAAAACAAAACTGACTAAAAAATAACAGGATTGTAGGTCAGATGGGTATTTTGTCAGACCTACCTCTGTTTTACCAGACATGTCCGGTCGGTCCGACATTATTGGGAAAGAATGCAATATATAATAATTTTAACCATCCAAGCCCGCAGCTATTTGCTTTTATTTTTCTTTACCTTGCGATGTGAATTGCTGTCACAATTCTCAACTCAAGTTGAATAAAAATGTCATGATTTTAAAAAACATAATAAATTATAATGACTGTTCTTATTACTATGATGTATTTGATTGACTTAATTATTCAAAATGTGATACGAGGGGGCTTAATGGGTCAACCCTTAACCCTTAATGAGCTGAATTAATTTGTAAAAAAAAACATCGCAACCAAAGGTTTTTTTTCAATTTGAAATCATCATGAATGTCTGTGCTAGCTTTTTCTGATTCATATGAATACCTATGTTATGGGTCGTCTAATGCCATTAGAAATATTTGTACTCTAACAGTGCGGGGATCGACATTAGTCGTCAGAATCTAACGTCTAAAGTCGATCCCCGCACTGTAAGGGTTAAAGCTCAAGTGAACTAACTTAAATTTTCACCCATTTGAAGTTGTGTCTCACTACAGCAACCCACAACTTCAAGTGGGTTAAAATTATTCATATTTGCTTAAACCTTTCAACCCTGAATTTACCATTGTCATTTTCATCCAATACAAGCTGCGAATTGCTGTCGCAATTCTCGCCTAGTAGTGGATGAAGATGATTTGATGTGGTTTAAAAATTAAAGAGAATTGCCATGTGATAGTAAACCAGTTTTATAGAAATTTGCGTTCTTAAGCCCTTTATCGTAGGAAAATTAAGTGTGTTTTCAGGGATGTAAAATGATGCTTTAATGCATCGTAATGGCTTAAAGGGTTAATTAAAGACCAAACATTTGCAAATCTTGATGATTAAACGATCGGCTGATAAAACAAACTAAAAACGCCTTTTTTGTGCTCAGCAGGCTAATTATTATCAAAGACTGAATTTGATACCAAGGTAATAAGTGGGTGTTAATCGAAAATAATTACCATGGAATTGACATAATTGTTGTGAGAGAAATTATTTGTTTTTTTCTATAATATTCTCTCTTTTAAATCTGAAAATAATAGGAACAAGTATAGTATTCTACCCCGTACCAATAAAATAGTAGCTCAGCTTGTCACATGACGAAATCAGCTAATGACTGCCATCATTAACCCTCTAACAGTCTGTCCCGATTATATTTTTTTATTAGCACACTACCACCTTTAAACATGTTAAAGATAAAACGTGACATCAATCAACAAGATTTGAAAAAGAGTCAACTTCTATTTTGTCAAATTTAAATAATTTTCACCCACTTGAAGTTGTGGATCGCGTCAGCGAGATACAGCTTCAAGTAGGTGAAAATTACAATTGAATATTTTAGCAGTTAAAGGGTTAAGTTTTTATTCAAATTAAGAGGTATAATACCATTTTCGGGTCATATTGTGTTGGAAATATATTCTAGTTATTCTAGTTATTCTAAATACAGTAACAACTCTGTACAAAGTCTACAGAAGTCAGATTATGCCAACTCAAGACGATCACCGCACTGTAAGGGGTGAATGTTCAGTATATTGAAAAAATTGACTAGGAAGTGGTGTATTCACAAAACTATTTTATCTTCTCCATCCTATTTTATTTTTATTTCTGATTGTTGTAGGACCCTTACATCCACCGTCCACTTCCATACTTAATCGGGAGTCAGGCGTTTACTCAAGATGATGATGTGGGGCTACTGGATATGATGCCTTCAGGTAATTTGACTACACACAATGTTGTATATTTCTCAAGTGACATTGTGTACGTTTTAGGACTTTAAGCGCCAGTCCCGATTATATTTGTTTTTTCACTTTTTTAGTAGCACATCAAATACCACCTGTTAAACATATTGGTGATAAAACGTAACATCAATCAGCAAAATTTGGAAATAGTTTACCGTCCGCTTTGTCAAATCGGAATAATTTTCACTCATTTGAAGATGTGGATCGCGTTATCGAGACACAACTTCAAGTGAGTGAAAAATAAATAATTTGGTGGGTAAAGGGTTGAAGCAAGCTTCAAAGCAAAACTGAACTGAAATTGAATAGTAGTAAAATAATGAAATTAGTGACGCTAGAAATGGTGTCCTCTATTTTTGAGAGGTTTATGGTGCTCCATTAATTTAATGCAGAGACTTCTTGTGTGGCGCAATCTTTCTTAAGTTGTCTTAATATTTCCTGCACCAAGTACCTGTAATATATTAATTGATATATTTTAACTCTGATCCCGCTAATTTAATTTATTTAAATTTTCACCCCATTTGAATTTGTGTCTTGCTACCGCCACCCACAAATTCAAGTGGGTGAAAATTACTCAATTTTGTTAGATTAGGGACGAAACATTTGCAAGTTTTGATGTTTAAACCTTTAACCACCAAATTATTCAATCGGAATTTTCACTGACTTGAAGTTGCGTCTCGCTTACGCGATCCAAGACTTCAAGCTAGTGAAAATTATTCAGATTTGACGAAATGGAGGTCAACTGTTTTCAAATATTGCTGATTGATGTCACATTTTATCTTTAACAAGTTTAAAAGGTGGTACTTAATGTGCTAATAAAAAATGAGAACCCGAATATATGCGACACCAGCGGTTAAAGGGTTGAACACTCATTTCAATCCTAATATCATTTATTTGATTTGCTTATAAAACAGATGCAAAACAACTATAGTTGTGATCAGCAGAAAAAATGGTTAAAGGTTTTAGCTCATAATATGTCATTCGAAAAGATTTTGAATTCTTTTTAAAAACTTCTATGCAAATATGGCAGCGTGTTATTTACTTTTGCAGAAGAGGAGTCCGACCACGGCAGTTTGAGTAACAGTGACAGCGAGAGTGAGGACGATGAAGAGATCAGACACATCCCAGCACATCGGCCAAACGACAACTCTCTGTCTAGTTCTCAATATTCATCAGACGTAAGCAAATACTTTAGCCCGTATGTGGCAACACAATACCTGTGGAATATGTGTCATTTTACAACGCTGAAATGTTTTTGTATTATCGCAACCAAAGGGTTATTTTCAATTTGAAATCATTATAAATGTCTTAGTCAGCTCTTTCTGCTTCATTTGAATACCTATGGTATGGGTCTACGGCCATTATATATATTTTAATTCTTTCAGTGCGGGGTCCGTCACGCTGAAAGGGTTAAATACAGCTCACTGAACAGGCTATATCCCTATATGACATTTATAATTAATTTCTTGTATGCACAACTTTAAAGTTAGCAAATGGTGCATAGGGCTCCGCACTTATTTTTAGATTGAAAGTGGATTCAAAATAAGCAAAAATGTGGACATGATTTCTAGCCGGCAGTGTTTCATCCAGGATCTAGAAGGGGCATGGCGACGCCTATCATAGGGGGCGCCTAAATATGCAAGATGGGCACCCAGTTTCGGCATTTCAAACAAAATGTTATAAACAACCTGTATGCATCGGCAGTAATGACCACTATGTACACGCCATCATAAGGCGTTATGTAATAGCTATGAGCACACAACATTAGAGGAAAACATGATCAAGGTAGTTTACACTAGTTTACCCCTTTCAGTGGCTTTGATCCAGAAATGGGCTGCGACACTGGCCTAACATTGAACCAGTATTAGGTGGATAGGCCTACGTTGGGTGTACCAGGTACATCGTATAGCCACGTACACTGACTTATCAGCGATGGTGTTGGAAGAAATAGGCCTAGACGTTTAAAATATACTTGTCTCTTTGGTTCTTTTTATTAATTATATCCTGGACATTTAGGATTCTGGCCCATGAGGAAAACCAATACAGTTATGTTCACAAAATATTATGCCAATTTTTTGTCTAAAGCACTCAAACAGACTTAAGCTGGGCCTCGGAGTTCGGGAAAATTCTAGTCTGTAGACGTTAGATTATGACGACTAAAGTCGATCCGCGCACTGTAAAAATAAAAAAATTACTAATGGTCGTAGACCCATAACACAGGTATTCAAATGAATCAGAAAGAGCTAACGAAGATATTTATGATGCTTTCGAATTGAAAAAACCCTTTGGTTGCGATGGTTTTTTAAAAAAATGTATTCAGTGCCCCCTCGTATCATATTTTGAATAATTAAGTCAATGTAATACATCATAGTAATGATAAGCTCAGTCATTATTATTTATTATGTTTGTAAAATCATGACATTTTTATTCAACTTGAGTTGAAAATTGTGACGGCAATTCACATCACATGATGAATAAAAATAAAAGTAAATAGCTGCGGGCTTGGATGGTTAAAGCGACTCAGTATGATGACATCAATTTTCTTTTAAAATTTTGTAATGAAGAAGTGTATCCCACAGCGCATTAATTGATTAAAACCTTTTAGTTTCCACGATTTAAAAAAAATTAATTCAGCATTGTAAGGGTTAATCAGCCACACTCGCCTGGGTGGTTTGAGTGCGACATGACAATAGATTCAGAAGGGCAACATGGCGCTCATGAAAGGCAGAATTTTTCTCATTCAATTTCTTGGAATTGAAAGTAGATTTTGTGATCCTGCTAATTAAAACTTTGCTATTACACTGAGTTAGTTATATAATCTGCCACCAGTGAGTAATGAGTAGCGGACTTAATGCATCAGAAACTTTTTACAAGCACTAGGATTTAAAAAAATGCACAGCATAATTTTTACTTTATATTGTATGATTTTACAAATCTGAAGTGACGTTATACTCTGGAAAAAACCTTATTATTATTTCACCATGTTTTATATAATGTTTTAAAAAATTAACCAAGGTAATAAGAAAATAAAAAATTGTTGAAACAACTGTAATTATTGCTAGCTGAAATGTTTAAACCTTCATCATACACATTCTGTTTGCATCCCCATTTTTGTGCAACAAAAGGACACAATCTTTTGTCAAAATGACATATACATCACATCTGCCGTGCAAAGTCAAAAGGCAGTATCTGCTTACTTTACAAGTAAGCAGATACTGTTTTTTGGCTTTGCAGAGCAGACATGACATCACTTTGCAACAATAACCCAGTGAACTCGAGATGTTAATCTGCGACTCTTGATCAACACTATACCAACATTGGAGCAACGTCTTGTGTTTGCTGGGTAGGCACACTGAGAATTGAATAATTTACAATACTCATAATTTTGATTTATTTCGACAGAGTGGGAGTGATTTGTTCAATGACAAGGACAGTGAGAAAGATGATTTCTCCAGCGACAGTGACTCAGAGGCTGAAAATACGAAGGTGAAGCAGGTAGGTGGCTTGTCAGCTGTAGGTCGCTATATGGCCATAAATTTCTGCGATAGATAGTCCCCACACTGGAAGGGTTAACCCTATGCATAGTGTAGACATATTTTTAAATTTAACTTTACATTGAAAATCATGAAATGTTAAGGGTTGACATTTTTTTCAATTCATGCCAATATTTTATGCAACATGAATAATAACATAAATAAACTCATTTCGTGAATTCATTTTGAGATGAATGATTGAAGTTAACCCTTAAACAGCCGCTACCGATTATATTCATTTTTCAACATTTTTCTAATAGCACATTGCCTATCAACTTTTAAACATTTTGAAAAAAAAACGTGACACCAATCAGCAAGATTTGAAAATAGAAGACCTCCATTTTGTCGAATCTGAATAATTTTAACTCAGTTGAAGTTGTGGATCGCGTCAGCGAGACACAACGTCGAGTGAGTGAAAATTCAAATCGGCTAATTTGGTGGTTAAAGGGTTTATGACTAAATTCTTGTGTTAACCCTAGCTATGTCCAAGATTTGGGCAGCTGTGTCTGTACAATGTCAGGCATTTTTGATGAAAAATGACTTTTTAGATTCAGAGTGATATGGCTATGTTTTTCTTGTCAAAAAACATGTAAAACCATATATATATTTAGTTTCAGTGGGTCCTGGGCTACAAAGTGGTTGCTATGACAGCTCCCCCTGGTGAGCGAAAAATCCAAGATGGCCGCCCAAAATGACCGCCAATCATCAGTCATGTCACTTAAAACAGTCCACATAAATGGTTGTATACAAAAGCACAAGTGTGGTACTTGACATCTAGGAATGATAACTGTTACAAACTGAGTAGCTTAAAAATATTTGGGGCAAAAAAAATCAATTTTAAGGATTTTAGAGCAATTAGTGTTCCGAACGGGAGTGCCGAAAGTAGCGAGCTCATACGTTATTTCTCATGAAAAATCCAAGATCTAACATATACCTGTTATTGTAACTAGCCAAAAACTTTTTAAAACTATATAAAAATGTAAATTTTATTTTAGTTTGTCCTTGGCTATGTAATGGTTGCACAAAAAATCCAAGATGGCCCCCCAAAATGGCCGCCATTTGCTAAAAAGCGGCAAAAACAGGCTTGTTGCCATACAATTACATGTCGCTCTAAGGGGAAGTCGATCACATTTGTTGACATGAGGAGTTGAAAAATGTCATAAAATAAGCATCTCTGAGAAAGAAGACCCTAGACTATGTGTTTTCAACCTTTGATGTGTCAGGAAAAGAACGATTTAGAGCATAGTCATGATAGTGCAGCAATGCGATGTCTAATTGACCAGCCGTGATATGTTTACATGTTATTAAGATATTAGGCCCTATAGGCCTGCATAGTCTAAGACATGCCCAGCCACACAACATTACTTTAAAACATGGGTGTGGCTTCAGTTACAGTTTGGACCTGGGAACAACTAACGATATGCCATTCATATATAGTGCTTAAACTACAAGATTTGCAATTGTTTGATCTCAAAACAAACAAATATGAGTGATTTTCACCCTTGTGGGGCATGGTAGGGAGGCACAAATTTAAACTAGATAACTAGATACCATAATTTGTTGTCATTAGTGGGGGAGATCGCTTATGTTAATTATGTTATAATTTTCCTTGCTCTCTATTTTATCAGGCACCATCTAATGATCCTCTTGATTTTGCGGCTGAAATTGCCAAGAAAATCAATCAAGCCAATAGGCCGCCTCAAGCTGTGGAAGAAAAGGCATCTACACCAAAGTCTAAAAAGAAAAGTATGTTTATTTTGTTTAGATTGTGTAACTAGTTATATATCTAATTAATTATATATCTTTTCACAGGGAAAAAGTCTATTTTTTAGGTTTGTGTAGTTTAATGCATTATCATGTCAAACTTCTTACTTTGGCAAATTTTATTGAATAATTACCAAGATTCAATAAGGATGAGCTTTTTGAGTTCACAAATACCAGAGTATTGAAAGCTAGAATATAATACCATTTGATGAGGTACTTCTACAGTGAGTGAGGTCATAGATAATAATTTGTTGATAGCGAGACCCAAAGGTCATATACCGTCTTTTCCGATGTATATCCTGCTCCGGTGTATAGCCTGTAGAGGGTAAGTTCAACAAAAATTGTTGGTTTCACCATAGATGCCCCGCACTAGTGTATACCCTGCGTGTACCCGGCTCCCGCTGTGTATTGGCACCCGATCTACGTGGTTGTGACCTAACATATTGCGTTATACGGCTGATTTTTGGCGATAGAGTAAAATCTGATATGTTTTATGTTGGACAATAATTTAAAATATGTTGGGCTGTCCATTACTGGCCGATTATAAGCCACCGTGAATGGCGAGATATAAGAACTGAGACGCGTTAGTGTAGGCCTATAGATCGTGTACGTATGGCTGTCAACAGAGCAACCCTTGCGGCGCCACTCGTGTATTGTAGTATAGGCCCTACCACCATATAGAATGCAATCACCCATACAACAATACCCACGCGTGACGATTACACTACCAATTACTAAATGGCGCGCCAATACAAAGACATTCTGAGGCCTCCGTGTGTGAAATTTGACTTAGGAAATGTATTCAGTTACGTGTTTCTAATATAGAGCTATTAATATTTTGCGACTCATTAAATGATTATCATCCCAGTTTATCTAAATACAAGCAATGTTTTGTTGATATATCGCTGTTACCATATAAGAACATTCGGGAAATAAAATGTTCTACTTAATTTTTTAATGGGCAGGCTAACCTTGTCTATCGGCCCGTGGCATTAGAATGTCACAACTGCAATAAAGCATTACCTGATAAGCGAGTGGCGGTGACTGTTAGAGTGGGAGCATGGGGTGGCTATATGCAGCCTGTTCTTACCTGGTCACATAACATAGCCTGGTGACGGCCGAGTGGCGGTCCATGAAGTGCAACCATCGCATTGTAGTAGACCGTTATCTACGGCAGTAATAATTTAACCATGTAAAAAATTCAGGTCAAATATGGTACAAGCAGAAAAATTAAAATGAATGTTTTTCTTGTTTTTAAAACTTAACCTGTTCAAGAAAATACACATTGGTGTCAGTTGTTTACAGCCTTCCTACACCTAAGCTCTTTTTTTTAAAGCAATTGTTTTTAATTGAATCATATTTCTCTTTTATAGAAATGAGAGACAAACACAAAGAGAAGGAGAGGAAACCAACAACCACTTATGACGGTGAGTGGAATGTGGATTCCTTGTTAATTGACTCTTATCCTACTCTTCACTACTATTGTCATATTAATCTCTTTTATTAGCGTTAGCAACTTCAGCTTCAAATGAGTGAAATATAATAATATGATTGAGAGCGATTTTTTTTCCATCAGCATAATTAACTCCCGCGCTGCTGATTTTTTTTACCATTTATTTGAAGCTGTAAATTGCGTTAGAAATTCCAGTTTTAAATGAAGAAAAAATAGAAACACAAGTCAGCAGTGCCGGGGTTAATTAAGTAAATTAATTTTTGATATTTTTATTTTCATAATTAGATTAATTTAAAACTTGAAATTTCATGAGCTATTTACCGTATCAAATCAAATTAAAATAATAACTAGTTTTTTAGCAGGGCATGGGTTAGTTTGTACATTCTTTTTAAAAAATCCTTATGCAAATATCCCAAGATTCTCCACTGAAACTCCAGATATTTATTTAAAATATATATTCAAATCTTGATACACACTTTTCGACAGAGAGGGACATGTTTGCAGCTCCCACAAATAACGATGAAATGTCTGATGAAGATGGTTTCAATCCTCAAGCTGGTATGTTCTCCGGTGGAGGAAATCTATTTGCTGACGAGGTAAAGTATATATAAAAAATCTATTGTGAATAAATATGACCCGCCACGCAAAAAAGGGCAGTGAGGTAAATTTTTCCAAAACTAATTTGTTTTTAGTTATTTTGATAGCCATGCCCTTCCTTTTTCAATAACTGAAAGTCGCGTAACTGTACCTTTTTTCGCATGGCGGGTCACAAATGATTGCATGGGTCATTTTACCAGAGAAAACAAATTATCCTTCAAATCTACATTGATTTTCCTTCAAATTTCATATATTCTTTGCTGCAATTTTATCTTCGGATTTTCCAGAATTTCACTAAGTACCTGAGTGTGATATGAAATGAAAGTTTTGCTGTCCTCAAATATTAAAAGTTCAAACCCCTTTCATTTTAAAACCCTTCAGTGTTGAAATAACATGAATATTCAAACAATAGTTTTAATTTTTAATCAAAACAACGTTGTTGTGCAAAATACAGGATCGAGGCGGTCTTTTTGACACACCGGTGGAAACGAAAGCAGCAAAAATGCCTCAACCTCTGAGACGTGAAGCCTCCGACAGTGATGATGACGACACGTCAGAGTCAGATGCAGACAGCAGCGATAGTGGTAAGTTAACCCTTATCAAGGTCCTGCTGATTTGATTTATTTAAATTTTTACCTACCGTAAAATTTCTAATTGTAGCCGCGGCTTTAATTAGAATAAAAAAAAAATTCCAGAGCCCAATGTCAAAAGTTCAGTTGCGGCTTCTATTGGAGGTTTTGCGTGAAAAATTGAATCACCGCGCAGCTATCAATCTCAACTGCCGGTAGCGATCACCCAACCCTTCATGTCCAATGCTCATATAAAGATATATATGCCATATGAATTGATTTGATGCTCACATTACGGGAAGTTTATTTTACATAGCACTAATTAAACATGTTTTACATTGCAAATCGTGCAGAGAATCTATTAAAAAGATACGCCATGCATAATTATATAAATAATAATGTATATCATGTGTATAGCACACTGAATGTCAGCGTGTGGTATTCGGTGTGTTGCGATCCCAGACAGTGTGGCGCCGTGTAGACAGTGGTAGACACCGTCATAATCTGATAATTGTGTTACAACACAGCCTGTCAGTCAGCAACAACACCCCTCTCCAGACGTGAGCTGTCAGTCATAGGAGAGACGAGTGCGTCGTCACTTGACCAGTTGTTGACTGTACAGCTTTCACGAGATGTCGATGCAGAGTTGGCTAAATGTTGACAAATGATGTCTACAGTGAACCAGCAGTTGACGCTGCCCAAATAAGCATACGGCCACACTCCACCTCCCTCTCCTAATGTTGATGAAAGGCGTGAGAAAATATCTAATAATCTAATAATAATCTTTATTTCGTACTCTAAGTACATGAACATAGTATGCAGTGTGTAATTGAATAATTTAGTGCAGGTAATACAATTCAGTGTATGATACAATTAATTATAAAGACAAAAAAAAGATAGTAACTGATTCAGTTCATCCGGCGTAAAGTTGGTGTTTTTCTGATCCCGCATGCATAATACGTCATTAATAGCTGCGGCTGACATCATATCGGCTGAGATGGGACTATTTACATCAATTATTGTATTCGTGAAAGATAGCCATACACTGTTCTTGTAGGCCACATGGCTGGTCCACACACGGTGATGCTGGCTTAACCGTGAAGACCACAAATAACCAGTGTAGTGTATACGGTATATGTAATTGCCATTTGTATTTTATAAAGGACATTTATTACATATATATATATATGTAGGCCTAAACAGTCGACCAAAAAATATTTTAATCTGTTAGACTGAGTAAGTAGGTCTAACATGGCAACTGACTAGGCCTATAGAGCTTGTAGGGTTACATTACCTGCCCTATCGTCACACATTGTACATTTTGTATGTGAATATAACACCTCATGTCTGTAAAGGGTTAGAAGCTATCTGGGCTTATATAGCGTGTGCTCTATTAGCGCGGTTAGCATAGCTAGCGGCCGGCGTCTTGATAAACACCTGGTCATTGTCCTTTTTATAAGATATGAAAATAGTTTTGTTTTTTGACAAATCTCAAAAGTCGCCATGCGGCTTCAATTGGAGGTTTTCCAAGTAGAGAACTTTTTGTAAAAAAATTGTAATTTTTTTAAAGTTTGGGGGGCGGCTTCTATTGGAGATGCGGCCACAATTAGAAATTTTATGGTACTTGAAGTTGTGTCTCGCTGCCACGACCCACAACTTCAAGTGGCTGAAAATTACTCATATTTGTTTAATTTGAGACAGAAAACAGACCTAATTTTCCTACAACTAGGGGTTTTAGATTGAAAATTTCCATTAAACTGGTTTACGAATGCATGGTAATTTTCTTTAATTTTTAAACCACATTAAATCATCTTCATCCACTACAAACTGAGAATTGGGACAACAATTCGCGGCCTGTAGTGGATGAAGATGACAATGGTAAATTCAAGCCTGAAAGTGTTAAAACGCTGAAATATTTTTATGTAAATCAAGAGACCAAAGGTTTCAATTTGAAGTCATCATAAATATCTTAGTTAACTCTTTCTGCTTCATGTGGGTACGTATGTTATGGGTCTACGGCCATTATAGAAGTTTTACTCTTTGAATGTGTGAATCTGGGACCCATCCCACAAAGAATCTTAAAATGAAGATCATCTTAACTTTCTCTCATTTGCATTAAAAAAGTTAAGATGATCTTAACTTTATTAATGCAAATAAGAGAAAGTTAGGATGATCTTAACTTTAAGATGTTTTGTGGGATGGGCCCCTGACATCTGAGGACAGTCCCCGCACCGAAACGGTTAATATTTGAACTCTTCGATCACTGCTACCCCAACCCACAGCTTCAAGTGGATGAAAATTGCTCATATTTGTTTAATTTAAGACTAAGCATGTTTCAAATCCTAATGTTTATACTCACATTTCATTCCCAATTTAATTTAACCAGTTAATGAAACACATTAAAAATGACTTGGCACTTTGTGAGCTAAGAGGGGTAAATTGGTTCAGAAAATGTTTGTTGCCTTGCTGTTTTTATGTTGTAAACTGCTTGTATTTGACAGAACGTGATAGCCTGAGCCACTGTAATTGATAGTTTAATTAGCTCCCGCCGTCACCGTAGGTGAGACGAAGGGAGCTATGGATTCTACCTCCGTTTTTTTTTGGCCTCTTCTTTTGCCTATAACTTTGTAAGAAAATAAGCTAGGATAACAATTTTTGGTATGTGGGTTACTTCCAGGTGGCTAATGGACAGGTTAAAATATTTTTAATCTGAATTCAATACGCAAGGTTGCAGAGGAGAAAATGATGATGTGACGGCATTGGGCCGTTGGGCCGTCCGTAAACAATTCGTTTCCGGAGCATATCTCTGAAAGTACTTGTCCGATTGTCTTCAAATTTTACACACAACACCCCTAGGGGGTCTAGTTGTGCCTTTTGGGGTATTTGAACTTTGACCTACTTTTGGTTCAGAACTATGACCTATTTAGACGTTTTGACGCGCACTTCGTTTCCGGAGCAGATCTCGAAAAGTACTGGGCCGATGACAGTCATATTGCACATACATGTTCTCTAAGGTCCCTAGTTGTGCCTTTTCAGGTTTTTGGACCTTGACCTTGAAGTTGACCCAGCACTTTGACCTAATTTATAACATCGGTAAATCCGACTGAAAGATTTTGCGGAATATCATGAAAACCGCTCAAGATAGCTACACCATTACTATAAAACAAATTGTGAGGTTTCAGGAGAGGATGCATCTTGAAAAATTTCAAGTCGATAAAATTAAAAATGGCCGCCTATCGGCCATTATTCACCTCGACAGGCCTGATATTGCGGAATATCATGAAAACCGCTCAAGATAGCTACACCATTAATATCAAATAAATTGTAAGGTTTCAGGAGAGGATGCATCTTGAAAAATTTGAAGTTGATAAAATTCAAAATGGCCGCCTATCAGCCATTATTCACCTCGACAGGCCTAATATTGTGGAATATCATGAAAACCGCTCAAGATATCTACACCATTACTATAAAACAAATTGTAAGGCTTCAGGAGAGGATGCATTTTGAAAAAATTCAACTCGTCCAAGTTCAAAATGGCCGCCAATCGGCCATTATTCACATGGCCGTTATTTGGTAAACCGTGCTAGATGGCTAGACCATTACTATAAAACAAAATGTGTGATTTCAGGAGAGGATGCATCTTGAAAAAATTTGACCCGATAAAATTCAAAATGGCCGCTTATCGGCCATTATTCACTTTCACATGGCCGTTATTTGGTCAACCGTGCTAGATGGCTAGACCATTACTGTAAAACAAAATGTGAGATTTCAGATGAGGATGCATCTTGAAAAAATTTGACTTGATCAAATTTAAAATGGCCGCCTTTTCGGCCATTATTCATTTAGATATTTGGTAAACCGTGCTAGATGGCTAGACCATTACCTGATTACTATAAAACAAAGTGTGAGTTTTCTGGGGAGGATGCACCCTGAAAATTTTTGACTTACGAATTCAAAATGGCCGACAATCAGCATTATTTACCTCGATAGGCCTGATATCAGGTAAACCGTGCTAGATAGCTAGACCATTACTATAAAACAAAATGTGACGTTTCGGGAGAGGATGCCTTTTAAAAACTTTCGACTCAATCGAATTCAAAGAGGCCGCCTATCGGCCACTATTTACTTTCACATTGCTGATATTTGGTAAACCGTGTTAGATAGCTGGACCATTACTATAAAACAAAATGTAAGATTACAAGAGAGGATGCATCTTAAAAAAAATTGACTCAATCAAATTCAAAATGGCCGACTATCGGCCATTATTCACTTGCACATAGCTGTTATTTGATAACCGTACTAGATGGCTATACCATTACTATAAAACAAATTGTGAGATTTCAGGAGAGGATGCATCTTGAAACATTTTGACATGATCAAATTCAAAATGGCCTCTTATCGGCCATTATTCACTTTCACATGGGCGATATTTGGTAAACCGTGCTAGATGGCTAGACCATTACTGTAGAATGAAATGTGAGATTTCAGCTGAGGATGCATCTTGGAAAATTTCGACTTGATCAAATTCAAAATGGCCGCCTTTAGGCCATTATTCACTTTCACATGGCCGATATTTGGTAAACCGTGCTAGATAGCTAGACGATTACTATATAATGAAATGTGAGATTTCAGCTGAGGATGCATCTTGAAAAATTCTGACTCGATCAAATTCAAAATGGCCCCCTATCGGCCATTATTTACTTTCACATGCCCAATATTTTGCAAGCTGTGTTAGATGTTAGTCCATTACTATAAAACAAAATTTGAGGTTTCGGGGGAGGATGCACCCTAAGTTTTTAACTAGTTTATATCAAATTCAAAATGACCGTAAATCAGCTATTAGTTACCTCGATTGGCCTGATATCGGGTAAACCGTGCCAGATAGGTAGACCATTACTGGGATACTGATTAGGATCATTAATTTCAATGGAGGTTTGCAATCTCTGACAGACTGTCTAGTTCTTATCTTACTCTTAGACTGAGCTAGTTGTCTTGCGTCTTGATTTTTGACCTAGCCTAGGACTACATTAAAAACCCTACACAAAATTGCTTAAATCAAATTCTAATTCGTTGCGGGAGCTCCTGGACTTATCTAGTCTTGTTTATTTGTTTTTTTTTCAGATGCGTTGCCATCTTCCAAGCAGAAACAGAGCATTTCAAAGTCTAACAAACCTGCAGGTGGAGTGGCCATATTCGGAGGTCAGTTTGCTGTCTCACTTTTGATTTTTTCCGAAATATTTGCAAGATGTTTCTACCAGAATACTTGGTGCAGGTTTAGTGGAATTAAACATATCACACCAAACCATATAAGTGCAAAATACGTATGTAGTGTATTATATGCCTAATTTTAATATTATAGAACTTTACAAATGTGTCCTAATTAGATAATTTCAGTATATTAACCCTTAGAACACTGACCTATTTAATTTAAATTTTAAGCCACTTGAAGTTGTATCTCGCTACTGCGATGCACAACTTCAAGTGACTTAAAGTTTGTGTTATTTGTGAAATTTAAATCCCAACAAATATCAGTGTTTTAAAATTGAAAGCTCATTTTACTTTTAACAACTGGTTATACAGGTGCCAATAAAAATGCAGAATGTCTACTGTAGTCAACATCAGTGCTCTAAGGGCTAAAATCACACTAATCTTATCTTCAGTTCATTGGAATCACAATGAGTCCCAGTCATGAACACTGAAGTGAAGTTTGTCTGTTTAATATATTCAGGTGAGCCTGATGACCTATTTACTCCAGCTCAGAAAGCTGTTGCCAAACCTTCCGTTCCTTCTTCAAAGACACCCAAACCTGGACCAGACCTTTTTCTTGGGGATGACGAGGATGAAGATGAGGACTTGTTTGCATCCTTCTCGTCCGGCAAGAAAACTATTGATTCCAAAGGTATTTTTCTGAGTACTTGTGCTAAATGATACAGAGTCATTTATTTACCAAAACAACAGGAATACACTGTTGGGTCTGAAAAAAATCATAGTTGAAATGTAGATGTTTATAAATGTCATACATGTATATGTATATGTTTTTTTTATTTTATTGTAATATTTATATACTGGAACTAGACAGTCAGTGAGAGACTGCAAACCTCCTCCATATCATAATTCGAATTGGTATGCATTACCAATTGGTAATGCAGATCATCCTCAAAATGTTTTGACTTGTTCCTCGGCCTGAGACACACCTCTGGTAAAAGTTTCATGCAAGTCCGATTATTACTTTGTAAGTAATCCTGTTGACACATCGACAGAAAGACATGTTGGGATTGTCTCGGCGTCATAGACAGTGCACCAAATTTGGCCTGGCTTTGGGTCAGTGCCTCGTGTGTGCCAGTTGCCATTGAGTGAAATAGTCTAAATATTTTTTGGATGTGCTGTTAATAAAAGCCAAATTACGAGACAAAAACATCTTCTAGAAACTTCTAATATAGCATGTTTTCCAGAATTAATATCCCGTATTTTCTGGTGTATTGCCCGCTCCGGAGTATAGCCGGCAGAGTGTTAATTTAACCAAAAACTGCTGCTTTGCTAATAGATACCCTGCACTGGTGTATACCCTGCACGCCGCCGATCTGTGATACACTCACAACACTACAGTTGTGATGAACGTCCTGCATCCCAGAGCTAGCCCTATATAGCAATATAAAATCTGATATGTTTTGTATAGTACTGATACAGACATTGTATATTATAATAATACATTATTAAAAACATTTTGGGGTATATTACCGGCCGATTGTGAGCCAGGCTGGTGAGATAAAGATCTGCGCGTAAGTGTATATTACATGTCTGCGTGCCTCTCATCAAAGTCACCACTTGTTGTGTCACACTGTGTATTGTAGTTCTCCCGCCGCTGTATACAATGTATTGCCTGTACAGATACACCACACAGGATGATATAGCACCTTGGCTGAATGACGCGCAAACATCTGCCGCTTGCTGGTGACGTCATAGACCTCGCCTCGTCTGAAGACATTCTGGGGCCTGAACATTTGAAATTTAGTCTTATCATGGGAAATGTAATTGTTTTGTCTTTTTAATACCGGTTTAATAATATTTTGTCGACTTCTTTCTATCATTCTAATGCAGGGCTCCCAATGTTTCTAAATACAGAGAGCATTTTATATATCGTTGTGCTCACATATTAGGCCTAAGAACCATCAAAAATAATAGTGAATTATTCGCAGGTTAACCGCGGCTCGTGGCAGTAAAATGTCACACCTTCATTGATACAATGTCTGAATTAGCGAGTGGCAGCTCACTGTAAGAGAGGAGTAGGCCTATGTGTGTGAAAAACAACACATTTGGACGGGATATGAGAAGACATTTAATTTTAACCATGATTATAAAAAAATGTCCTCTTGCAATTTCGGACTTTAACAATGTATAGCCCGCACTCATTATATACCCCGCACCAGGCCTTCCAAGGAGTGAAAAGTAGCAAGTTATACACCGAAAAATACGGTAACTACTGTGTGAGAGGTATTCATTGGATGACTGCAAATTGTGATTTGCCCATGGTGTGTGTACAACGAAAGATGAACCCTAAAATCTCTTATTCTATACTGGTATAGAATACGAGGACACAGTAATTTTTGCTGATCACATACATTGATTTGTGATGTTTGCTTTTTTCAGCTCCTTCCAAAGTATCCAGCGCTCATGATGCATTATTTGATGATGATGATGACCTGTTTGCCATCAGTAAACCTCAACCCAAGATCACAGAAGAGCCAGAAACAAAAAAATCCTTGCAGGACCCAAACAAAACTAAGAAAAAGGTGCAATGCATTATAAGATACTTATACTTTTACAATTTTTCCTTTTTTTGATCACTCTTGTTTTTTTACTCATGCAGATAAGCACTCTTAAGGTGGTAGCAGTTGTGTTTTGGCTACATGACCCACATTTTCAAGTGGGTAAAAAGTAATCACGTGTGTATAATTTTAATTAACCCTTTTAAAGAGTAAAATATTTATGATGGTCGTGGACCCATAACACAGGTATTAAAATGAATCGGAAAGAGCCAACTAAGACATTTGTGACTCATCTGCACGAAATGAGTCGCATGTAGGCTCCGTACAAGTTGGGATGAGCAATATGCATGATATGGGCTAATATAGGCAAATTTTGTTTTTTTTATCAAATTGTTATGCTTTAAAGCCCAGAATTATCATTTTAAGGCCAGAAATGGGTTCTACGCCCCAATATTAGTCAGAAATGGCATATTACATGATTGTGTTTAGTAGATTTTTTGTTAATTTGTTTTTTCAACATGGCCGCTGGGCCCATCTTGGATTTCACCCATTTTATAAAACGTTTGAAGTTAATGAAAGTCCACCCGGCAGATTCTGAAGTAGACATCCTGGGCTATAAAAATCAATCTTCAACAAACTATACATGTATATACAAAATTTCCAGGTTTGGCCGAAAAATTCTGTTTGGCCGTGAGGAAGTATTTTTTATACTATAAAGCAAATTTGTGCCATGATTTTAAAGCCAATTTTTATCCCCCGCCCGTAGGGGAAGGGGAATTTTGTCCGGCGTCACGTTTTCTTGTGGGCGCAAAAACTCAAAAACTACTGGTCAAATCTTTTTGAAATTTTCATATAGCATTCCTAGCAACATGGGGATGTGCAAGTGATTTTTTAGAGATGCTACCAAAAGTTAAAATGGCCGCCAGAGGTCAACTCTAAAATTTTTTGTAGGCGCAAAAACTCTAAAACTTAAAGTCAGAAATTATTCAAATTTTACTATCACATTCCCCATGATATAGAGATGTGGAGGTGACTTTTCCAAGGTTTCACTGAAATTCAAAATGGCCGCCACAGATCAACTTTAATTTTTTGGGGGGCGAAAAACATCACATTCCTAGCAACATGGGGATGTGCAAGTTTTTTTTAAAGATGCTACCAAATTTCAAAATATCCACCAGAGGTCAACTCCAAATTTTTTTGTGGGCGCAAAAACTTGAGGTCAGAAATTATTCAAATTTTACTATCATATTCCCCACGATATGGAGATGTGCAGGTGACTTTTTCAAGGTTTTATTGAAATTCGAAATGGCCGCCATGGATAAACTTCATATTTGCTTGTGGGCGCAAAAAACTGAAAAATTTAAATCAGTAATAATTTACATTGTACAATCACATTATCCACCATCTGGAAATGTGCATGTGATTTTACTGAAATTTAAAATGGCCACCACAAATCAACTTTTTAAATATTTGTGATCGCAAAAAGTCTAATCTAATTTATGGCGGGGGATGATATAGGACTTCAGTCCTCTTGTTAAATGAATATTGACATATTCGCGTCACTAAAATGATCATACCTCAGCTCAGGATCAACATAATTTCATGTTCTTAGTGTCTTGTTAAAGCTTCAGCTCTTGGCTATCCAATGGTACCAATGACTCTACATTTTATTTTTCCTACATGTATGAGACTCATTATATACAGATTGGTCACATTTATGATGATTTCAAATTAAAAAAAACCTTTGTTCTCCATAGTTTATACAAAAATAATTCAGCGCTTCAAGGGTTAAAATATAATCCAATTTAGCAAATATAACGCCAATTTCTCCTTATAATTTTATTCTTTAAAAGACAAATGAGAATGCGTAAAACAACTACAGATGTGATTGGCACCATAACCCTTAACCCTTTCACCACTGAAGCCCGTTTTTATGTGCTGAATGCTATGGCATTCAGCACATAAAAACGGGCTTCAGTGGTGAAAGGGTTAAAGCGCTGAAATATTTCCGTAAAAACTGTGGGGAACAAAGGGTTTGTTCATTTTGAAATCATCACAATACTAAAGTCTATCCCCGCCCTGTAAGGGTTAAGGTTACCACATACAGTCATAGGCAGTATTCCTTTTTATTTTTCAGCTGCCGATTGGTGCTGTATCAATGTTTGGCGAGGCCCCTAATCCTCTAGCGGCAGCACTGAAAGCCCGTAAAGCAGCTCCAGACTCGGACCAGGTCAGATAAGTTAAACAGACGATTGTTATGATTGTTACATTTAGACATCTTGAAAATTAGTGATTACTATTTCCACATTTTCCACTCCTGGTCATCTGCCGTATTTATTTTATTTAATCCAACATGTACCGTACCTGTATCTATTTGTCACTGAGTACAAGACAGGTAAAGTGCAGATACATAATGAAAAAACACATACAAGATAACTCAACTCACGACATTCAAAATAAAGTTTTAAAAGAAAGTTGTCTAGTCGGGTCAGAATTTCAGGTTGTCCACCAAAATGTCAGGTTTTCCACAAAGATTATTTATATTTAGATATTCCAAGCCCTGGTTTCACCAACCCGCTCAGCTAAGTCACCCTTAAGTCAGTCTTAGCCCTTTTAGTGCTAGGACCGTTTTTTATACTTTATAGGATTATAAACAGCCTAGATGCATAGGCAGTGATGACCACTATGTACACGCCATCATAAGGCGCTGCTTAATAGGTATGAGCGCACAACATTAGAGGAGAACATGATCAAGGTGTTTTACACCGGTAACCCTTTAAGTGCGGGGACCGTCTTTATACATCAGAATCTGACTCTTTAGACGTCTGATTCTGCCGTCTAACGTTGATCCTCACACTGGAAGAAATAAAAAAATTATAATGGTTATAGACCCATAACATATATATCCAAATGAACCGGAAAGACCCTACTAAGGCATTTATGGTGATTTTAAATCGAATAAACCCTTTGGTTGCTATGGTTTGAACAAAAATAATTCAGCGCTGTAAGGGTTAAAGCCACTGATTGGTTGAGACTTGATCACGTGTTGACTTACATCGGTTGGTGAAGCCGGGGTCTGGTCTATCCTCATACTGTCACAATAACTATAGTTACCAAATATAGTGGAAGCTTGGCATTGTATAAATTATCAACCCTGACGTATAAATGTAGTTAAATGTAGTTAAATGTAAAAAAATGTTACCTAATGCTGGTTGTCCACTCTTGGCAGCCTACTGGTTGTCACAAATTATGGTTGTCCAGGGCAACTGGAAAGGTCCTAATTCAAATGTAATCTGTTATCAGGTTATCTCCCTAATTCCTGATTATTTTCATTCATGAGTGGATTATGAAGACAATAAATTACTGTATGTCACCAGATAACTACTCTAGTTAGATAAATCACCAGATAAATCTCAGGATTTTTCAAATTGAGACCTCTAGAACACTGATGTCAACTACAGTAGACATTATGTGTTTTTATTAACAGCTGTATAACCCCTGATAACCAGTTGTAATATGCCTCCAATCTTGAAACACTGATATATGTTGGGACTGGAATTTCACAAATCACATAAATTAACATTTTCAGTGACTTGAAGTTCAAGTGACTGAAAATTTTATTTGAATTATTCAGTGCTCCAAGGGTTAGCATGGTCTAAGTATAGAACCCAGCCCAATAGACAAACTGAATGCCATTAACCCTTTTACCGCCAAATTATTCAATTGGAATTTTCACCCACTTGAAGTTGTGTCTCGCTGACGCGATCCACAACTTCAAGTGAGTGAAAATTATAGAAATTTGACAGATTACTTGTAAATGTTTTCAAATCTTGCCGATTCATATCACGTTTCATCTTGTGTTTTAAAATTGATATGTAATATTGTAGTAAAAAAATGTAAAACCGAATATAATCGGGACCGGCGTTAAAAGGGTTAAGTACTATTGCTCACACAGGGTGATAATAATCCCAAGTGCACATTTGCAAATTTTATCTAGAAAAAGTGAAAAAGAATAGTGACTTTCTTTTAAAAAAATCTAAAATATGCGACAAAAATGATAGTGAACATGTCTATTTGAAAATTCTTATTGCTTTATTGAGTTTATGCCGCTGTAGGCCTGTCAGCATTAAGTCTAATACAGTACTGTAAGTGTAAGGAACACCATCAGTCAAATCTCTGAGCCTGGAGTGTCTTATCTGACTTATAACTATGCTTTGAGCCTAATGTTAAGCGTGACTTATAGCCAGGAAAATTCGCTACCTATAGGATATTACTATTTTAGGGCCATGATAAATATGGTATTAAAATAATAACTAATAAATAATATTTTTCAGAAGCTATGTTTATTGGGTGGTTTCTAATCGGGATGGGGCTAGTAATCAGCAATATTTAGTATGTAAATGGTGTTTTTATATCTGTATCTTTGTAGGATGACTTAGATAGCTGGTCAGATGGAGACAAGGCTTCCTCCTCGTCTCGTGTGTCTTCAGCCACATCACGCACCTCGGCGCACGTCCCCGCCCCAAGATCAGACTCGCCATCAGACAGCCTGTTTGACAACACTGCGCCATCTAAAGCCGTCTCAACTTCTACGAGTAAATCTAGGTACAGTTTATTTTCAATTAGGCTGCTTTTTATGACACAAAGTCGAGTTGTAAAATTGTATTTCATCCAAGTTTAATAATTTTTATATTTAAAAAATTCTTTACCTTTTTAACTATGATTATAGTAAATTGTTGTATTCCAAGAAACAAAGTGTTTTTAGGTAGGATTTTTAATCTTTTGTTGTAAAAAGATGATTGACTTTTGACAACAAGGGTTGTTACATAACATTTCTCTATTTTTTTTAATATTCTCTTAACTGAAACTGGTTTAGAGAAACCTGGGTTTTTCAAGGCATTGTGATTTTTTTTAGCACTGCCAACAATCTTGTACCATCATCTAAGTCAAATATCAGCTCCTTGTTCGATGATGACGAAGACAACCTTTTTGGCTCAATATCTGCCAAATCTTCTTCAAAACAGGTTAGTGGATGGTAACTTAAATTTAATAACTGAAATATTTTATTTTCACTGCTTTCAATATTTTCAATTTTCATGCTCTTTCATGCTCTTTAAGCAGCAATTTTCATTGACGAACAATATTTTTATTCCAAATTTAATTATTAACCTTTCAGCACGGGAACCGACATTAGACTTCAGATTGTAAAGTCGATCCCCAGACTGAAAGAGTAAAATCATCACAGAAGCTGAAAGACATTTCTGGTGACTTCAAAAAGCCCTTCATGGCTTATACTAAAATATTTAGGCGTTTTAAGGGTTGACCTTTTTCGCACTGCGTCCATGATTCGCACGGTTTCCATGATTTTCATAAAAAATCAGCGTTTTAATTTTGTTTGAAACATGCTTGTACCTGTATGAGTTAACTGGGCATTTAATTTTTTTTTAATTAATCAATTTATTGCTGGAATTGCTAACGAAATATCCAACTTCTAATGACTAAACATACTTCTATCTGTGAAAAATTTACCCCTCGCAAGATGGATTATTTTCACTGTATATTTCATTCATTTTAGAGGCATTTATTTTTGTTTGAAACTTGTTTGTGAAGACATATATATGCGGGACTAAAAAATTGGAATGAGAGATGAGCATTAAATTTACTAAACTGGCATAACGTTTTTTTTGTGTATGCATATTTGAGTAATTTTTACTCATTTGAAGTTGTGGGTTGTGATAGCGAGACTCGATTTTACGTCGGAAAAAAATTAAATGCCATATTTTAGTGCTTTAAGTGTTACCACATGAGTAACGGGCTTTTAGTGGGAAATATGTCTCAACTCCCAGATATTTTGGGATCTAAATTTTACAAATCAAAGTAATTGTCACTGCTGAAACACAACTTAAAATGACTGAAAATTGTAAATTAGTTCAGAGCTCTAAGGGTTAAAAGGTTACTTCGTTTATAATTCACAAATATTGATTCTATTTGATACAAAAATTGTTTGCATAATATAATATCACACAGTGGCAGACCCTTAACCCTTACAACGCTGAAATGAATAAGTTTCAAATAAAAATGATAGAATCTTCTGTGGTAGATGCTTAGAATAGTCAAATACTTCAAAAATTGGCCAATGGGCGATGTTAATTTTTCATAATATAATATTTTTTGTCATTTAGAGTTCGAAATTACTTCTGCAATTCCAGTTTCAAATGAATGAAAAATAGAAACAAACATTTCAACCACCAAGCGTTAATTTGAGCCTACGTCGAGATCGTGTGTTAACCTTCACAACTCTGAATTATTTATGTATAAATCATGGAGAACAAAGGGTTCATTTCAACTTGAAATCATCATAAATGTACAAGTTAGCTCTTTGTGCTTCATTTGAATACCTATGTTACATGATAGTAAACTCTTTCTGCTTCATTTGAATACTTATATTATGGGTCTACGGCCATTAGAAATATTTTAAATCTTTCAGTGCGGGGACTGTCTTTATACGTCAGCATCTGACGTATAAAGACAGTCCCCGCACTGAAAGAATTAATCTGTTTATGTTTGATCTATAAAAAATATCTACAAATAAATATATTTCTCAATAATAGAAAACATCAAGTCAGAAGTCGCAAGCCACTGCCAGTCTATTTGCCAGTAACCAAGCCGAAGATGAGAGCGATGATGAAGGAATGTTTGGTATTCCACCACCTGTCAGTAAACCATCGCCCGTTGTCTCTACAGCTCCAACCATGAAGGTTAAAGTAAGTTTCCCACCTGGCCGTAATTTGACTAAATATTGTTTCTTAACCCTTCTATCACTAAATTATAGACTTAAAATTAGTACCCACTTGAAATACTTTCGTACATACCATTCTTTCAATTTGAAATCATCAATAATGTCTCAGTTAGCTCTTTATGTTTTTTTTGAATACCTATTATAATAGCCAATAACATTTTTGAAATTCTTCAAGCTGAGACCATCTTAAAAATTTAAAAAGCCCACATATATAATATAAAGTCTTGGGAAGTAGACTTCAAATCAATTAATAATACTCATTTAGTTATCTTGCTGTTTCTTTACTCATTGTCAAATACTGAAAATTTAATTTGTAAATGCTCTTCTTAATTTTTGGTCATTATTTTTATCCTGTTGTAAAATGTCCTTCAATGAATTTTACTTTTATTTTAGGATATGCCTGCTAAGCCAAATGTTGAGAAACCTGCGAAGTCTTTGTCTCTCTTTGATGATGCTGAGGAAGAAGATTTATTTGGGGAGTCTACGAAACCTAAGTCTTCGAAGACGGCCTCTTCTGTCTCTAAGGTATGATACATAAACATACACAATGACCTACAGTAGATTTCTTCCTACTTGTCTTAAACCAATGTTCTGTTGAATAATTATTTTTCATTAGTTCGAAGCTGGAAGGTCTAATGCAATTTCTAGCTTTAAAAATTAGAATTCTGAAAAATAGACATCTCCCAAATTGAATTCTAAGAATGACTGACCATTAGCTGGAAACCAATCTTCACCTGTCTAACCCTTCTTTGCCCAAGTTCGCAATAATGTGAATTCTTGACAGCCATTCAAGTTTGAAATAACCTGATTTTCATATGTACATTAAAAACATCTGCCTATCTGATCTTGAAATAATCTAAAGTTTTATTATGCCACATCTAATTGCTGATTTGAAGGTCTCCTTGAGATATAACATCACTATTTAAAAAATAATATGGTGTGCAAGGAGTATGTTTTTGTAGGTAATTTGGGCAAAGAAAAGTTGGCCACTCTGTGGTAAACATAGAAGTTGTATATTGCAATTCAGGCTTGGAAACAGTTACATTTTCCTTTTACGTTATAGAGTAAAAATTTACATGTTCCCTAAAGTTATAGTGTAGTTTACACAGCTCATCTATCAACATATCAAAGATGCCATCCATCCATGATTGATTCTAAAGTGTTAGACTCCCTTGGTCCAAGTTCATGAAGTTCACATCTGACTATATCTGGTATTAACATTTAAATTGTAGGCTTTCTAGTCCAGTCACAAGTATTACAATGTAAGATTAATTAAAATATTTATAAATAAAGTAGATACAGTAACTGTGTATTTTGCCTCCATTGTGCTCTGACCTAAAGATTTAAAACCTAGTAACTTCTATCCTGCCTAAATCAACAGAGATAATTATTATTAAAATTACTTTGATAAATCTTACAAAGGCAAAATCAGAGCAAATAATTTGAGGTATTTTTTAAATGATGAACCTTCTTAGTAATTCCCACGTTGAATTAGGTATGTACTTTGTATGTACCTATATAGTTGAACAACTGTAATGCCCTTGCAATCATTAGACATTTGACGCTATGTTGGTAGAATGTTGTTCCACAATCTACGACTCTTTTACAACCTGTTAGATGGACAGGCACTAGCTACTGTCATTCACACAGGGCATCTCTAAAGCCTAGTGCACCGCTATGAGTAGATCATACTCTAGTCCCAAATTGCTCCTGGTGTATACAATTCACTTAACGTCTCATTTGCACATCTCTAGCATGATTGTTCAGTGTGCAAATGACATTGAGTATTTCAACTGTACGTGTGTTAGACATCATCAGTTTTTGCAACTGAGGCCAAGATTTGCACACTAAAAAATCATTACCCAAAATCCGGCGCGCCTCATACATTCAGATCTTTGAATCTATTGACTTTTGTTTTTTCTCCTTGCCACAAATTGACGAGAAAATAATGTCTCTTTCATCTCATTCATCTCATTCTCATTCGGTACATGGATTTAATTTAGTACCTAATGAATAAATCTATGGAATGATATCCCTTAGATCAGTATGTTATACAGTTTAAAAAAATTACTCACCTGAAATTGTGTAAGTAAAAATTACTTTAATAATGTGTTATTTGAATCAAAAACATCTAGAAACGTTAATTCTTGCACCGTTCTTGTTTAAAGTATAACAGGGTTCCCACGGTCATGGAAAATCATGGAAAACCATGGGAAATGAAAAATTAGATCCAGGCCTGGAAAAGTCATGGAAAATTGATATTTGGCAAATAGTCATGGAATTTTGCATTTTTAGCCCGCCTTTTAATTTTAATTGCAATTGAAGTTCGGCGTCGTCGGCGTCGGCGTTAACATTTACTTGTGGGCGCGATAACTTGAAAAGTTTTTCATGTTTCCTTCCCAAATTTGTTTTGCATGTTAATAATGACCACTTCTCGGACAAGTTCAATAATGGCTGAAAAAAAATTCAAAATGGCCGACTTATTGCGATTTTTCACCTTTTACGTCAATAATTTGACCTTGTGGGCGCGATAACTTGAAAAGTTTTTCACGTATCCTTTTCAAATTTGTTATGCATGTTACTAATGACCAGTTCTCGGACAAGTTCAATAATGGCCCGAAAAAAAAAAAAATGGCCGATTTATTGTGATTTTTAGCCCGCCTTTTAATTTTAATTAAAAAAGGTGGGCTATTGCAATTGAAGTTCGGCGTCGTCGGCGTCGGCGTCAGCGTCGGCGTCGGCGTCGGCGTCGGCGTTAACATTTACTTGTGGGCGCGATAACTTGAAAAGTTTTTCATGTTTCCTTCCCAAATTTGTTTTGCATGTTACTAATGACCACTTCTCGGACAAGTTCAATAATGGCTGAAAAAAAATTCAAAATGGCCGACTTATTGCGATTTTTCACATTTTACGTCAATAATTTGACCTTGTGGGCGCGATAACTTGAGAAGTTTTTCACGTATCCTTTTCAAATTTGTTATGCATGTTACTAATGACCAGTTCTCGGACAAGTTCAATAATGGCCGAAAAAAAAAAAAAAATGGCCGATTTATTGCGATTTTTCACATTTTACGTCAATAATTTGACCTTGTGGGCGCGATAAGTTGAAAAGTTTTTCACATATCCTCTTCAAATTGGTTATGCATGTTACTAATAAGTAGTTCTTGGACAAGTTCAATAATGGCCTAAAAAAAAAAAAAAATGGCCGATTTATTGCGATTTTTTTCATTTTACGTCAATAATTTGACCCTGTGGGCGCGATAACTTGAAAAGTTTTTCACATATTCTCTTCAAATATGTTATGTATGTTACTTATAAGTAGTTCTTGGACAAGTTCAATAATGGCTGAAAAAAAAAAAAAAAATGGCCGATTTATTGTGATTTTTCTCATTTTACGTCAATAATTTGACCTTGTGGGCGCGATAACTTGAAAAGTTTTTCACATATTTTCTTCAAATTTGTTATGCATGTTACTAATAAGTAGTTCTTGGACAAGTTCAATAATGGCTGAAAAAAAATTCAAAATGGCCGATTTATTGCGATTTTTCTCATTTTACGTCAATAATTTGACCTTGTAGGCACGATAACTTCAACATTTTCACAAGTATCCTCTTCAAGTTTGTTATGCATGTTACTAATAAGCAGTTCTTGGACAAGCTCAATAATGGCCGGTAAAAAAATCAAAATGGTCGACTTATTGCGATTTTTCACATTTATTTTACGCCCATAATTTGACCTTGTGGGCGCGATAACTTGAAAAGCGGCTGGTTTAACATACCATTTATATCTTGCGTTGTTATTTACGTGATGACATTCGTCTTTACTTTCTTTATCATAATTCGGCGGCGGGCTATTATCGAGTGTGCTCTTGTTCACATTTTACGTCAATAATTTGACCTTGTGGGCGCGATAACTTGAAAAGTTTTTCACATATCCTTTTCAAATTTGTTATGCATGTTACTAATGACCAGTTCTCGGACAAGTTCAATAATGGCCGAAAAAAAAAAAAAATGGCTGATTTATTGCGATTTTTCTCATTTTACGTCAATAATTTGACCCTGTGGGCGCGATAACTTGAAAAGTTTTTCACATATTTTCTTCAAATTTGTTATGTATGTTACTTATAAGTAGTTCTTGGACAAGTTTAATAATGGCTGAAAAAAAAAAAAAAATGGCCGATTTATTGTGATTTTTCTCATTTTACGTCAATAATTTGACCTTGTGGGCGCGATAACTTGAAAAGTTTTTCACATATCCTCTTCAAATTTGTTATGCATGTTACTAATAAGTAGTTCTTGGACAAGTTCAATAATGGCTGAAAAAAAATTCAAAATGGCCGATTTATTGTGATTTTTCTCATTTTACGTCAATAATTTGACCTTGTAGGCGCGATAACTTCAACATTTTCACAAGTATCCTCTTCAAGTTTGTTATGCATGTTACTAATAAGCAGTTCTTTGACAAGCTCAATAATGGCTGGTAAAAAAATCAAAATGGTCGACTTATTGCGATTTTTCACATTTATTTTACGTCCATAATTTGACCTTGTGGGCACGATAACTTGAAAAGCGGCTGGTTTTTTATAGATCTGCTTGTAGTCTATGCAAGTATTATATAGTATATCATATTATACATGTATCTATCTTATTTAACATACCATTTATATCTTGGGTTGTTATTTACGTGATGACATTCGTCTTTACTTTCTTTATCATAATTCGGCGGCGGGCTATTATCGAGTGTGCTCTTGTATAAATGTCTATCGCATTTCTTTCGAGAAAAATGTGTTGATTACCTACATTTTTGACACACAATAACCTATAACTGTAAAATATTTTTGCGTGCAAAAAGTAAGAATTATGCGACACCTGATTCTGCTTTCGATCTGACCGCTGTGGTGGTGAACGCTGTATGTATATATTTATATTTGTTTAAGACGTCATGGAATTCTTAAAAAATGTCATGGGAAGTCATGGAAAAGTCATGGAATTTCATTTCCAGATCTCTGGTCGAACCGTGTATAAATATTTTGAATTCTTTATTTAAAGCTACCAATTGGATCATCAATGTCCGCTTCTAGTTATTGACATGTCATTCAGTTATGTAAAACTCAAAGGGTTGGTGTATGTTTTATTTGTCAATAAATAATAGGTAGGTATTAAGTACTATTTTATTTATGGTAAGTGTAGGCCTATATTTCGTTTGTCAATGTTGTGATAACATTCAATGTCATGCAAAGGTTATATAGTAGAAATAATGTGGATCAGAAAGACTTCCCCGTGAAAGAATAATAATAGGAATAGAACCCAGCACGCATGAGGCATTGACCAAATGCTGATTAAATGCTGGGCCAGCATCGTAGATGCTGGTGCAACATTATATCAACATTGGGGCAATGTCTCATATTCAATGTGTCGTATTGTAAAATAGTTAGCACAGGCCGTGTGACCGTCGTTGAAATGGACATAACATATTTATTCTAATGAACTCCCGGGACCTAAATCAGAATACCCCTGAGATTAGAAAGGAGATGGACGCTTACTAGAGTAGTTTTGTTAATAATTGTTGGGGCAATGGCTCATATTTAATGTAAAACAAATGAAATCAAGAATGATTTTTGTTCGTCACAAACTACACAAGGATTATTGGTATATGGTAGTCGCCTCTCGTATAAGTGGCAGATACAACAACATTAAGCAGGTGTGTCGTAGGTCTGAGGTAACGTAAATATTTTTATTCGATGAAGCATAACGACCCACTGTTTTATCTCCTTGTGTATCTTGCACTCGGGACTTCGATCGCGGAGATAGATACACCATTTTAAGCCACACCTGTGACGTCAGTCTACTGTTAGAACAGTTGATTCAGATCGACGAATCTACTCTTATTTTTAATACTGGCCAGGTCGGGCACAATATATAGGCTAAGCCACGAAACTACATGGCTAATATTCCATGGTTTACCATGCTCACAAATAGCGTTTCTCTGTATCAAATCTTGAAACATATGTACCGAACATATTTTGTGAATTTGAAATCGAAGAAAGAACACAATTACGATAGATTCGTAGATCGCCGAGTAATTTCAGATCTACGAATGACAATCTATCGTAATTCAGTTCTTTCTTTGACTTAAAATACACGATATAGGTTCACAATGTTCCAAGATTTATC
Source organism: Flabesymbios commensalis (assembly GCA_964017125.1). Lineage (NCBI taxonomy): Eukaryota > Metazoa > Annelida > Polychaeta > Terebellida > Flabelligeridae > Flabesymbios > Flabesymbios commensalis. The sequence continues at coordinate 71,620,306 of OZ024915.1, forward strand.
ATAGAAAAACGGAATTTCAGCATAGTAAAGCACGAAACATCTACGAAGCATCGAAGGTCGTTCTCACTCCTTGTGATACTACTGTTGTAGCTGTCGTGAGTCACATTACCTATTAGTGAGTGACATTACTGTGAGTGATTGACGCTCCAGGTGTGGACTATTAGAGACGAATTCTCAGCACGTCGCAGCAGGCGACAGTTACCTGCCATAACAGTAATAAGGAATTCAGACTGGTCCCCCCCCCCCTCCTCCCTCGGGCCAGCAGTGTCATCATAAAGAGAGAGAAGCAAGATCTGTAATACAGTAGTAACAGAAGGGTACGTGGCGCAATCGCTAGAGCGCCTGACTGCCTCATCAGTCATGCATGCGTCCCGGTTTCGAACCCCGCTGTTTCCGTGTCGGGTTTTCAGAGAAACAACATTGATTCTCCCTTCCCAATGTGACTAGGCGATCACGTTAATGGCGGCCTCGTCAAGTTAAGGTTGAGACCAGTGTATCGACGTTAATTTCGCGCAGGGCCCCGCGCTGTGCGCTCCTCACACCTGTATTAGTAGTCTCCACTTGCGGTGAAATGCGATGCCGGTTCTTGTGTCCACTACAACCAGCAAACACTAGACATTGAACCAATGTTCGATTAATGTTCGGCCAGCATTAATCCAACAATTTCAATTGTTTGTGGTGGCTTGGAACACATCCAACATCATCACAATTATAACTAGATAAGATAATAAATTGTGCTTGTAATAATTAAATGAAATGACGAAAAATAATTAACGAAGGTTTTTTATTGTTGTTCGATAACATCGCCTTATTATTAGAAGGCCACCTTATGAAGTGCTGGATACAATCCTGTTACTATCAGGATTGCGATATGTATTTGAGAAAAAATATAGATATATAGTCTATATATATATAGACTATATATATTTTATTTTCACATATTCACATATTGTGACCTTGGTAATTAAAGGGTCGTATCTGGCACTTCACAAAGTGACGGAGAAGACTCGTTAACCTTTAACCGCCGGTGCCGCAGATATTCGGGTTTTCATTATTTTTTTAGCACATTAAGTACTACATTTTTAACATGTTAAAGATAAAATGTGACAGTAAATCAGCAAGATGTGAAAATAGTTGACCCCCTTTTTGTCAAATCTGAATAATTTTCACTGACTTGAAGTTGTGGATCGCGTCAGCGAGACACAACTTCAAGTGGGAGAAAATTCAAATTTAATAATTTGGCGGTAAAGGGTTAATACCATGGTGACCGCGTAAACATGTGAGGTTTCACGTTATGTCATTAACCCTTACAGTGCGGGGATCGACTTCAGTCGTCAGAATCTGACGTCTGTAGACGTCAGATTCTTACGACCAATGTCGGTCCCCGCACTGTAAGAGTACAAATATTTCTAATGGCCGTAGACTCCTAACATTTTACAAATTAATTCAGCTCTTCAAGGGTTATTGGTTATTGGTACATTACTATGGTTACCTATACAAAATAATCAGCAAATGCATCAATAGCATATTTTTTATGAATGGAATCACCTCTGGACACAAAGGGTTAGCCATACAATGGCTGCCATTGTTTCTGACTAGGGTTGGTTTTATGTAATGACTCTTCCCCAGCAAAACAAGAAGCGTTGACCTAAGGCCACTGTTTTATTAGCTCCCGCCGTCACCGTAGGTGAGACGGAGGGAGCTATGGATTCTACCTCCATTTTTTTTGGTCTCTTCTTTTGCCTATAACTTTGTAAGAAAATAAGCTAGGATAACAATTTTTGGTATGTGGGTTACTTCCAGGTGGCTAATGGACAGGTTAAAATATTTTTAATCTGAATTTAATACGCAAGGTCGCAGAGGAGAAAATGATGATGTTACGGCGTTGGGCCGTCCGTAAACAATACGTTTCCGGAGCATATCTCTGAAAGTACTTGTCAGATTGTCTTCAAATTTTACACACAACACCCCTAGGGTGTCTAGTTGTGCCTTTTGGGGTATTTGAACTTTGACCTACTTCTGGTTCAGAACCATGCCCTATTTAGACGTTTTGACGCGCACTTCGTTTCCGGAGCAGATCTCGAAAAGTACTGGGCCGATGACAGTCATATTGCACATACATGTTCTCTAAGGTCCCTAGTTGTGCCTTTTCAGGTTTTTGGACCTTGACCTGGAAGTTGACCCAGCACTTTGACCTAATTTATAACATTGGTAAATCCGACTGAAAGATTTTGCGGAATATCATGAAAACCGCTCAAGATAGCTACACCATTACTATAAAACAAATTGTGAGGTTCCAGGAGAGGATGCATCTTGAAAAATTTCAAGTTGATAAAATTAAAAATGGCCGCCTATCGGCCATTATTCACCTCGACAGGCCTGATATTGCGGAATATCATGAACACCGCTCAAGATAGCTACACCATTAATATCAAATAAATTGTAAGGTTTCAGGAGAGGATGCATCTTGAAAAATTTGAAGTTGATAAAATTCAAAATGGCCGCCTATCGGCCATTATTCACCTCGACAGGCCTGATATTGTGGAATATCATGAAAACCGCTCAAGATATCTACACCATTACTATAAAACAAATTGTAAGGTTTCAGGAGAGGATGCATTTTGAAAAAATTCAATTTGTCCAAGCTCAAAATGGCCGCCAATCGGCCATTATTCACTTTCACATGGCCGTTATTTGGTAAGCCGTGCTAGATGGCTAGACCATTACTATAAAACAAAATGTGTGATTTCAGGAGAGGATGCATCTTAAAAAAATTTGACTCGATAAAATTCAAAATGGCCGCTTATCGGCCTTTATTCACTTTCACATGGCCGATATTTGGTCAACCGTGCTAGATGGCTGGACCATTACTATAAATCGAAATGTGAGATTTCAGATGAGGATGCATCTTGAAAAAGTTTGACTTGATCAAATTTAAAATGGCCGCCTTTTCGGCCATTAATTATTTTCACATGGCTGATATTTGATAAACCATGCTAGATGGCTAGACCATTGCCTGATTACTATAAAACAAAGTTTGAGTTTTCGGGGGAGGATGCACCCTGAAAATGTTTAACTTACGAATTCAAAATGGCCGACAATCAGCATTATTTACCTCGATAGGCCTGATATCAGGTAAACCGTGCTAGATAGCTAGACCATTACTTTAAAACAAAATGTGACGTTTCGAGAGAGGATGCCTTTCAAAAACTTTCGACTCAATCGAATTCAAAATGGCCGCCTATCGCCACTATTTACTTTCACATTGCTGATATTTGGTAAACTGTGTTAGATAGCTGGACTATTACTATAAAACAAAATGTGAGATTACAAGAGAGGATGCATCTTGAAAAAAAATTACTAGATCAAATTCAAAATGGCCGCCTATCGGCCATTATTCACTTTCACATAGCCGGTTTTTGGTAAACCGTGCTAGATGGCTAGACCATTACTATAGAATGAAATGTGAGATTTCAGCTGAGGATGCATCTTGGAAAATTTCGACTTAATCAAATTCAAAATGGCCGCCTTTACGCCATTATTCACTTTCACATGGCCGATATTTGGTAAACCGTGCTAGATAGCTAGACGATTACTATAGAATGAAATGTGAGATTTCAGCTGAGGATGCATCTTGAAAAATTCTGACTCGATCAAATTCAAAATGGCCCCCTATCGGCCATTATTTACTTTCACATGCCCAATATTTTGCAAGCTGTGTTAGATGTTAGTCCATTACTATAAAACAAAATTTGAGGTTTCGGGGGAGGATGCACCCTAAGTTTTTGACTAATTTATATCGAATTCAAAATGACCGTAAATCAGCTATTAGTTACCTCGATTGGCCTGATATCGGGTAAACCGTGCCAGATAGGTAGACCATTACTGGGATATTGATTAGTATCATTAATTTTAATGGAGGTTTGCAATATCTGACAGACTGTCTAGTTCTTATCTTACTCTTAGACTGGGCTTCTTAGACCTAGTTGTCTTGCGTCTTGTTGACCTAGCCTAGGACTACATTAAAAACCCTACACAAAATTGCTTAAATCAAATTCTAATTCGTCGCAGGAGCTCCTGGACTTATGTAGTCTTGTATTTCTCTGTTTTAGATCAGAAAAAAATCAAAATCTAATAAGGGAGGTCGGTATAAAAAAAAATTAAGAAAAAAAAACATAAAACCTATTTTTGGAAAATTGACAAATTTCTAGAAAAGTTAATTTAATGAGGGCGACGAAATAAAAAACTTTTGACCTGTTTTTAAAAAAAATAAGCAAAATAAAAATATAGCTGGGAAAATGTTTTTTTTATCTTCTGAAATGAACTTGTTTTTTCGAAATGTTTTTTTTCTTCCGAAATTAGCTGGGGTTTTTTCGGAAATCGGCAACAATTTATTATGGGCGCGCTGGGCAGAAAAAAAACATGCTTTTTTACTAATGCGCAACCTAAATCTAAAGAGCGCGCTCATCTAAAACAGAGAAAAAAAACATAGTGGCCTAACCCTGGCCCAGCAATAACTGCTGAATTGTTTAGGATTATTTTTCATTCATTTGAAGCTGGAATTGCTAAGGCAATTTCCAGCTCCAAATGACGAAAAATCATTACATAAATGCAAATATACACGTCTTCAAAATGCAATTATTATATTAACTAAGCATCTACCACAAAACATTTCAGAAAATTGAGTTGAATTTATTTGGTCTGAAATTTGCTTGAAAACGCATATATGCGGTTCCGGCAGCATGAGGAATAACCCTTTCAAGCCTGAATTTACCATTGTCATTTTCATGCACTACAAGCCGCGAATTGCTGTCGCAATTCTTGACTAGCAGTGGATAAAGATGATTTGATGTGGTTTAAAAATTAAAGAAAATCACCACGTATTGGTAAACCAGTTTCCTGGAAATTTTTGTTCTAAAACCCCTAGTTGTACGAAAATTAAGTCTGTTTTCAGGGATTTTAAATGATGCTTTAATGCATCGTGAGGTTTGAAAGGGTTTTAAAAGGACATATTATTATTATTTTATTATGAAAAATAGACACCACTGAAAGATAGACACCACCTAAATTGTGTTACAGTAGAATCCCGTTATAACGCGTTAGTTGGGGTCCAAGAAACGGGATCGCGTTATAATTGGAACGCGCTATAGCGGGACGACCGTTCTACCGCTAATCTATGGATCGGGCCTATGGACACGCTATACTATATAGGCGGTGGTAGTCGCTATGCTAGTATGTACTAGATATTACAATGTTTATAACATATATATTACTTTAGTCAATAAAACTATATATATATATATCTATAGATATAACAATCTATTAACACTCGCGAGATATGATGACATCTTGTGCTCCGTAAAATTATTCCATGTGTGTAGTTAACAGATTGAAGTGCGACGTTAGGCCAGAATGGAAGATGTAATGGATCTACACAGACCCTGTGCACGCTATGGGAGCACACAAGGCGTGATTAGAGTAAAAGTTTTAATGCCAAATAAGCTGCTCTATTTCCTGCAAAAAATTAGGTGTATTCTTGAAACTGATTGACAGGTATAAATTAGAGAGGGTGGGCTTTATATCGTACAATCACGAGGCCTTGAGAATCGAAGAGATTTCCTAGAATTATATCGCTTCCCAGACTTTAGAATACACCCGTGACTTCAGTTTATTGTTGAAACAGTAGATTCGGATCTACGAATCTACTGTACTGGTCAGGTCGGGCACAAGATACGGGTTTAAACATGAAACTGCATGTCTGTTTTTATGGTTTATTAGCCGTACTGAGAATGTAATCGAGGTTTTCTATGTCAAATCTTGGAACATCTGCACATATCATGTGTATTTTAAGTCGAAGATTGAACTCAATTACAATAGACTCGTAGATCGAATGCACGCCTCGTACATTCGGATCTTCGAATCTATCGAATTTCGTTCTTTCTCCTTGGCGTATGATTCAGGACTCAATGATCACTGAGTCAGTGCAATGAAATGGTCATGTAAAAGTCATGGAATCTCATTCCCTGATCTCCGTGGGAACCCTGTCAGTGCAATGACCATGCAGTCATTACTTTTGTTGTAAGCAATTATTTAATAAACCCTTACAGCGCTAAGCGCTGTAGTCGTTTTAGTTCGTCTTATTAGTCGATCAAATCACAGGAATTGGGATCGAAATATGTGTGTTCAATACAACATTTGCCAATGTGTTGTCTCAAATTCAACAAAGATGAGTAATTCTCACCCACTTGAAGTTGTGGGTCGCGAGAGCGAGGCATAACTTCAAGTGGGTTGAAAATTCAAATTATTTAATTTAGCTCTTTAACCTTTACAGTGCGGGGATCGACTTTAGTCGTCAGAATCTGACGTCTGTAGACGTCAAATTCAGACGACTAAAGTCGATCCCCACACTGTAAGAGTATAAATATTTCTAATGGCCGTAGACCCATAACATAGCTATTCAAATGAATCAGAAAGTGCTAACTAAGACATCGATGATGATTTCAAATTGAAAATAACACTTTCATTTAAAAAAATCAGCACTCAAAGGGTTAAGGACTAACTCAGTATGTTCCAAAGACTTTTCTTTGGTCCTATCACTTTTGATGGCATTTTGCTTGTTTGAAAACGTGTATATATAATATATCACTGTACATACTCCAGTACCATAATTGTATATATCTTTAGGTTTCTACGCTTTTTAGAGTGTCTTTTTTGCTGTCATATATGATTTGTGGACCACACATAGTAGCTATTTTATCTCTGCTTTTGGTGCGGGAAACAAAATGATAGACCCCCTACGATCACATATTATATTGTACAAGTAGTAATCAATTATCTGTTATTTCATCGCAATATCCAGTGTTTTACTATGGTAATGACTTTTAACATGATTTTAATTCTGTATGTGCTACAAATTGTCGTGTGATTTTAGCAAATTAACCATCTTCTATATGCATGTACATATTTTCTATTATTTTTATGACAAATAAGTCAGTAATGACTTTTCTTTATGGCAATAAATATCTATCTATCTATATACGATCCTAGCAATACAAGGGTTAATAACGTAGCCTCCTAACACACAGCCATTGGTTGTTTTGTCCGGCCCCGATGGCTCATTCGTATCGACTAAGGCTTGTCCCCTGGAGGTACCCGGTTCGAATCCCGGTCGGGCCGGATATTTGTCATCGTGGTTGTGCATATACAGTGCTCCAAACTGTTCAAAGGCATGGAGTCTACAGTGCTGCCTATGGTACTGTGCACTATAAAGAACCCTCGAAATAAGAGTAGGGCATAGTCTCGGCTTTGGGCTTCCTTCTGTCGCTATATTGCCATGATTGTGCAGGAAGGGACGTAAAGCAATGTTCACCAATTGCTTGTTTATCGACCCTCATCTCACCTCAGACTATGAGGTTTTCAAATTTGAAATATATCAGTGAATGTTGTGACATATTCTCAGCTTATTTCCCATGCCACCATTTAACAAGTTGAAACCAGTGTGTTGACGTAACTGGCACCAGGGCACCGAATCCGCTGAGGAATTTACCACTTTATTTCTTATGATGTACACTTTCACAACAAGACATCTCATGCCGCGTAGAGCCGTTTGGCCGTAGTCCCATTTGGCATACATGACATGACATTGTCCTACAGCGTATTTGACATCTGAAGAAGACTTGTTGGTGTGTACACTTCTTTCTTAAAGTCAACTAGTCTACATATGAAGAAATCGTTGTGTTGAGTGATTATCCAATTTCAAATGTCATATTATGGTGAGTTTAATAGTCTATTTGATTATAGTATACAAAAGCAAGACTGTACAGCTTTCTACTGAGATTTTCCACTGTCGGATAGTTCTCCATGATTGACGCTGTGGGTCGGGGCTGTCAACCCTTCGAACCCTCATGACGCCTCAAGCCCTCATGATGCCTCAAGCGCTCATGACGCCTTAAACCCCCATGACGCCCCAAACCCTCATGACGCCTCGAACCCTCACGACGCCTCAAACCCTCATGACGCCTCAAACCCTCATGATGCCTTAAACCCTCACAACGCCTCAACCCTCATGACGCCTCAAACCCTCATGACGCCTCAAACACTCATGATGCCTTAAACCCTCATGACGCCTCAAACACTCATGACGCCTCAAACCCTCATGATGCATCAAACCCTCATGACGCCTCAAACCTTCGTGATGCCTCAAACCCTCATGACGCTTCAAGCCCTCATGACGCCTCAAACCCTCATGACGCCTCAAACCTTCGTGATGCCTCAAACCCTCATGACGCCTCAAACCTTCATGACGCCTCAAACCCTCATGACGCCTCATACCCTCATGATGCCTCAAGCCCTCATGATGCCTCAAACCCTCATTTTGCCTTCATGGAAACTGACTTATTTTTTTCAATTGCAGAGGGGAATAGGGTGTATTGGTAGAGCACCTGACTTTCACACCACGGTTGTGGAATTCAATCTACTAATTCAGAATTAGGACTACTGTACAGTGATTTCACCTGATGCAGCACCTGCCATGGTTAATTTACAGGACATTTCGCCGCCGCCCCCTAAAATCTGCCATGACTCATATATACAGAGGACATAAAAGCCACGCCTGGGGTTAGCACGTTGTTTTGGTCGTGATGGAGCTGAGGCTCATGCCGACAGTGATCCAATGCTGTTTTAACGTTGGTCCATCGTCTGCGACGATGGTCCAGCGTTACTCCAGCATTGGGTCAACGTCTCTATTTTGCTGCGGGAGTTGAGTCCAAGGCCAATGTGTGTTACATGCCTGTTTCTTGTCAACATTCAACAACTACGCACTTAAAAAAATGTTGGAAATGACAATACATTGTGTGTGACTTCTTTTCTCCCACTTAAAGTTGTGGTTCGCTACTGCAACCCAAAACTCTGTGGGTGAAAATTACTCATATATTTGTTTAATTTCAGACCGAGTATTTGCAAATTTTTATGTTTGAACATCCATTTCATGCCCAATAACTGTGATTTAACCTGCTTAGAAAACAGATTTAAACGACTATAGTCGCGCTTAGTAGCTAGCAAAGCCACCACCCACAACGTGTTACGGGTTAGTAAGCATTCCATATCTGAACCGTAAGATGGCGTTCCGCCGGTGGCACACGAACGATTTAACCCATATTAGCGCTTTCAATTGAGTTTATCTATTAACTGATTGACCTTTTCTGGATACACTCAGCTGTTTTGAAACCCTTCTATCAGTTATTTATCGCGTGAGAGCATTTTTCAAGGCCCCCGAAAAATATTTCGGACATTTTTACCATTTGTGATGATGTGAGTATCTTACGTTTCAAATACATGCTTCTTTCGAACCCGAAACATATAGTGGAGGGCGAGATCCTTGTAAAGTCTATGCCTAGGGTTGAGAGGTTTAAAATACACCTGTGATGTCATTCAGATCTGCGAGACTACCATCAATTCATATCGAGGCTTACATAGATAAACACCTGTACTGGCCAATGGAGTAGAACTACACATTCTGTTTTTTAATGCAGAAACTCCAATCAGAACTACTATTAAAATCTGAACACATTGGTGACGACATAGACACTTATAAATGCCAGCTGTCCTTTAAATAATTTTTAATTATCATATTTCGTGTATTTTTGGTAAACAAAAGAACAAAATGAATTGCAATAGATTCATAGATCTGACTACACAGTAGGGTTATGACTCAAATTGAAGTTACCATAAAGTAGCCTTTTCAGATGTATTTATATTTGCGAATTTTTTTTCTGATATTTTAGATTTTTACAACTAAAATTTTGTGCAGATTTTGACGAAACTGAACCAAAAATGTGTATACACTGCGGCCTGTAACTATAAACCGTGGGGCAGATCGAGAATCCTACCCTGAACATCAACAGGGGGTCAAGGAGAGGACCACCCTGTACCGTGCTCTAAATACCACGAGGACAGTACCCCAACGTTGTTTCAATGTTGGTCCGACGTCTGTGACGTTGAGACAACATTGAAACAACGCTGGTTCAAAGTTTCTTTAATTCTGATAACGTGATACTCAAAGTTACACCAAACCTGTGTCACTTAAAACGTAGCGATTACGACTGGTTTACCCAATGTTCCTCTAACTCTTACTCTTGAAGCCCTGAAATACTTCCGTATAAACCATGAAGAACAAAGGGTTTTTTTCAATTTTAAACCATCATAAATGTCATAGTCAGCTCTTTCTGCTTCATTTGATTACCTATGTTATGGGTGTACGGTCAGTATAAATATTTTTACTTTTATAGTGGGGATCGACTTTAGACTTTAGATTCTGAAGTATAAAGTCGATGTCAGATTCTGAGGTCTAAAGTCGATCCCCGCGCTGTAAGTGCTGATGTTGAGCCGTCATCGCAGATCTCCGTGTTGTCCTTGTCTTGTGCTGGTGTGGCTTTAATTCAGCATGTTTCAAGTATAATATTCTGCCCTTAGACAATGAAAGAGAGACTCGGCCTGTCACATGACGAGACTAGCCAATCACCGCCGTCATTCAGTTATAATTTAATTAGGGGGTAAAATACCATACTAGGGCCCATTCTTCAATGTGGTCGCCCCGCCCGAATTTATATATAGATTAAAAACGTCAGTTCAGTAATTCATAGTTTTATGATTAATTTCATTTCTCAATTTTAACACTCGCACATTCTTAAATCTGACAATTCTACCCTTTTCTTAAGGAATGATTTGTTTTGAGGCCGTATGATTGTATTTCTGCCAATGTTATCACATCAGCCCGGAAGCCTTTCGTCTGAGAACTTGTTATGCCTATGTAATGAAACAATGATGACCCGATGTTAAATCAATGTTGGGCCATGCATTAGCTGCATCATACATCGTAGCAAACACAAGGCGCTCACCCAATGCTGGTGTAATGTTGGGCCAGCGTCTACGACGCCGGCACAACATTGAATTAGCATTTGTTCAATGCGTCTTGTTTGTTGTCATATTTACTGTGATAAACCGTTGCCTAACGTACAGGAAAAATTCACCCAATATTGTTTAAATGCTGGGCCACCGTCTGCGACACTCGTCTATCATTAAACCAACATTGTGTCGACGTTTTGTGTATGCTGGTCGACGATAAAACGGCTGCTAGTAAAAACTGGTGAAGTGTCCGTGAATAGATATTTTACGACAACAGGAATATTAAATACGGGGTGTTCAGAGCATATATTTTTTATGGCGGTTGTAAAATCACTGACTAAAGGTTGTGACTTGTATTTTGATGACAGTAATAAGTGTAGATTGTGTTCCCTGGTGCAGTAGTTAAAGCTGCCTGCATGGAAAGTCGGAGATCGCGGGTTCAAGCCCCACTCTGGCTTTAAGTTTCAAAGGAACAAAAATATGTTTCTTCCCCTCTCACTGATAATTCAATATTGTGGGGAGCCTCAGTGACCGAGAGGTAGCGTGCTCGGATTCAGACCGCCGAGGCTCTATTTTCGAATCCTGTGTCTGGAGGACAGTGTCATCTCATTCATATCACCATCCTCAGTAGGTTCTCCTGGCCCAATTTAGCCTATATGTACACAAAGGTGGCCTAAAACCCCATTCATATCATTTTCACAGCTCTTCTCTTCATTGTTGTCTCGAGAACAGCATCACGGTTTGTGGACCCTTACAGCCCTAAATTATAGAACCTAAATTTTCACCCACTTGAAGTTGTGTCTCGCTACCGCGATCCACAACTTCAAGTGGTTGAAAATTACTCATATCTGTTAATTTCAGAACAAATGTTTGCAAATTTTGATATTTAAACACTCATTTCATTCCCGATTACTGTGATTTGATGGCCTGATAAAACACGATTTAAAACGACTGTAGTCGTGCTCAGAGCTTAAAGGGTTGATAGCGTTGATTCTCTACTATACCAGCTACAACCAAGAGTTTCCAGGACGCTTATAAATAAATATTACTTTTCACCACGCTGTTAGTTTCCCGAATTTCACGTTGAGTCGTGAAAATGGAAACAAAATATAGTCTAAGTATGTGAAATCACACTATAGAATCCCTCAATTTGCTGAAATGTACGCTGATTGGGTCTAGAGGCGCTACTGGCAAGATTTGGTGGGGCTAATAAAAGTGTTATTATTTAGTCAGTTTGATGGCGCTGTGTAGACATTGATTCAATCTAACATTTGCTGTAACGTAACGCAAATCCACAATACCACAAGTAAATGGATGCCAATCGAATGTAGTTTTATTGGTGGTTACGGGGTTATTACGTACATAATCCGGAAAGCAGTCACGAAACGTGTCCCATAATTGTTCCTACGTTGCAGCAATGTCAGCGACGTCAGTTTAACTCTAACCCCTTCAGTGCTCGGATCGACTTTAGAGGTCAGAATCTGACGTCTATAGACGTCAGATTCTAACGTATAAATTCGGTTCCCGCACTGAAAGAATTAAAAATTTATAACCGCCGCGGAGACATGAAAACATATTATATTGGTATTCAAATGAAGCGGAAAGAGCTAACTAAGACATTTAATATCATTTCAAATTGCAAGAAAACCCTTTGGTCTCCATGCTTTATATCAAATCAAGTTTATTCTCTTAATCTTGTAACAAGACATGTGAGATATAGGTGAGATATATACATTTTCATGTGTTTACCAGGAAGGCATACTGTAAAATCGCAACATTTTTCTTTTATCCGTTCACATTCTTAACAATAACTTGTATAAGTTTAGATAGTTTCAGTAAATTAGTTCCACTAGCATTCATAACATGATTGAAAATAAAAATCGATGGATGTGTAAATATGCGTTTGCCTAGTGATGACATTCTCTGCTCAGAAAAGAAAGGACATTTTAATACTCAATGGAACTCGTAATATACACAAATATGTCGGCGTTGTAGGGGTTACAGCGACAGTGACTGCCTGTGGGCTATGAATTGTGTTATCAAAATCTATAGTTACAGAAATGGTCGTGTGGCTTATTTAATGTAGTTTTATTGGTGGATAACGGAACCTGGATTATTACATATAGAATCAGAAAATCAGTCACGTTGCTTTAATGTTGTACCAGCGTCCGCGACGTTGGCCCAACGTTGAAGTCACGGTGGGGCTATGATTTGTGTTCTCTGAATCTAGTCACAGAAATGCTCGTATGGTTTACTGTCAGAGGGGGTTATACATGTACTCGGGGTGGGGAGGGGGGGGGGGCGTCACTCCGGGGTGGATGCTGCCCCAGCACGCACAAAACACTGGCCCGATGTTGGGTTAACGTTGGCCAAGCGTCTGCGACGTTGGCCCAACATTAACCCTGCATCGTGCCGTGTTTGTTGTTGATGTACGTATAGTAGATGAAGCACTGTACAGTGGTACATGTAGCGGTGGCAGTGGTCTGAACGGCAGAGGTACTGAGTGATACGACGGAGAGATGGAATGCAAACGCCAGGCTAACGAAGGCGAGCGCCAGGCGAGCGAAACCAAACGCCAGGCTAACGAAACCAAACGCCAGGCCAGTGGAACCAAACGGCAGGCTAACGAAGGCGAGCGGCAGGCTAACAAAACCGAATGCCATGCTATCGAACCAGAGCGGCACGCTAACAAAACCGAGTGGCAGGCTAGCGAAAACAAACGGCAGGCTAACGAATGCGAGGGGCAAGCTAACGAACCAGAGCGGCAGGCTAGCGAAACCAAACGTAAGGCTAGCGAACTGGACACAACGGTACGTGCATTGATCCCCCACCCCCCACCCAGTTCTGTTGACGACTAAAGTAATCTTTCTGTGATTTGATCAACACTTGTGTAAAATATTTTCATGTAAGCCTTACTCTATATTAGGTTGCGTGGTTGCGAATAGAGGGGCTGGTGGAGGCCACTTAGTGATATCTAACAAAGGAAAATATAAATATTGACAGGGAGAAATCACGGAAAATCCAGGGGAAGAACAAGGGGATTTTACGACTAAATTTTTGTGGGTACCCTGTATACAGACTTTTTTTGTGCGTACTCGATTTATAACAACTCGTTATTTACGGCGCCATTGAGTCTCAATATTGTTGAGAGATACTGGCGCTATAGAAGTCATTATACTTATACTTATAACCAATATCACCGTGCGGACCACATCCCATCAAACACGAGACGTTCACCCACTGTTGGTACAATGTTGGTCCAGCGTCGTAAACAGTGCGCCAATGTTGTATCAACACTGGGTGAATGTTTCGTGTTTGTAGGGATATATATTGCTTGACAACTGTTATACATTGATTTGAAGACCCTACATTTCATAGATAGAGATTTTCTCACTTATCTATGTCACTGGACGGCTTAACTCTTTAACCGTCAAATTATTCAATCTGAATTTCCACCCACTTCAAGTTGTGTCTCGCTGACGCGATCCACAACTTCAAGTGAGTGAAAATTATTCAGATTTGAAAAATGGAGGTCAACTGTTTTCAAATATTGCTGATTAATGTCACATTTTATCTTTAACATGTTTAAAAGGTGGTACTTAAAGTGCTAAAAAAAATGAAAACCCGAATATATGCGGCACCAGCGGTTAAAGGGTTATTGCGATCATGTAACTGAAATGTTACTGGTTCTGATCAACCTACAATCAATACCAAGTCTTAGATATGACCATCCAAAGGAATGTCCCATGATTTGTTATGGGCGCAACCTGTGGCTGAAACTGAAACCTCCAGTTTCGAGTTCTGTTGCAGACTGAAAATTACTCATATGTGTTTAACCCTTTTAAGCCTCGAGAATTGCGACAGCAATTCGCGGCTTGTAGTGGATGAAGATGATTTGATGTGGTTTAAAAATAAAGAAAATTGCCATGTATTGATAAACCAATTTAATAAAAATATTCATTCTAAAACCCTTGGTTGTAGGAAAAAAAAACGACTATGGACGTGCTTAGCGCTTGAAGGGTTAACCCTTATCCTGCTAAGTGAATTTATTTTAATTCTCAATCACTCGACCTCAAGTGGTTAAAAATTACTCATATTTGTTAGCTCCCGCCGTCACCGTAGGTGAGCGAAGGGAGCTATGGATTCTACCTCCGTTTTTTTTTGCCTCTTCTTTTGCCTATAACTTTGTGAGAAAATCAGCTAGGATAAAAATTTTTGGTATGTGGGTTACTTCCAGGTGGCTAATGGACGGGTTAAAATATTTTTAATCTGAATTTAATACGCAAGGTTGCAGAGGAGAAAATGATGATGTGACGGCGTTGGGCCGTTGGGCCGTCCGTAAACAATTCGTTTCCGGAGCATATATCTGAAAGTACTTGTCCGATTGTCTTCAAATTTTACACACAACACCCCTAGGGGGTCTAGTTGTGCCTTTTGGGGTATTTGAACTTTGACCTACTTCTGGTTCAGAACTATGACCTATTTAGACGTTTTGACGCGCACTTCGTTTCCGGAGCAGATCTCGAAAAGTACTGGGCCGATGACAGTCATATTGCACATACATGTTCTCTAAGGTCCCTAGTTGTGCCTTTTCAGGTTTTTGGACCTTGACCTTAAAGTTGACCCAGCACTTTGACCTAATTTATAACATCGGTAAATCCGACTGAAAGATTTTGCGGAATATCATGAAAACCGCTCAAGATAGCTACACCATTACTATAAAACAAATTGTGAGGTTTCAGGAGAGGATGCATTCTGAAAAATTTCAAGTCGATAAAATTAAAAATGGCCGCCTAACGGCCATTATTCACCTCGACAGGCCTGATATTGCGGAATATCATGAAAACCGCTCAAGATAGCTACACCATTAATATCAAATAAATTGTAAGGTTTCAGGAGAGGATGCATCCTGAAAAATTTGAAGTTGATAAAATTCAAAATGGCCGCATATCAGCCATTATTCACCTCGACAGGCCTGATATTGTGGAATATCATGAAAACCACTAAAGATATCTACACCATTACTATAAAACAAATTGTAAGGCTTCAGGAGAGGATGTATTTTGAAAAAAATCATTTTGTCAAAGTTCAAAATGGCCGCCAATCAGCCATTATTCACTTTCACATGGCCGTTATTTGGTAAACCGTGCTAGATGGCTAGACCATTACTATAAAACAAAATGTGTGATTTCAGGAGAAGATGCATCTTGAAAAAATTCGACTCGATAAAATTCAAAATGGCCGCTTATCGGCCATTATTCACTTTCACATGGCCGTTATTTGGTCAACCGTTCTAGATGGCTAGACCATTACTGTAAAACGAAATGTGAGATTTCAGATGAGGATGCATCTTGAAAAAAATTGACTTGATCAAATTTAAAATGGCCGCCTTTTCGGCCATTATTCATTTTCACATGGCTGATATTTGGTAAACCGTGCTAGATGGCTAGACCATTACCTGATTACTATAAAACAAAGTGTGAGTTTTCGGGGGAGGATGCACCCTGAAAATTTTTAACTTACGAATTCAAAATGGCCGACAATCAGCATTATTTACCTCGATAGGCCTGATATCAGGTAAACCGTGCTAGATAGCTAGACCATTACTATAAAACAAAATGTGACGTTTCGAGAGAGGATGCATCTTGAAAAAAATTGACTCGATCAAATTCAAAATGGCCGCCTATCGGCCATTATTCACTTTCACATAACCGGTTTTTAGTAACCGTACTAGATGGCTAGACCATTACTATAAAACAAAATGTGAGATTTCAGGAGAGGATGCATCTTGAAAAATTTTGACTTGATCAAATTCAAAATAGCCTCCTATCGGCCATTATTCACTCTCACATGGGCGATATTTGGTAAACCGTGCTAGATGGCTAGACCATTACTATAGAATGAAATGTGAGATTTCAGCTGAGGATGCATCTTGGAATATTTTGACTTGATCAAATTCAAAATGGCCGCCTTTAGGCCATTATTCACTTTCACATGGCCGATATTTGGTAAACCATGCTAGATAGCTAGACGATTACTATAGAATGAAATGTGAGATTTCAGCTGAGGATGCATCTTAAAAAATTCTGACTCGATCAAATTCAAAATGGCCCCCTATCGGCCATTATTTACTTTCACATGCCCAATATTTTGCAAACTGTGTTAGATGTCAGTCCATTACTATAAAACAAAATTTGAGGTTTTGGGGGAGGATGCACCCTAAGTTTTTAACTAATTTATATCAAATTCAAAATGACCGTAAATCAGCTATTAGTTAACTCGATTGGCCTGATATCGGGTAAACCATGCCAGATATGTAGACCATTACTGGGATACTGATTAGGATCATTAATTTCAATGGAGGTTTGCAATCTCTGACAGACTGTCTAGTTCTTATCTTACTCTTAGACTGGGCTTCTTAGACCTAGTTGTCTTGCGTCTTGATTTTTGACCTAGACTAGGACTACATTAATAACCCTATACAAAATTGCTTAAATCAAATTCTAATTCGGAGCGGGAGCTCCTGGACTTATGTAGTCTTGTTTAATTTGATAACAAACATTTACAAATCTTGATGTTTGAACACATATTTCGTTCCCAATAACAGTGATTCAATCGGTTAAAAAAGCCGATTAACCCTTTAAGCCCCCACTATGCATTAAAGCATCATTTTACATCCCTGAAAACAGACCTAATTTTCCCACAACTAAGGGTTTTAGACTGAAAATTTCCATGAAACTGGTTCACCAATACGTGGTAATTTTCATTAATATTAAAACCAACTTCAAATCTTCTTCATCCACTACAAGTAGAGAATTGCGACAGCAATTCGCGGCTTGTAGTGGATGAAGACGGCAATCGTAAATTCAGGCCTCAAAGGGTTAAAAACGACTTTTGTTGTTATTAGAAGGCAAGAGGTTTATATTGGGCCAACGATCCAGTGAACACAAACATGAGGCTCGCACATCGACGACGCTAGCCCAACATTATAACAACATTGATAAAAAAGCATGCCGTTTGCCGGGTTCATTAACCGGGCACAAAGCATCACATACCAAGACAATGATTCGGCCTCTACCCAGCACACACGAGCATTGCGCCAATACTGGGCCAATGTTAGGACAGCGTCGCAGACGGTGGGCCAGTTTTAACAAACAGTCTCTCGTATGCTGGGTAGTGTCAGAAGATTCTGAAAAAGTGTCAATTTCGTCGTGGAATTCCGTCGGATGAATGAAATGGTTGTAGATGATGCTGTGTCCCAGAAAACACAAAACATTTGTATAACATTTATACAACGTCGGCCCAACGTCTTCGACGTTGGTCCAACATTGTATAAAGTCATACAAATGTTTAGTGCTGACTGGGGTAGCATTCTGACCTCAGACATAGAGCGAGGGTTGACCTGAGCGACATCTATGTGTGGAGAATATGGAGAATGGCTGTGTAGCTTTAACCCTTTAACCGCCAAATTATTCAATTAAAATTTTGTGTCTCTGACGCGATCCACAACTTCAAGTGAGTGAAAATTATTCAGATTTGACAAAATGAAGGTTAACTCTTTTCAAATCATCCTGGTTGATGTCACATTTTATCTTTGTTGATGTCACATTTTATCTTTAACATATTTAGAATGTGGTACTTAATGTGCTAATAAAAAATGAAAACCCGAATATATGCGGCACTGGCGGGTAAAGGGTTAACCCTTACAGCGCAGGGATAGACTTTAGACATCAGAATCTGACGTCTGTAGACGTCAGATTCTGACGTCTAAAGTCGATCCCCGCACTGTAAGAATAAAAATAGTTCTAATGGTCGTGGACCCATAACATAGGTATTCAAATGAATCGGAACGAGCTAACGAAGACATTTATGATGATTTCAAATTGAAAAAAATCCTTTGGTCTCCAAGGTTTTCATAAAAAAATTCAGCGCTTTAATGGTTAATTTGCCATTCACCTGCTTCTCAGCAAACACCAAACGTTTACCCAATGCTGGCCTAATGTTGGTACAACGTCTTCGACGCTGGATCAACTTTAGGCAAGCATTTGGTAGGCGTCTCCCTAGCAAACACGAGACGTTCACCTATTGTGGGATCAATGTTGGGCCAGCGTGGTAGACAGTGGACTAACATTGGTCCAGCGATGGGTAGTGCCTGCTGGGTTGTATACTACAGTGTATACCCAAATTCACATTAACGGTGTGTGAATGAAATTCAAAGTATATATTCAACTCTAGGTATTGATATGACATCTAATACATCATCACTTCAATACAATGGAAGATATGTCAGGCATGTCAACCATGCAACACTATTAACCAATTTCATCCACTGATTTCTATGATTTAATTTTCCCCCCACTTGAAGATGTGCCTCGCTACCGCGATTCACAATCTCAAGTTGGGGAACATTTTTTATATTTTATCTAATTTGCAACCAATTCATACTTAGCACTTAAACTTAGACCTCTAGTTTCGAAGATGGAGATTTCTCTCAACCTTGTCCCATGTACGTTTTTCAATAAATTTAAAATAAAAATGCATCTAAAATCGATAAAATATGTTGTAAGTTCTAAGTTAATTCAATAGTGAAATTTGGTAGGTGCCTATTTTTCATAAATAAAATATTAAGCCTGGGCCTAACAAAAGTAATATCTTGTGTAGTCTACTAAATTGGTATTAAAACAGGGGTGGTCAGGCAAAATATAAAATTTACATTTATAATGAAATGTATGGCCAGATTTTAAAAAAATGTGGAAAATAAAAAAATCTGTAGCTACAGACCCTATTTTTTTTTTAGTCCGTTACAGGAAACGAACAATAATTGTTTTTGCCTTATCGTCATTTTTATCTTCAATGAATGATAAGTATTAGCTGACAATGTCACATTGTGCTGTAGCAGGACAATAGCTGGTTTTTGATTTGGTCTCTCTATGTTTTTTGCTTGTTTTGTTTAGGCCAGTAAACCATCACTGTTTGAGGATGATGACATGCTATTCGGGGGAACACCTCCATCCAAAGCACTTCAGTCGAGCACACCCTCGGTGGACCTGTTTGGAGCGCCTGAACCTGTCAAGAAAGAACCGGTGAAGGCAGAGCCGATCAAGGTGAATATTGAACAATGAGTCAAAGAAAAAATACTCAGCTTGTTAAACTTTTTTTTTTACCCGTTACCCTCCTTTTATTGGCTGTTTAAATCACAGTTATTGGGAATGAAATGTGTGTTTAAACATCCAGATTTGCAATTGTTTGGTCCAAAATTAGACAATATGAGTAATTTTCACCCACTTGAAGTTGTGGGTCGCTGTAGCAAGACAATATTAATTAACTAAGTTAAAAGTCCTGTAAACAATCAGATTTTTTTTTCACAAATTCATTTGCATGACATTGATGGACCAGTCATCTGTGATGTCATTATTGAGAAAACATTTGATGCATTTTGTTCTGATGCCGGACATAGTTTGCTATGTTTCATGCACCACATCACATATTTTAAATAAAATTTATTGAAGATTGAGTAGTCTAATCAATTAAATAACGATTAACCCTTGTGCTGCCGGAACCATATATAAGCTACCGTACGATAAGCATACCATGGCCAGCTGATCATTTTGAGTACAAAAACATGTCTGTGGTATAAAAATAGACAATTAGCTAACTGACAATTAAGCTAACTGATTGATTGAGTTAAGACAGTTAAGATTTAGTTAAGACAAAATTTAAGTCAGGCTGGTGAAACCGGGCCCTGATGCCTTATCCGGCCACCACTTCCCAATCTCTAAAACCTTAAAAAAAATGCGGCCTCCTATGAACGGCCACCTGTCTTGAACGGCTACTTTTGGCTTGCAGTAGTGGTGGCCAACTGTATACGGTTTCAAGCAAGTTTGAGACCACATTAAATGCCACTGAAATCCATAACATAGTTTGTATTATATGCTCAGGTAATAAAAGAGTTAACTTTTCAGTTGACCAGTTTTTATAAATAGACATATTTTTCATCATTTTGAAGCTGGAATTTGCATTAGCAATTGCAGCTTCAAATAAATGAAAAATAAAAACAAACAATTCAGTAGCATCAGGGTTAAACCACACCTCAAGAGGAGGAGGAATACAATGCATACCACATTGAGGTGTGTGCTGAGTTCAGCAATATTAATGTCACTGAACTGATATATCAGCCAACACTGGTCGCGAGGATATTTGTTCGTTTTACGTACCTACCCAAACAACAACATTATCTCACATGATGCCATATTATTTTATGAGAATTAGGTAATTAAAGCAAATATAAATCATGTAATTTTTTTTCCTTGTCCAGAAGCCTTCGGCCACCAAGCTTCCTGCTCCCCAGGTGGCGTTGTCTACACCCCCAGCAGCAGCGGGTCCACTGTCCACGGATACAAATCACCTAGCACAGGTAACGTAACCCAATAGCTGGAGTGTTTAAAAACATAAAGATTTGCAAATGTTTGGTCTCGTATTAACCCTTACAGTGCGGGAGTCTGTAGACGTCAGATTCTGACGACTTAAAGTCTATCCCCACACTGTAAGAATCAACATATTTATAATGGTCGGAAAGTCATAACATAGGCATTCCAATGAATCTGAAAGAGCTAACTAAGACAATTATGATGATTTAAAATTGAAAAAAAAAATTGGTCACGATGTGTTTTACAAATTAATTCAGCGGTTTAACCCTTAACCCTTCAATCTCTCATGATGCAATAAAGCATCATTTTACATCCCTGAAAACAAGACTTATTTTTCCTACAAATAGGGGTTTTAGGATGAATATTGCCATGAAACTGATTGACCAATACATGGCAATTTTCTTAAATTTTTTGCCCACTTCAAGTCATCTTCATCCACTACAATCGCGGCTTGTAGTGGATGAAGATGACAATGGTTAATTCAGGCTTGAAAGGGTTAAACATATTAAAGCGCTGAATTTTTCTTATAAAAATCCTGGAGGCCTAAGATTTTTTTCATTTTGAAATCATCATAAATGTGTTAGTTAGCTCTTCCTGATTCATTTGAATAGCTATGCCCTATGTTATGGATCAACGACCCTTATAAATATTCTCACTCCTACAGTGCTGGATCGACTTTAGTCGTCAGAATCTGACGTCCGTTGACGTCAGATTCTGACGACTAAAGTTGATCCCGGCGCTGTAAGAGTAAAGGGTTTAACAAATATGAGTAAAAACGATAACCACAATCCTGAACCAATCTTTAGCAGACATGATTGGACCTAAGTTGTATAAACCCTAAATTGCTAGTCACATCTATAGCCGTTTTTAGCTTTGAGTAATTTTTACCCACTTTGAAGAAGCAATTGGGTGAAATTGCAGAAAATATTTTAAATTATTTAATTAGCGGTTTCAACCCTATTTTACCATTTTTCTCTTCACAGTCAAAGTCAATATACATGTGTACCGCTATGTTTGTTACAGAAGGGGAGTACCACAAGACCCAAGCCTGCGGCAGTGAGTGTGCCAGGCGCCACGACCACCTCGTCATCTACAGATCTGTTTGCTGACGATGATGATGATGACCTGTTTGCCAGTGCTCAACCAACAAAACCTGTAAGTCTTAACAGTGGGATTCATATTAACCATCAGTTCGTGATTTCTCAACCAATTTTCTTTTAATTTTGTGAGCACTACTTTATAATTCTGCTGCAGCTACCCCGTATATTTCATTGAAAGATATTGAATAACTTTGTTGTAATTTAATAATTATGGCATCCCTCTGTGAGTCCATTAATTTTAATTACAAACTTAAAAAAATGTTCTAACTTGTCAACTACTGAATTTAACTCATCTTTCATTCTATGGATCAAATTTCTGGAAAATTATTATTCTTATATAATATAAGGTAAAATGAGTATTATTTGTTTATTGAAATAATTGAGGCTTAATGACATAAGTAAAATAAGTCTGATGGGCCGTCGCTGGCAGATAAAGTGTTTTAAGTCAGTTTAAAACACAGTATCCAGTTGCTCTCACCAAATAATTATTATGTTATTGACAGGCCCCTACTAAAGTTACCGGCAGTAAGGACGCCTTGAGGGACCATAACGTGGCGCCCCCTGGTATCCCGGTTGATAATACCCTGGTTAACGGGTCACCTCCCGCATTCACAATCCTACAAAATGGTTATAATGACGGTGATCCCCACTTACCTTCAATGCTAAACACCCTTGAAAATATTGATAATGATGGGTATATTGGGATACCTTCAAACCAGTCTGTCCATCCGCAAAATAGTGATGATGACATCGATGTGCTGTCACCAGTAAAAGTGTTGCCTACTAAGCCGCTAACCAATAGTGAAGACAATATTGAAGAAAATGACCTTCCTGTTTCCCGTCTCCCTTTTAAACCTCTACCCGATTCTATCCACTCTTCTCCCGAGACCAATGTATATAATGTGTCTGACCACGCTATAAATGATAAGCTTGGTGATATGGGTGATGAGGGTTCTCATGCTGCTAGTAGTGGTAGTCATGATATTGGTATAGATCCTGCCACACATGGCGACCCCTCCACACAATCTGATGGAGAAAACGAGCAGCCGGCTCCGCATGTACGACTAGATAAGGTAGGTAATTAGTATCAATGCATAGGGCACTGTCGTCAATGGTCAGCTGCAGGGTATATATAGTTAGCCACAGGGTATAAATAGTCAGCCACAGTGTGTAAATCATCCACTACAAGCTGCGAATTGCTGTCGCAATTCTCGACTTGTAGTGGATGAAGATGATTTGAAGTGGGTGAAAAAAAGGAAAATTGCCACGTATTGGTAACCAGTTTCATGGAAATTTTAGTTCTAAAACCCTTGGTTGTAGGAAAACTAAATTTGTAAAATTATGCCTTCTTTTCTTCAAATGTAAACTGATGCCTTCATGCATCATGAGGGCTTAACCCTTTAACCGCCAAATTATTTAATTGTAATTTTCACCCACTTGGAGCTGTGTCTCGCTGACGCGATCCACAACTTCAAGTGGGTGAAAATTATTCAGATTTGACAAAATGAAGACATATTATTTTCAATTCTTTCTGATTGATATCATGTTATTTTTTCAACATGTTTAAAAGCTGATAGGCAATGTGCTAATAAAAAATGTAGAAAACGAATATAATCGGTACCGGCGGTTTAAGGGTTAAATGAATGATAAAACACAAAGGAAAAATCAGCAGGACAATGATAAAATGACATGTTTGGTTGACAGGCGGGTAAGCCGTGGCGACCGGCTGGAGCCATCTCTATGTTTGGTGGAATGGACCCCAAGTCTCTACTGAAGAACAAAGGTCAAGACAAAGGTCAGGACAAAGATGCAACTGATTCTGGGGACGTGACCAAGACGGCTGTGCCAGGGTGGAGGCCTGTTTCCATAAATAAACCTACACCAGCAGCAGCACCCCCATCTCAAAAACCTAAACCAAAGCCAAGTGAGTATTCTGACAGTGACATGTAATTCAGAAATATATATATTCACAAATATCTACCTATGTGGATTTAAATCAAATTAAAATGGTGGATAGCGGAACTGACAGATAAAGGCTGTCCAAAAAAAATCAGTTGTCAGCAAAAATATAAATAAATACAAGTTTGTGCTTTAGACCTGTTTTTTTAATTAAAAATAATGTGTTTATTAGGCCACATTGCATAGCAGCTCTGTGAAAACAAAATAAATGCTTGTCATATAATGTAACTCACATTACTAAACTTACACTTTCAATTTTAAATCATGTTGTCCATTGTATAACTTATTGATGAAATATAAGGATGTCCAGTGACAATTCAGGTTGAAATGCCTTACTTAAGCTCCTGCTATTATATATAGGATAAAGGTCGATGAGCTCTACATTCTTAGCTTTAAAAAGGGCAGAGGCCTTTTTCAAAGCTAAGACTGTAGAACTCAGAGGGTTTTACCTGACTTAAAACACATCCAACAATAATGAGGATCTCTCATAATCAACAGCTCGGTCACACCTGACTGATTATACCACCATAGGCCGACCATGATAATTGGTCTGTACTTGATCAACAATAACCCTCCATTTCCGGCTTAGAATGTAGTGGTCTGACACAGATAATAATGTAGTGGTGTGTTTTAATACAGGTGCTGTTGCTGCAGACCCTCTCCTGGGAGCGGCGGTTGATGCCGACAGTGCCGGGGATCACAGAGTCCCCGCTCAGAGTGCCGGGGATCACAGAGTGCCCACTCACAGTCCATCCAAGGATCCCCTGTTTGCCCCTCAAATTACACAACAGGTTAGCGTCATTCTAAGTCCCCCAAATAGCAGAGTTCCTTTAAATTCCAACCCCAGCTAACACTGGACATTGCCTTAATGTTGGAATAATGTTGGGCCATCGTCGTTGATGATAGACCAACATTGATATGACATCGGGTTGATGTCTTCTGCTTGCTGGGACTATGAAACTTGTGACTTAATTATTGTGCTATGCTTCAAATCACACCCTTCATTTCACTATTGTGGCTCATAAAGCCCTGTTAATGCATACAGCGCAGGGATTGACTTTGGACGTCAGAATCTGACGTTTGTGTCTAAAGTTGATCCCTTCACTGTAAGAGTAAAAATATTTCTAATGGTTGTAGATCCATAACATAGGTATTCAAATTAATCAGAAAGAGCTATCTAAGACATTTATGATGATTTCAAATTGAAAAAAACCTTTGGTCTCCCATGATTTATACAAATTAATCCCGCGCTGTCAATTGGCTAGATTAGTGTACAACTTGTGTAGATAATGCTGATTTTGCTTTCCTTGAAATATGCCCCCGCTTCTGTGAATTTTGCATTTTTAAATCTGATTTTATCCACACTTTGTTTTGCATATCCCTTTGTGGCATTTGTCTCCACGTAATTGATGATACATCATTTAAAAAAAAAGTTGAATTGAGTGAGTCACCAGCACAATTTCCAGTTCCGAATGATGGAAGATATTCCTATTTATTTTTCATACATCTTGTTTATATTCTTTATTTTTCATCATACCCATAACATACCCCTTGTCCTGCTAAATTGTCAGTTGCCATATTATTTTTATTATTCAGTTGAAGCTGAAAATGATGCTTCAAATTATGAAATATATCTTTTATTTATAGGAAATATACTCCTTCAAAATAAAATTTTAAGATTACCAGAGCATTTGGCGCATAGATGATCAACTTAATGATCAACTTAAGTCATCAGAATCTGAGGTCTACAGACGTCAGATTCTGATGACTAAAGTCGATCCTCGCACTGTAGAAGTAAAAAATATTTCTAATGACAGTAGACCCATTACATAGGAATTCAAATGAATCAGAAAGAGCTAACTCAAAAATTTATGATGATTTAAAAATGAAAATTATACAAAAGTAATTCAGCGTTGTAAATGTCAATTGGCATTTAATTTGGTTTAACCCTTACATCGCTAATCCGGACTATTTTTTTTTGAAGTCTGTTTTATTAGCCGGTCAAATCACTGTTATTGGAAATGAAATAATTTTTGCAATTGTTTGGTCTCAGCTTAAACAAATATGGATAATTTTCACCAACTTGAAGTTGTAGGTCGCGGTAGCGAGACACAACTTCAAGTATGTAGGTGAAAATATAAATTGTATAACTTAGTGCTTCAAGTGTTGAGAACGTAATACATGGTCCTAGCAGGACAAGGGTTATATCTGCTTGTATTCCTCCTCTGTTTGCTGGCAATTATAGTTTTGTGTGGCTTTCCTTTTTTTGCCAACAGAAGCGCTCACCGGCCGCTCGTGGCTCCACGACAAATAAAGGAAACATAGGAAGGCTACAGGTAAATATCCCTAGATATTGATCCAATGTTGGTCCAATGTAGGTTCGATGTGTATCAACATTAAATTAACTTTTTGTCTGTATATTGTATGTGCTGGGAATTTACAGTTTTACAGTGTAGATATACCGGTACAGTGGAACCTGCTATGAGCAGACAGTCTTATGAGCAGCCAACCTCCTATGGAAGGCCACTTGGTCATTCCCCAAAATGACATTTTGTATACAAATGAACCTCCTATATGCAAGGCCACTTTTCCTGTGTCACAAGAGTGCAGGTTCTACTCTACTCACCATTCGAATGCACATAATGATACTTTTGTTGCAGGTTTCTTGCATTTTTTTAATGCTCCTGCAAGACAACAGTACATAATGATAAGAGTAGACACAACATGGATGTTATTTGATAATTGAGATACAATTACTGTATATATATATATATATATATATATGCTATATATTATAATAATTTGGCATCTAAATATCACCATCAGAATAGGTGACTTTTTAAAATTTACTGTTGCTTTGTTGTATAGAGATCAATTTTTCTACTGAACGTTAGGTTCAGTAACTACTGTACAAACTTTTACTGAACCTCGCACATGATTATTGGACCACTAACAGAAGAGATGACTAGAAATTCTCACGTATCACCGGGAATAAGTCCAATTTCGTTGTTTATTGTACCATCACATTTATTACTAGGTTTGGTCAAACATGGATTTTACGGATTTATATTTCACTTGAAAGTATTGAATCGAAGTAGAGAGACACAACTTAGACATGTGGAATTAGGTCGTTAAAAATGTATTTTTATTAGCTTAGTGTCAATATATTCAATTGAAGATGCTTTCTCACAACATAATTGTTAATACTATTTCTTTCAGGCTGGGCTGACTATAAACCCCTCTGCGCTGATGCCGGGTGCGGCACCGCCTGTCAGACAAGCAGAAGCTCAGGCGGCCGGCTTTGACATCCCAGCGCAGACCTCAACCCTCCATAGTGTGTCTAAGGTGTGTTTACATACTCATTCCTACACACTCCTCATCAAATCATCCCCTTGGATTTGAAACGGTGTACCTGTCACTTTACAAAGTGGCAGATACAAGGGGAAGAAATATAAAGTGCCACTAGCTTAAAATGTTTTTTTTTTATGTTTGTCCTCAAAAAAAATGATAAGAGAAAATGTATATTAACCCTTAAAACACTGATGTCGGCTACAGTAGACATTCTGTGCTTTAATTGGAACCTGTATAACCAATTGTTTAAAGTAAAATGTGCTTTCAATTTTGAAACACTGATATATGTTGGGACGTAAATTTCACAAATAACACAAATTTTTGGTCACTTGAAGTTGTGGATCGCGGTAGCGAGACACAACTTTAATTTTAATTAAATAGGTCAGTGTTCTAAGGGTTAACTTTGCAAAATTGACATATATTTTTATTCAAATTGTATGGATATATATAGGTTTTTTACATTTATAGTCTGTAATTCAGTGCTTTAACCATTTAAACCCTCATGATGCATCAGAGCTTCATTTTAAAACCCTGAAAAAGGACTGAATTTCCTACACTAAGGAGTTTTAGACAATTTTCATAGAACTTTTTTAATAATAACGATACATTTTTTACAAGTGTCACCCAATTCAAGTCATCTTTGTCCACTACAAGTCGAGAATTGCGACAGCAATTCGGGGCTTGTAGTGGACGAAGATGACAATGTCAGGCTTTAAAGTGTTAAGAGGTAACCTAATTTTTTGGTGACAATGTTCAATGGTGAACCTAGGGGTATTTGAAGTTTGTATGAAATATACCAATGTGTATTATTATTTTATCAATTGGAAAATTTTGTCTGTATCTATCAAAGTATTAACCATTTCAGCGTGGGGACAGACTTTAGACGTCAGATACTAAATTCGGTCCTCGCGCTGAAAGAGTGAAATATTTATAATGGCCGTAGGTCCCATTTTATCATACGGGAAACAAAGAGCTCTTATGAATAGCTCATTTGCATATGAGAATCGTTAAGATTCAACGAGTTGGGCAGAGTGCTCGTATCCTCCCTATACATGTTAAAGAATGAGACATACGAGGACAGTCACGTGCTTTTTATATTCTCGTAAGCGGCAAGCGAAGGTCACGAGAATTTTATAAGAGCTCGTATGTTTTTTAGATGATAAAAGCCGTGAACCCATCACTTAGGTATTTAAATAAAGCGGAAACTAAGACATTTACTTCAAATTGAAAATACCCCTTTGGTCTCTATGGTTTATACAGAAATATTTTAGCATTGTAACGTTTTGCAAATATATAAATATTATATACATGATATTATAAAGTTTTTTGTGTTTCAGGATCGAGCTAAGATTCAAACTAAGCGCAGGCCGCCATCGCGTAAAGCTAGGAGATCAGCGGGTGACTCTTCTGAAGCGACCTCTCCCGAAGGAGACTTGACGAATCAGGTGCCCGTTCATCTGCAGAACGGACGAGTTTCTCCGGAGGAGGATCTAATCAATGATAGACTTGGTAATATTCAGCCAGATAGTGACAGACTACGTCCGTCTCCACCAAGTCAAACACGCACCATCCCCTCAGATTCTGATCAACTGTTCAGTGGTGTTCCATCATCAGATACTAATCACCTGTTCAGTAGTGTTCCATCATCCGCCTTAAGAGAAACAGAGAAGCCGGAGAGAACTGCTCCGAGTCCGGACCAACCTTCAGATGACCTGTACTCCTCCACCCCGTCCTCTGAAGAGAAGTCTACCTTGAGTACAGAGGATCACCTGTTCAGTACGGATTCCACCGCTCAATCCACTACAGTGCCTTCTGTGGATACCCACTCACCGCCTAGTGTGTCACAGACACAGGAATCGGCAGACATCTTCTCCCCCAGTGCGATCACACACCATGGAACGGTACCCACTACAGACACAACTGCTGCTTCAAAGACTTTGTCTAGTGACCCTGTACAGAATAAGGTCAAAAACCTGTTTCGTAAAGGCGATGACGACGCAGTGCCAAATTCAGTCCCTGATGCTCCCGTATTGCCAGTCACAAGTCCTGTTGCAGCGGATGACTTTGATGATATATTCGCTGATTCCTCTGTACTTCAAAAGCCTTCCAAGACCAAATCACGTAAGAAGAAAACAGATACGAAGGTACCGGCGGCAGACACGCCACCAGCAAGGGTCGACAGTTTGGATGACGATATATTTGCTGATGCCAGTATCAACGTCAAAGGTGATACATTATTTTGTATTTCCGTTGCTTTTTTCTATATTGTATTATCTCATCATATATAGAGACTGAGGCTAAAGATGTCTGGCACATTTTCTAACCTTTAAAGCTTTACATTAAAAAAATACATTTTCACCCACTTTGAAGTTGTGTCTTGCTGTCACGACCCACAACTTAAAGTGGGTGAAATTGCTCATATTTTCTTATCTTGGATCAAAGATTCTGGACCAGTAATTTATCACTTTCTACATGAATCTTGGCATCATAAAAATACAAGTTCTCTGTTATTATTTATGTTTTTTTATTATTATCTAGCGAAGAAAACAAAGTCAAAGAAAGTGATTGAGCCAGTGGACGATGATATCTTCGCCAGCAGCAGTGTGATTTCTTCTGCACCTGTCAGTGAAGATGTAAGCAAACCGTGCTAGATAGCTATACCATTACTATAAAACAAAACGTCTGGTTTGAGGTAGGGATATGCGATGAAAATTTTTTACTCAATAAAATTCAAAGTGCTGCCATCATTGATATTAATATGCATGATATTTTGGAAAACCGTGGCAGATAGACAGACCATTACTATAAAACAAAATGTCGGACTTCATGGAAGGTTGTATATAAATGACAGACTATCGGTCATTTTTCACTTTAACAAGACTAATTTAAAATAAATGGTCATGAGATATAGTAGTGTCCAAATTTTAAAAGTTAGAGTTAGAAGTTATAATTTTTCCTTTTAAACGATGATTAGAGAATGTTTATTTAAGTTTTTGACGAGCCTTGTTCATTTCACAGCAGCGTTCCAACCTTGCACTGCTGTAAAATGTATGATTGAAATATGCTTAATTTGTCTTGACTATCTTACAGCCGCCAGAGACAGTGCCTGCAACAAAGTCAGAGAAACGAAAAACAAAAAAAGCTGTGACAAAAGATGAAGATTTATTCCACGATGACACAGATATATTCTCTGATCTTCCACCCTCTAAACCCCGCGAGCGTAAACAGAAAAAGAAGGCTGCAGAAGACAAACCACTGTTCAAAACTGATGTTGGTGAGGATAAGTTTTAAACCTTTGACCGCCGGTCCCAATTATCTTCGGTTTTTAATTTTTCCTCAGCACACAAGGTACCACCTTTCAAACATGGTAAAAATAAAATGTGACATCAATCGGCAAGATTTGAAAATAATTAACCTCCGTTCTATCAACTCACTTGAAGTTGTGGATCGCGTCAGATTCCAAAGTCGATCCTCGAACTGAAAGAGTAAAATATTTACAATGGCCGTAGACCCATAACATACCACTAGTTATTCAAATGAAACAGGAAGAGCCAACTAAGACATTTATTATGATTTAAAATTGAAAATACCCATCAGTATCTCAGTTTATATAAAAATATTTCAGCGCATCAAGAGTCAACCCTTACAGCGCGGGGATCGACTTTAACGTCTATAGACTTCAGATTCTGACGACTAAAGTCGATCCCCGCACTGTTGTGAGAGACTGAGTAGAAATATTTGTAATGGCCGTAGGCTCCTAACATAGGTATTCAAATGAATCGGAAAGAGCTAACTAAGACATTTATGATGCTTTCAAATTGAAAAAAGACCTTTGACCTACAAGGTTCTCATTAAATAATTCAGCTCTTCAAGGGTAAGTAAAACACATGTGACAAACCTGTGGACTCTTATATATACATTTTAAAACAAATTTCTAGCAAAAACATCCACATATTGATTAAATATGCTCAGTTAATTGCATAATTTTCACACTCTATGCAGTGGTTTTCAGTACAAGACATATATCGGTATCAGCCCATATTGCACTATGGCTGTAACTTGAACTGCAATGTAAGACAGTTACGTCGTGTGTGACTTGATCATGTGAGAAAATACAATCGTTGTTCATTTTCCGTGCGATATTGAAAAATACAGCACTTGTCCAATGAATAAGGTGTTTGCCTAAAGGCTCACACCTTAATCATTGGACGAATGCTGTATTTTCCCATATCGCATGACGCACTCGAATGAACACCATTTGTATATCATCTTTTTTTGGACAGTAAAAAAGAGGGTCATTTGAATCTGGAACTTGTGTTAGCAATTTTAGCTTCAAATGAGGGCGACATACAAACTCACATTTCAGCAGGATAACTAGATATAACATGTGTCATTTTACATTGACTATATCAGAGTTTTATTGCAGTTTTTATTGTTGTTTTTTTATGTAAGAAAATCATCAATATTTAAGATTTCTGTTCACATTCAATTCCTTTTTTCTCCAAAAAAAAACATTTATTTTCGTTTTATTGTATTTATCTCAGAAAATAATAGATTTAGAAAATAATAGATTGACCTAATTGTAATATCAGTCTATGTTTAGTGAAATGCCAGTTTATTGTTCTGTAAAACCAACAATGAAAACTTATGCATAGGGAGGATATGAATGATTCCTAGATTTCTTTTTGTGTATTATTTTGTTTTAGACGATATATTTGCTGATTTACCCAGCCAGAACAAGCCTAAAAAATCTGCTTCCAAGAAAACAAAAGCTGAGAAGGCTGTGGTTCAACCTGACAGCGGCGAGGTTCCAAACATATTTGATGACCCACTTAATGCGTTTGGTAGCTAGCATATTAGGCATTCTAGATGATATATTTTAATAGGATTTGCCAGTGTAAATATACAGGAATATGTAAATATATAGGAAAGAGTATTTTTATTAAATATTTTTTCCAATAGTACCCCAGTAATATGAAAGTACAGTAAATATATCCAAACATAAATTATTTTCAAATCTAGCAGGCGACCGGTATTATTTTAAAATTATTGTTCTACATGTATTACATGTATTATAGAATAGGTTTGTAAATGTACACTGCATCAATGTACATGTAAAGTTTACAAAGCTGGGGCAATTCATATTAATTGCGCATAAAAGAAAAATACCAACCAGATTTCTAGAATTATACACCTGTCATTAAAAGATCAGCTGTGAACTTTTTGACGTGTTAAAACTGTGTGGCATGTCTGAACACAGTAATATGTGACAAGACCATATGGATGGATGGATTGACGGGTGGATGGACAACTACAAAGGGCTTAATTAGGGCTGAAGCAGCTGTAGACTTCCCAAGTTAACACAAGACGTTAAATCAATGTTGGTTTGATGTTGGGCAACCATCTGCAACGCTGATCCAACATCACATCAGCATTGGTCCTGAAACCATTTGACTTCCAATCATCCCTATAATTGTTCCAAATTATACTGTCTTTTAGTATCTAAAAATCATTGGGAGTAACAAATTTAAAATCTAAAATTGAAGTAATTTTTACACCTTTGAAGCTGTAGTCGCTGCGAAATTTGTGGTTTGTGAGCTAAATGCGACAGCCCCTAAGGTAGTCAGTTTTAGTGTATTTATTTGAAACTTTGCCTACATATTTTTCTATTGACTTTACATATAAACAAGTATCTCCTTAATTTAGATACAATTCTTGCACTTGATGGGCTTAAAAGTGGAATGTTAATTTCAGTCTTCCCTTTTTGTTGTGAGTTTTTTAATGAATGGCTAGTAATATATTTGTAGCGAAGTATCTGGTCTACTTCGTGGTTCTTTTTTTCTTGTAAAATAGTATGAGAGTATTTATTCTTGTAGTATATTCTGCTATAAGTTCACAAGGTTAGACAAAGCATGCTTTATTATGGCTTCTAATATATACCAATACGTGATTGTTCTCAGTATTCATTGAACCGATGTTATTTTAACCTTGGCTCATAGTCTGTGATGTTGGCCTAACATTAACCCTTATGCTGCCGATTTTTTCAGACTATTTTTCATTCATTTAAAGCTGGAATTGCTAACGCAATTTCCAGCTCCAAATGACGAAAAATAATTATTTTTACGAACAAATATACATCTTCAAAATGTAATTAATAGGTTAACTGAGCATGTATCACAAAACATTCTAGCAATTCGACTTGAATTTAAATTGGCTTGGAAACGGATATATTCGGTCCTGGCCGCATAAGGATTAAAACAACACAGGTTTTATTTCTCACATTCTGTGTCGTTTTTTTGTAATGGTGATTGATGCCAGTTCCGTTTATTTATCTATATAGCCTGTTTCATCTCAGCCTGAGAGTGGCGGTTTCTTTAATTTCTCTGTGAATTCCGTACCAATATTAATGAAATTTTGCACAGAATGTTTTTCAGTCAACTCCCCCCCCCCCCCCAACACATCGGACAATTTTACAGAAATCTGTCAAATTGTTTAAACGTTGGTGTCTATACCATGTGATAAATAATCAAGAGCGATAAATTATAAAAATGGGATGTATTACTTCCCGAATGGTCTTAATACAAAAATACACAACAAAAATATCATCAAATTTGCAGGGGTGCTGTGGGAAAATGATCCGAGCTAATTTTCTTAGCAAAAAATAAATAGAAACTGAGAAAATGGGAAAAATGCTATCTCCTGAATATGCATCTTGCTCAGTCAGACCAGACACTTGGAGACCACAGGTCTGACCTTGACAGCAGCTGTATAATTGAGCCGTAGACAGAGAGAGAGGTCTAGTGACCGCAGTGATGAAAGGCACACTCAGGTCAGCAAGCTGAGATGTCTGATGTCGATGTGATTGGTCAAAGAGAAGCGTGTGTAGATGCGCCTGCCTACTTAACCCTTTCAAGCCTGAATTTACCATATTCATCGTTATCCACTACAAGCCGCGAATTGCTGTCGCAATTCTCGACTTATAGCGGATGAAGATGATTTGATGTGGTTTAAAAATTAAGGAAAATTGACATGTATTGGTAAACCAGTTTCATGGAAATTTTCGTTCTAAAACCCATTGTTTTAGGAAAATTAAGTCTGTTTTTAGGGATGTAAAATGATTCTTTTATGCATCGTGAGGGCTCAAAGGGTTATTGAGTTTGCCTGTGGCATGCATCTTGATAGCTGGATGTGAGAATGTGGTGAATCAGACTATAGTTGATCGTGTACGAAAATAGAAACGCTGTCCATTTGGCATTGAATACAGTATTTTCCCATACAGCTCTCAAATGAACACCGTTTGTATACTATGAGACGTATATCACACTCCTGTTTTAGTTTGAATTGCAATGTGTGGCAGTTATGTCTTGTGTGACTTGATCGTGTGAGGAAATACAAACGTTTATTTCCCGTGCTACATGGGACAAGACAACATTCGTCCAATAAAAAAGTTGTTCGCATAAAGTCTCACAACTTATTCATTGGACGAGTGCTGTATTGTCCCCTAGCGCACTCAAATAAAGACCATTTGCATATCGCTTGCTGGGTTGCATTTATTATCGAGACCGTATTGTTATTTGTATTGTTCAGTTATCACTTAGTGAGAGACAATCTTTCTTTGTTAAATTATTTATAGATGTAAGAATCATATAGCAGTTAGGTGTATATTTTACGTAGATGTACATTACCCTGTGATGATTCACTCTGTCATATACAAGAGGATAACTTAGGCCTGGACTGGTAATCTGCATACCAATCTTAATTGAACATTGGTCAATCTGGCTTCAGATTAAAAGCAATTTATACCAAACAAATTGTACAGATCTGGATTGATATTGGTGTGAAAATTGAGTTATACCTTGTGAAATAAGGTAGGCCTACATACCTCTTTCTAAATCCTAATCTGTGTGATTTTTACGTGTTTCATCATATAATTATGTAGAGTTTGATCTTCTATCTGATTGATTGATTATTTTGTTGGTTGATTAATTGATTGATTGATTGACTGATCGATTGATCGATTGATTGATTGATCGATTGATTGATTGATTGATTGATTGATTGATTGATTGATTGATTGATTGATTGATTGATTGATTGATTGATTGATTGATTGATTGATTGATTGATTGACTGATTGACTGATTGATTGACTGACTGATTGACTGATTGACTGATTGATCGATTGATGAATTGATTGATCAATTAATCGATTGATTTATTGATTGATTGATTGATGGATTGATGGACTGATGGACTGATGGATGGATGGATGGATGGATTGATTGATTATTGTATAGTTTGTTATTTGTCTTAGCAAAACATATTCATGATAGCTGCTTCTGAAACATTCTGATAAGTTTGCCGTGTGCTTGAAAATAATTAAATGTGATAATCACCACTTGATGAGCTGTTGTACAAATGAAGATATATCTATTTTTCCAGATTTTGTTTTATTATTGCACATTAAGCAAGGAGTGATATGTTGACCTTTGTAATTATCGTGTATATTATTATTTTAGCTACATTCACAGTGTAATGACAGGGATTTACGATGGTAGGCTTGAAGGCAGGGGCGGTTCCAGAGAATGTGGTATGAACTGTAAGACGTGTTTCCATATTCTAAACCAAGTAAATATGTACTTCCGAATACATCCCAAAATGGATGTATCATAGAAGTTTACTTTGAAGAATATTTGATTAAGAGACAATTGGGTTTCAGAACAGAGCCTGGTGGCAATGCTGTATATTTGTTCCTTTATTGGGGAGCAACATGGTCAATGCATAATTTATATCAGTAACTATACATTTAATAATGAATTGAACTCATCAGTCAAATTTTATGATTCAGTGGAGATTATTTAAACAACATAACATGAGATTCGATGTATCTTCATCCACGGATTTGTGCTGTAACCTTATTTATTTTGAGCGCCAAGCTTAAAAATATGGGATAATTGAGAAAGGTTTCATACAAACATTGGGCGCAATTGTATCCACTTGAAGGTTGTGTTTCGTTAGAGCGAACCATAAATTAATGTCGATAAAATTACACTTGGTGTCCTTCTTCTATTCTAGTGTACATTTGGTGCCTTTAAAAATGTAATCTAATATTCATAACCTTTAAAGCTCTGAAATAAATAATTTAATTTTTAACCCACTTGAAGTTTTGTCCAGCTACTGCAAAGAGCAACCTCGAATGGTGGAAAAATACACTTATTTGTCTAATTTGTGACCAAATATTTGCAAATCTTGATGTTTAAACGCTCATTTTGTTCCCAATGACTGATTTAACTAAAGAATTATACAGTTTTAAAAACTCTTAATCGTGCTGGATAATCTGGTTATAAAAGATCATATTTCATGCAAGACACCTTAATTACAGTGGCAATCTTAATGTTCACCATTTGGAGTTAATAAAAATTTCAAATGGAATAAAGATCATTATATTTGACAGTTAGACTACTAAAATAACAGGTATATTTTTATTAACATGAGTTGTGACAAATCTGTTTTCAACGACTAGTTCTCTTCTGTATATTTTACAGTTATAATATTCCACTATATTTTAATAGATCACCTAGTCATCACTTATATGAGTATTTGAATACTACCTGTGAATGGTATAATGTATCATTGTGTATTATCAATAACATTATCAAGAACAAAATACTATATCTGAATATATGACTCAAATCTACGTGATGACTTTGTTTTCTTTTCTTTAACCCTTAAAGCGCTGGATTTTTTTTATAAAAAACCTTGGATACCAAAGGGTTCATTTAAATTTGAAATCATTATAAATGTCTTATTCAGCTCTTTCCGATTCATTTGAATACCTATGCTATGGGTCTACGGGCATTAGAAATATTTTTTCTCTTACAGTGCAGGAGTCTACAGACGTCAGATTCTGACGTCTAAAGTCGATCCCCGCACTGTAAGAGTTAACGTGAACAATTATTAATAGATAACGTTTTCCAAGTAGGATTTGGATTTTTTGCTACACAAAACACTGACCTGCTGATTGTGACTGTAAGATTAGATCTTGCAACGTTTTCTAATTGTTTCTCAGAAGGCTGATTCTTACTCGGCAGAGCAACAGGAGAATAACTAAGTCAAGACAGTAATACTTAACCTTATCTGCGCGTGAACCATCTTTATACATCAGAATCACAGACGTCAGATTCTGACGTATAAAAACAAAAATACGTACAAAAATAATTCAGCGCTTTCTGGCTTAATACGTATCAAACCATTTAGATCTGCCAGTGATAAAAGTAGAGTAGAGCTCTCACACTTTACAAATCGCAAGTTTAAATGCTGTACATACAGCATTTTTTTAAACCTAAGACATTTATGATGATTCCAAATTGACAAAAACCCTTCAGTCTCTTGGTTTATATAAAAATTATTTCAGCGCTTCAAGGGTTGAACCTATATAATTATGTTGATGTAATATCTTAAACTTAAAATTCAGGGTTCCCATTCATACTGGAAATCAGGAAAAAACTGGAAAAGTGAGATTATGTTTTCCAGTCAGGGAAAAATCAGGGAATTTAATAAATTTTGAAAAAAATCTGGGGAAAATCAGGGAATTTGATAAATTTGAAAAAAATTCACGGAAAAATCTGGGAATTTAAATATTTACAAAATAGAAATAAAATATGCATTCACATTTATTAACATTCTATTTTTTTTAATAATTGTGTATTTTATCTTCTACATGATTTATAACTCACATAATATAGGCCTATGTCATTGATGCAGTTGTACGAAGTCACTATTCCTCAACAACTACTTACCTTAAAGGAATTTGTATCTATAGGTCTTAATACTCGAGAATTTCATTTACGGGGGTATTGCAGCATATTCGTCAGTTGCACTCCACAAAAATGTAATCGCTGCTGTGTATATACTCTCTGGTATAAATAGTTGCTCAGTGACACATCTGGAGCAGATAATTTTCTAATACGGACGTGGGGCGACAAAGGTTCGACAAAAATTCCCAACAAATCAGCAAAAATTCTCAACCAAAAAGAGCCTCGGGTCCTTAATCCTTCAGTCTGTACTGTTACCAAGATGACGTTGAGGTTGAAATTTTCAAAATTGTTGTTTAGGAGATTTCATATTTAAACTGAAATAATTTTTGAAGAATCTTTATTAGTTTTGATTTTATGAGATTTTAACTAAGAAAATTTCGCGCCTCGCTCGGCTCGGCATCCTTAAATGACCCGTAAATTTACAGGGAACTCCAAATTACTACTGAGTCCGCTTTGGGATCCAACTTTGTAGACAAAAACATCCAAGAAACAGAAATAAATATTTTGCTTGAGGTAGAGCGTGAATAAATAAAGTTCTGCAGATAGGACGTGAAATAAATAATTTGTCCAATTCAAAGTTCTGTAGTTGCATTAAAGTTTTGCACTTTCATCACTCAACTCAAATAGGTCTCGGCGTACATGTGTGAGGCATTGAAAGGTTGTAACTAGATGGGCCTACATGTATGATGTCAAGTTCATACTTCTGAATGCAAAATTTGTAAATTATGAGCTGTATATCCTCATACCTGTGTACATGTATTAATTTTGGTAAATAAATGGTATTTAATAACAAGATTTTTGACAAAATTAAATTAGGGAATTTCATTTCAAATTCAGAATGGGAAACCTGATATTACATCTGAAGCTATATCATAATGTCAAGGGCCATGACTTATCAAAAAAATAGAATTAATAATTTTTTACACCTATAATTTATGCAACATAAATATATTAATCTGAATAAAATTATGCTCAAATACATAATGGCCTTTACACACCCTCTCTGATGTGTTTCTACTATCGGGTATGTTAAATAATGCCTGTCGTCGTATATTGCTTCATTTAATTGGAACTGGGGGCTGCGTGACACTTGTGTAATGGTCGATTGGGAGATTTGACATAATGAAATGGATGTCCCAGAAAAAAAGATAATTTTCAAAATTCTAATTAGAAAGAAATGAAAAAAGTAAAATCCTACCTACTGAGTACTGAACCTATTTTTTAAATTGATCACCCCCAATGATTTATTGTTATTTTGAGGCATTTTGTTAATCAGTAACCTCCTTAACTGCAGGAACTCCATGCTGTCCACAGCACCACGTTTGACACGATCCTTGGCCCGAATTTTAGGAGCTGATTAGCCAGTCTTAATCGAGCACTACTAACCCACGTGCCAGAAAACTAGTCCATTACTATAAAATAGAATGTGCTGTTTCATAGAGAGGTATGCTCTAAAAAATGTCAACCTGATCAAATTCAAAATGGCCGACTTGCGGCCATTATTGACTTTAATGTGCATAGTTATGAGCTATTCAAAGCGAGGCTGCGCGGGCAACGGCCACTCGTCAGTAGTCGTAAACCCGAGCAGTCCCGAAACGGGTCAGATGCTATTCCCACAGTTTCACGTCAATTACTGAAATTTTGAGCTTAACTAAATAAAGGGAATCTGCATTTTTTCGTCATTTATTTAGTTTTCATTCTGAACTAAATAACGGGAATCTGTAGATTTCCGTCATTAGGTTTGTTTTGTATCTTAGCCAAATGACGGGAATAATTAGAATGATAATTATTATTAAGTTGGAAGTGCCTACTTGTCTATCACTGTAGAAGCAGGTCAGATACTAAGATAAATTTGAAGTGCCTACCCCCATAGAAACAGGGCAGATACTTAAATAACATTGACGTGTCTACCTGCCTACCCCTGTAAAAACAGGGCATACACTGTAGAACCGGGGCAGATAGTACAGCGGATAACCTATCAAATTTGAAGGTTGTGTGCATATAATGATAAAATGATAAAAGCATGGAATTTTTTTAGGGGTTCTATATACCTTGAAGTTTATTTTCAGACGTGGAGACACCTGGATTTTGACCTTTGTGGACCGTCAGGGGTCATTGAATACCGACATGTAAAATTTGCAATTTTCGCACCATGTGTCATCATAAATTATCATTGTTAGCTAAATTGTAATTCGTTTGAACTTGAAATATATAAGTATTGACCTTGAAAGTAAATGACCTTGAAGGTCAATGACCGTTGTTGGCGCTAAAATATGATATAATTATCTACTTCAATCGAAGTAAGTAGTGAAGGCAGAAATACAGATGTGTTATACCAAAAAAAACCTTCAAATTATTATTATAACCATTACATACATATTTCTTATTACTAATATTTTCAGTCAGTGCCATTACAGCCACAGAGAGCAGTGCATTTTATCTCGTTTTTTTTTGCATTTGCGCCGGACTCAACAGCCTTTCAAGAATCTGCAACGAATTAGTTCATATCATGCCTGTGATGATTCTGGCAATTTTGTCCAGAGTGGTTGCCACCATATCACAGAATCTTTTTTCCAGTCCCAGTTTTCGGGATATGGGAGCTTGGGATCACCAGTCAGGGCCTGGGTCCAGCAGATGGCATGATAAGTGGCGCGTTTTACATGCAGATGACGCTTTCTTCTTTTGTTTCGTCACATTATTCATCAATAATACTTAAAGCGCTAAATTTGATAACTTATATTTTCACCCACTTGAAGGTGTGTCTAGCTGAGAAGATATATATGGTGTAAACACCATTTCTGTATAATCTTGGAAAGTTTTTGTTCCGGGATTCAGCATCTGCACAATGGCTGCACCATCCAATAATAATTTAACGACTGTACCCAAGCTGTTTTTTTGCCCCCCCCCCCCGAATGATGGAACAATGTCGCACCCTCTGAATGTATACATGAAGAGTCGAACACATCCTTGAATCCAAAGAAGTAGTCAGTTCATGGACAGCTCTATAGTAGAAATGTGATCCTGCGCCAAAAGCCATCCATAGCTCATCGGGTTTTATATTGTTATAGTGAGCGATAACCAGAATAACCACGTCGGTATCGAATGTGCGAACACATACTTTCCTGTATCCCGCCTTAACAGCATCAGCCACATACATGTA
Organism: Flabesymbios commensalis; assembly: GCA_964017125.1. Taxonomy (NCBI): domain Eukaryota; kingdom Metazoa; phylum Annelida; class Polychaeta; order Terebellida; family Flabelligeridae; genus Flabesymbios; species Flabesymbios commensalis. Next base: position 71,662,022 of record OZ024915.1, read on the forward strand.
ATAGTTTTGTCAGATCAGCATTATCAACATTTCCTTCCAAAGCTGCATATATGACTGCACCTTCCTTGGTTGAGATTTTCGTCACTTGTTGTGCCAAGAACCGGAATAGTTCTGTTTTATTGTCGTCCACACGCAGGAAGTCGGAAGAACTGTGGTAGGCAGTACTTGTCTTCGAAGACCCCTTTGCCTCTCTTCTCCCTGGCTGTGCTTTTCAAATGATCTGGCTTGTACACAACCCAGATGACGTCCATACGACTGGCTTTATCTAGCTGAGAAGATACATATAGTCCCAGAGCTAGGGGGGTTTATTTGTGTTGAAAGGTCCATACGATCTAAGAGTTCCACCTATAGTGAAATTTTCTCATGAATCCGAATCTGCGCGTCTTACAAAAATCATCCTGTCCAAAAGTACCATAAAAACCCTTTAAACACTAGTACCGTCAAAATCGCAAACCGCAATTTGAAATATTGCGTATGAAGTGATTGTTTGCTAAAATTGTGGTAATTTTCTATTTAAATAATTTTTCAATTATTTATTATCCTCACATATGACACAGGCTTTCACATGGATGTAAAATATTTTGTGTCTGATCAATGACAAATACACAATATAGCTTTAAGTTGGTATTTTAACACGTAATTTTACTCATTTTTCATACTTTTTCACTAAATAGACAAAATACTTTTCTCTCAGCCGATTTTTGTATAGTATAAATGTTTAGTTTTGATTCAAACATGTTTTAGAACTATTGTTGACTTAAAATCAACCCATTTGGAATAAAAATAATGAGTTATGTGAACATATTACTCGCCTTTTTCGTTAGACGTAAAATTAGCTCGCTTTACTTCAGGCTCGGGAAAATTGACCATATCTCACATTTTTGCCCACTGAGTAGTCAAATTTTGAACTATATCAATATGTTTGATATCAATAGAAAGCTACTGGCACATGCCTTCACATGGATGTAAAATATGTTGTGTCTGATTTTTGAAAAATGCACAAGAAAGCTTTAAGTTGGTAATTCAACCCTTAATTTGACCTTTTTTTATACTTTTCCGGTAATTAGTCAAAATACTTTTTTCTCAGCTTTTGTGTATAGTAAATATTTAGTTTTGATTCAAACATGTTCTAGAACTATTGTTGACTTGAAATAAACCCATTTGGAATAAAAATAGTGAGTTATGTGAACATATTATATACTTTTTTGGTTAGACGTAAAATGTGCGCGCTTCTCTTTGGGCTCAGGAAAATTGTATGTATCTCACAGTTTTGCCCAATGAGTAGTCAAATTTTGAGCTATATCAATATATTTGATATCAATAGAAAGCTACTGGCACAGGCCACGGATGTATAATATTTTGTGTCTGATCTTTAACAAATGCACAAGAGAGCTTGAAGTTGGTACTTTAACCCATTAATTTTACCTATTTTTCATACTTTTTTAGTACATAGTCAATATACTTTTCTCTCAACTGATTTTTGTGTATAATAAATATTTAGTTTTGATTCAAACATGTTCTAGAATTATTGTTGTCTTAAAATAAACCCATTTGGAATATAAACAATAATGAGCTATTCGAACATATTACACACTTTTTGGGTTGGATGTAAAATTTGGGCACTTTTCTTCCAGCCCGGGGAAATTGACAGTGTTTCACATTTTTGTCCAATGAGTACCCGGTACCCCAAATAAAAAAATGTACCAACATCTTTGATATCAGTTAAAAGTAACTATCATGGGCTTTAACGTGGATACATACTATTTTATTTCTGTTAAATACGAAATGTACAACAATTAAGCGCTAACTTTGTATTTTATCCCTCCATTTGAACAATTTCCAGCGTTTTCTTAGTGAATACCAGCAAGCCTTCTCGCTCTTGTTAACTTTATATGGTATAAATGTTTGTTATTACTTTTACATTCTCTGGAGCCATTTTTCAAAAGTTATCTTGACGATTGAAGAAGTGATCACAGCCATTTTTAAAGTTATCTCAGCCACTACAAAAGTTATCTTAGCCACTGAAGAAGTGATCATCACAAATTTAAACGTCATCTCAGCCACTAGAAATGTGATCTTGGTCACTGAAGAAGTTATCACAGCGACTTTAAAAGTTATCTCAGTCACTACAAAAGTGATCTTGGCCACTGAAGAAGTGATTACAACCACTTTAAAAGTTACCTCAACCACTACAAAAATTATCCTGGCCACTGCAGAAGTGTACACAGCGACTTTAAAAGTTATCTCAGCCCCTACAAAAGTGATCTTGGTCACTGATGAAATGATCACAGCAACTTAAAAAGTCATTACGCCAATGCAACAGTTATCTTGGCGAGTGAAGAAGTGCTCACAGCCACTTTAGACGTTATCTCAGCCACTACAAAGGTGATCTTGGCCACTAACAAACTGGTGTCAGCCAATTTACAGGTTATCTAAGCCACTACAAAGTCATCTGGGCCACTGAAGAAGTGATCACAGCCACTTTTAAAAATATCTAAGCGACTACAAAAGTGATCTTGACCTGTAAAGAAGTGGTTACAATAACTTTGAAAGTTATTTCTGCCACTATAGAAATGATCCTAGCCACTGACGAAGTGCTCACAGCGACTTTAAAAGTGATCTCAGCCACTACAACAGTGATCTTGGCCACTGAAGAAGTGATCTCAGTCACTTTAAAAATTATCTCAGCCACTACAAAAGTGATCTTTACCACTAACAATCTTATGTCAGCCCGTAAAAGTGATCTTGGCCACAAAAAACTGATCTTGTCCTCCGTAGAAGTGATCACATTCACTTTAAAAGTCATCTCAGCCGATACAAAAGTGATATTGGCCACTAATAATCTTATGTCAGTCCCTAAAAAAATGATCTAGGTCACTACAAAAGTGATCTTGACCACTTAAGAAGCCATCACAGCCATTTTAAAAATCATCCCATCCACGCCATCACAAATTTACAAGACGAACTAGCGAATATAAACATTTCCGTTAAACTAGATCACGACACTAAATCGAATCCTAGCAAAAACTACAACATCATTGATGCTATTATAACGAGTTTGAAATCCAAACATTTTCCAACAAAAACAGTAAAATTCAATAAACATAAACATAAAAATAATAGTTGGATCACAAAGGGTATCATTAACTCTATCAAATATAAGTATAATTAATACAAACAATTGCAATAGTCGGATAAAAATTCACCATGTCTTAAAAAATAATTGTAAAACATACAATAAATTAGTGAAACAAAGTATAATTGAGGCTAAACAAATGTATTATCACACAATCTTTGATAAATACAAAAACAACATAAACATGATAAAGGGTACATAGTAAACCATAAAATCATTGCTAAACAGAGTGCGAGTAAAATCAGAATTTCCTGAATATTTCATGATTAAAAATAAATTAGTTATATCTACAATATCAAACAAATTTAATGAATTCTATACAAACATTGGTCCAAATCTTGCCAAAGAGATCAACAAAGCAAGCAGTAAATCATTTAGGGGTTATCTTAGGTCATCAAATGAAAATAACTTCGACTTCGTCGATGTTACTGAAGAGATAGTATACAGAATAATAAATAATCTGAAACCCAAAGACAGTTGTGGTCAAGATGGTCTTTCGTCCTCTCTACTAATACAACTAAAACACATTCTAACAAAACCGCTTGCAATAATAATAAATCAATCATTGAAATCAGGAATATTCCATGATAAATTGAAAATCGCAAAAGTTATTCCCCTTTATAAAAATAATTTACACTACAGTAGTCAATACGGTTTTAGGGAAAAACATTCAACTGAGTTAGCTGCAGCTGAAGTTATTAACAGAGTAATTAAAAAAATGGATAGCAATAAAATTCCCATAAATGTATATTTGGATCTGTCTAAAGCTTTCGACACCCTAGACCATAACATTTTATTGCATAAACTACTTCACTATGGAATCAGAGGTACTTGTCTAGCTCTACTAAAAAGTAACCTATCTGAACGTAAGAAATTTGTAGAATTTAATGGCGTTAAATCCTTCCTGGCAAACATAACCACGGGTGTCCCTTAAAGCTCAATCCTAGGCCCTTTGCTATTCATCATATATACAAATGACATATCAAATGCATGTGACAAATTCAAGTCAATTGTTTATGCTGATGGCACTACATTGATGAGTACGTTGAGTGCCTTTAACAGCCATGGGGAAAACACTGTAAGTGACAACATTAATGAAGAGCTTGCAAGAATTTATGAATGGTTAAAACTCAACAAGTCATCACTTAGTGTAAAGACATCTAAATTTATGTTATTCTACATACCTGGGAGGAATTTACAAATTCCAAATCTACATATAAACAATATCAAACTGGGATGCTTGGATTATTTTAATTTCTTGGGTATCACAATAGATTAACATTTAACATGCAAAGAACATATAAATTTAATTGCAATCAAAATTTCTAGAACAGTAGGCATCATAAATCGATTAAAAAATTATATACCAAGGAATGCACTACTCACTATCTAAAACACTATAATTATACCACATTTGAACTATGGGATTCTCAGATGGTGATTTAATTCAGATAGGTTATTGAAAACTCAGAAAAAAGCTGTCAGGTCAATTACTTAGGGCAAGTACAATGCACATACTGAACCAATATTCAAAACATTGAAATTACTAAAGATAAATGATATTTTCAAATGCCAAACACTTAAGTTCTGTTATAAATTAATAAATGGTAATCTTCCGGTATATTTCAATCATGGTGACTGGTATTCTCCAATAGGCAACATCCATTGTTATAACACAAGCCCGCAAAATAAACTCTTTATTTATCGAAAGAATCACGAATTTGCGAAAAGATGTCTCCAACACGAAGTGATAATCACTTTTAATAATACCCCTCTATATTGAATAAAATACATACACACTCTATAAATGGATTCTCCTTGTATATAAAGACACATTTGCTATCGCTATGATCCTTTCTGCAGCATAACAAACTGTTATGTATGTCACCAGTAATAATATTTACTGAGACCAAGTAGGCTTACGTTATTCGCAATTGCCTCATTGACTGCTCATATTTACAAACGTTATTTTAATAATTATTATTGACTGTTATTTTGCATATATCTGAATATCCATCAAAACTAAATTATCACAAAATGTTGAAGGTGGCTCATACGACAGCGGCAGTAATGCCTTAGTGTGGGTCTCCTGGCCAAGCACAAATATTTGTGATTATTATTATTTTAAGTTGTCATATCTATTAAACGAGTCAAGTGTATATATGTGTGCGTATGCGTGTGTCTGCATATACATATATATATGTATATGCAGACATATGTGTTGTATATATATCGCTCAAAATTCCTTAAGATGTACATCCGGCTATCATAAAACTTGGAAATGTATCATCTTCGTTTGACAAAATACTATTTTTATATGGAACTAGACACCCACGGCTTCTTATAATTAATAGCATACCATTCATTTACAATAATTTCGTGAGAAAAAAATTATTTAAAAAAGCGTTTACATAATTGCCTGTCAGCCATATTGTTAAATCCGTTATGAAGGTCATGAGTGCAGATTACCATGCACAGTTTTCTTTTTAGTTGATGCAAGGATTGCAAAAGTTGCTAAATGATTTTATTCATTTCGACCAATAAAATAATAAATGATCCAGTGCAATTGCGAGGATCGTTTTAATTAAATTGCCATCTGAATAAGATAGTGAATTTTAATATGATATGCAAAATTCATGGCTAAAAATATTATCATGCTGTCACAATCGCTATGTCAATGTTTTTTGACAACAACCAAACAACACTACGTGTCTGTAGTTTTTATAGCACTTCTGAGGCTATATACCTGTTTGAAATTTCTTTCCGGCATGTATTCTTTGAGTATGACAGTCACTTTACTTAACACTTTATTATAACGGATTCAACAATCCAGGAGAAACCAAATGACGTTTTCATGAATTGGATATTATTAATATTCATGTTCCCTAAATTACCCATAAAAATTAAATATTTTTGATATATAAGACTACATATTGAAAATAAAATGTTTCTAGATATATATTTAAAAGCGAAAGTCTAAACATTTATGGAAATATAAGGACTTTATTTCAATAAAGTAATAACACAATCATAAAATCTTAACTATTCGTTTGTAGCAACTATTCTGTAATCCTCCATGCATGTGCTGCAATCATTAGACATGAAAAGTAACGAATCCAATCCATATACGGCACATTTTGTCATATATGAGAATTATTAACTGGGAAACACTTAATAACGGATTCAACACATTATTTTTATAAGAAATGTGTGTACCGAAGAACGGATCAACTAGCTAAGTTCGGGTCTAACGTTACTAGTTAAGTTAGATTCGAAAAAAAACCCATGTGAATCTATTTTACAACACATGTATGTGTTGATAGAACTCTTAGTTATTGAACGTGAAGAATCGTAAACGTATACTATTTGGCATTAGGAGATCATATATCTGTAAAAAAGTACTTACATCTTTATTAATACCATTCAGATGACATGTCCAATCACAGTGGGTGTATTGTGCTCATTGTAAATTTGTCAAGGGAACAAAATATGATGTAATCTATTAATTGTAACGAGTCCACATCCTTATGCATATACAAGTGTCCATTATAACGAATTCAACATTTTGCTTCTGCAAATTACGTAGTCGGTGCATTAGCATAATTATGTCCATATTCATAAATCATGTACAACTTTATGTTTTAGCCAAATATCAGATTTGAAGGCAGGTGCACATTATTCGACAGGGTGTATATACCACTCTTCCCAGCAATTCAGAGGCGGGATACAGAGCACAATTTGATTAGGATTCATCGAAATTAAATCTTTGATCTTTAAATTGTGCCACCTTGTGGCACTGTGTCTTGGTCATAAGTTTATCAGCAGTAGTTGATCTTTCTTTGTATCATCAATATCGATTATTTGTCCGACATAGTGTTTGCCTTCAAAAAGAGCGTTTACAAAGCTCCCATTCGTGTATTCCACATTTGCTGCTGCAGCTGGTTTACCAGGATTTTGCTTGTCTAACTGTTCAGAGTCAGGTAAGCTGGGTGGTGTTGCTGCCTTAGAAATGTGCACTGATCTTTTTCCACGTGATTCATGGCTAGATATTAGATTATGATCTGACTGGGGACTCACACTCATTTCTGTGTTCCTGAATTCATGAACTGAAGTCTTTGTCACGTTTCCGAACAGCCACCCGTCGCATGATGTTTCTGGTTTGAAGTCGCCGTTTACCCAACAGTTGGAACAGAAGCACGACGTTTCTCTGATTAAACTTTTCCTATCCCAGTAGTAAACACACTGTGTACATTTTTTGAGTCAGGAGCTGGCTGATCATCAAGCTCTTTGACGTGACTAACCATTTGCTCATACTATTGAACTGTTGCTTGCTGGCTTGCTTGCTTGCTGGCTTGTAGGCTGGCTGGCTGGCTGGCTTGCTTGCTTGCTGGTTTGCTTGCTGGCTTGCTTGCTGGCTGGCTGGCTTGCTTGTTGGCTGGCTTGCTGTCTTGTTGGCTTGCTGGATGGTTTGCTTGCTGGCTTGCTTGCTTGATTGATTGCTTGCTTGATTGATTGATTGATTGCTTGCTTGCTTGCTTGCTTGCTTGCTTTCTTGCTTGCCTGCTTGCTTGCTGGCTGGCTGGCTGGCTGGCTTACTGGCTGACTGGCTTGCTTGCTTGCTCTTTGTTGTGACTAACCATTTGCTCATACTCTTGAACTGTTGCTTGCTTGCTTGCTGGCTTGCTTGCTTGCTGGCTTGTAAGCTGGCTGGCTTGCTGGCTTGCTTGCTTGCTGGTTTGCTTGCTGGCTTGCTTGCTGGCTGGCTGGCTTGCTTGCTGGCTGGCTTGCTGGCTGGCTTGCAAGCTTGTTGGCTGGCTTGCTGTCGTGTTGGCTTGCTGGCTGGCTGGCTTGCTTGCTGGCTTGCTTGCTTGATTGATTGCTTGCTTGATTGATTGCTTGCTTGTTTGCTTGCTTGCTTGCTTGCTTGCTTGCTTGCTTGCTTGCTTGCTTGCTTGCTTGCTTGCTTGCTTGCTTGCTTTCTGGCTTGTAGGCTGGCTAGCTTGCTGGCTGGCTTGCTTTCTGGCTGGCTTGCTTGCTGGCTGGCTTGCTTGCTGGCTGGCCTGCTTTCTGACTTGCTTGCTGGCTGTCTTGCTGGCATGCTGGCTGGCTTGCTGGCAGGCTGGCTTGCTGGCTGGCTTGCTGGCTTGCTGGCTGGCTTGCTGGCTGGCTTGCAGGCTGGCTTGCTGGCTGGCTTGTTGGCTTGCTTGCTTGTCATATTCGTATGTTTTAGCACGTACTAAGACATTGCATTGTTTGTTGAATCCGTTATTAAAATTGTTAAATCCGTTATGCTGGATTGTGTTCAAGAATTAGAGCTCTAATTATGTATCACACAACATTAAGTTTTTCCTACATTATCGTTACATGTGCTGACAAGAGATCATACGTTGAAATTTTGTATATAATTCTTTATTTTCACCAAAGCAATCGATGTATAAAAACAGTGATTAAGCTTGGCACTTTACCTGCTCTGATTATTCCATAATTCGAGGCAACAGCGTACTTCTGATTCCCCACGTGATGTATGTGTAAGAAGCATGGCAGAAAATACTAACTATATGAAAAACTGATCAGATATTATATGGTAATATGCAAATATAGGTCATGGAGCATAACGGATTTATCATAACGGATTTAACTGGAACAACTTACAATACCCATTAAGGTCTCGTGTGACTATAAATTATCAAACTCGGTGCGTTGTGGTTAGTAATATATACACATACCATTGGTCACAAAAGAGGAAAAGTGTAAAAAATATCTTGAGAATGTCTCATGGCTGCCAAATCGACATAACGGATTCAACGTTCCCTAATGTTGAAATGAACATTGCAACCATATAACGAGTAATATTAAGTTATACTTCAATTCGTATGGGATTTTGATTTATTTTCCATTAATAGTCTACTATATGTGTGAAATGATTAGCACAGGGTGAATTAATTGTCGAATTAAACCGAGGTTTTTATCAAACAAATAATACATAACGGATTCAACAGCATAACGGCGACACCTGTGATATCATAAACAATGTGCAATAATTTTTTAGGAACTTACTTAGTTACTGAATTAAACATATTTTTTGTGAGCTATTGCATACGAGGATGTTTGTAATCCACCAAAGAAGGGCGGTTCTTCCCTTTCTTCTCTGCTCTCAGTGCGTGAAATAGCTAGAAATCCACAAACGACATAACGGATTTAACATTTTGATCAATTTTGGTTTACCTATGTGGCTGTAGTTTAAAAACTACCAGTGGTAATTCGACAAGTTTGGTATCATTGGAAAGGTATTTCAGTCAGGAATGGGAATGTACCAGTACTAGGACGCAATTTGCTTTATATCAGCCTACATATGCCGGCGACACCAAATGTAGGGGAGACTGGGGCACCTTGAGACATGGGGCACCTTGAGACAGGCTTGTTTGACACAGAAATTATTTTGCGATTTGTGCGCCATCTGGTCAATGGTACCAAAACTAACCAATTTCCATTTTCACCCTATTGCTAATGGCTGTTGGACATCCTTGGCATGTATATAAGCGTAGGTCTATTTTTTACATGAAAAGTATTTTTTGGGGATGATCATTATTTGGTTCTATAGATCACGTAATACTTTATTTCCCTGTGATTTTGGTGATATCTTACACCTGTGCTATCACTTTATCACTTATGTATAATGGTTTGCTTCAAATACACCCCACACATAAACTATGGTATCAGATGTGTGGTCAGTCAGGGTGGGGCACCTTGAGACGCTGTCTCAATGTGCCCCAAAACTGTCTCAATGTGCCCCAAGTCTGTCTCAAGGTGCCCCGAAAGTGTCTCAAGGTGCCCCCACTTTTTTGGAGCACTGCAACATCTAGCATTAGCCAACTGCAGGCTTCAGCTACAGGTATATGTAGTATTCAAATCTTGATTTTAGGTAGATCCAAGTTGTCTTCAGGTAACAAATATGGTGTCTCAAGGTACCCCACATGGTGTCTCAAGGTGCCCGAGTACGGGGTACATTGAGACATTTTTTTGAAAATATGTTTTGTCAAAAAATGTAAGGTTACACATTTCTGAAAATTTTCATCTCTTGCTCAAATATACCCCACTGGATGCTGTATCCATATGTGTCGTCAAAATGTTTAATTTTGAAAATTAGATTATGTTTGGTGGGTCTGAATTTTTCCGTCTCAAGGTGCCCCAGTCTCCCCTACAGTTTAAGGAATTTTGAGCGATATGTATGCATTTGACTCAATGAATACAGTATTATAGGCCTACTCATAAAAATATTTGTTATTATGTGATTTAAATTATGTCAACTGTAGTAGGCCTACGTATTTATATTTTATATAACACTTAGTAAAATAATATATGTTGTGCTTTCGTCATATATGCAATTTTGTTATCATATAACCCTTATCAGCTTATGTTATCTTTTACAAGAGGTCGAATAAACTGTTCTGAGTTCTGAGTTCCTACCCAGCAAACACAAAACATTTTGTAGGCCCCTACAACATTTATACAATGTTGGACCAACGTCTTCGACGTTGTATAAATGTCATACAAATATTTTGTGTTTGCTGGGTATTTCGGATGAATGATCCCTTCAGAACAATGAATTACCTCTATTTCAGAACTATGAACTTTCGGAAGAATGAACCTTCGGCTTCGGAGCAATCAACCCCTATTTCGGATGTATGACCTTTCGGACCGAAAAACCTTCGGCACAATAATTATTTTTTTTTGGAACAATAAAACTTCGGAGCAATGAACCTTCGGAACAAGACCAAACCGTCGGAAAAATGGACCTTTCGTTCATGCATAGCCCACGGCGTCCCGGGTTCGAACCCCGCTAATCCTGTGTGAAATATCCTTGTTTCTCCCTTCTCAACATCACTATATGTTAAGGGCGATCAATGGCGATCACGTTAATGGCGGCCTTGTCGAATGTGTGTGTCTACATATACATATACATTCTCCACACATAGATGTCGCTCAGGTCAACCCCGCGCTCTCTCTCTGTAACCACACGCCATGTTTCGACAAAAACTGCTCATTTTGAGCAGTTTTGTTGATATAACAACTGTAGGCTTAAAAACACGATTGAGTGTCCTGAATATATATGGCAAATATAAAACACCACTACTCCGCCACGTATGAGTTTATATTCACATAGAAATAGAAAACATTCAATAGATTACTTTTTCTGCCTACGCGCTGCTGTGAGAAGGTCCATGTTTACGTTTTTCTGACAGAATTTACAATCGGCTTCAAAACACTGGCAAATATAAATTACTGAATGACATGCGAATTGTGCTGGTTCAATTTATCCACTACTAAACAGAATAAATAGCCCTTACCTGTAACAAACTCTAAAATCAAATTAAATATTGAAAAAAAGATAAGTAATGAGTTGAAGTGAACACCAAAATAGTTCCGTGGTTATAGGAATGGTTATAAAATCACGTAGTAACGCTCACTAACGGCTGATAAATCTGGTCGATTGCCATGCGTGCATACGGCGAAATGAGCGTGTGGTATCAGAGATATAATCTCTGAGATCAGAATGATACATATATGTAGGCCCTATATGCAGACATATGTGTTGTATATATATGTATGCATTTGACTCAATGACTACAGTATTATAGGCCTACTCATGAAAATATTTGTTATTATGTGATTTAAATTATGTCAGCTGTAGTAGGCCTACGTGTATCGATGTTAATTTTGAGCAGGCTGGCGATGCGGTCGCGGCTGAGCGCTCAACTTACATTCCGACTAAAAGCTCTTTTGAGATCAACGTAAAAAGACTTCATTCACAATGTGGCATGGTGTGTCAGTGTGTAAACAGACTTGACAGCGGCCGCTTGCATTTCTGCACTTGCGTTTGACATCTGTATCTAGAACTACTGACACTAAGTGTGACACGTTAAGAATCACTGAAAATATAACAACAGTTGAGCTGGTCATAGCTTTCCACTTCCAGGCTTACAATTGTTCTGAATTGGGTACGTTACAACTTTAATCTTCAACAAGTGAAAATGAGGAGGTGATATTATCGACACAATTTTGAATTCAAAAATAGACAGTCAGAAACTGTCATTCAGATTTCAGTCAGTTAGTATCAGACTATCACTCGATCGTGGCGCTCTCCAAGACTGTTAGTGTTACAACGTTGACAAACTGTTTTATTAACCCTTGGCCTTGTGTTTCTAGAAACTAGAGGAACGTGACGTTAATAGGGTTTACTATAGTCGGATTTAAATTCAGCAACCAGGATTATTGAATTTCGCGGATTTCTCAGTCAATTCTCAACCAATTTTCATGAAATTTTACACACACTATTTTCCATTCATGTCGTGACTGCCCTGAAAATTTCGCGAAGTTTTGATAAGTTTTGTAGAAGTTAGACCATTTGACATGTTATACAATTTTGAGACGAAGCTAATGGCTTTATGGAGGGCAACATTTTTATTTATTTACTACATGTCAAATGGTCTAACTATTTAACAAATACTTATCAAAACTCCGCGAAGCTTTCAGGGGAGTCACGACATGAATGGAAAATAGTGTATGTAAAATTTCATGAAAATTGATTGAGAATTGACGGAGAAATCGCGAAATTCATCCACCACGGTGAATGTGAATCCTGGTATATACCCGCCGTCAGATTAACTTGTATTGCATGTTTTTCGCTGATTTCTCAGTCAATTCTCAACCGATTTTGATGAAATTTTGCAAGGACTATTTTCGAGTCACGCGGCGCCTACCGTGAAATTATCATCAAAAACCATTATGTAGACTAGTTCAAAAACTAGACCATTTGACATGTAGTACATTTGAAATTACGACATCCCTTTATAAACCCATTAAACTGGTGAAATTAAAGTTTGTTTTTAGCCCTGGATTGCATTACATGCCAGATGGTCCAACTTTGTAGCTATACAATATTTTCCGATGAAAATTTAACGGTAGTCGCCGAGTCACTCGCAAATAGTCCATTCAAAATTTCATGAAAATCGGTTAAGAATTGACTGAGAAATCGGCGAAAAACATGCGATTCAAGTTAATCTGACGGCGGGTATAATAGGCAAACCTATAGTCAGATTCACATTATAGTTGCAGTCAACTTCCACCAGCGTTGGGTGTTTTTTGCTGATTTCTCAGTTAATTCTGAATCAATTTCCATGAAATTTTGCAAGCATTCTTTTCAACTGTTCTGGCGCCCACCCTGAAAATTACGTGAAATTTGAATGGGTATTTCAAAAGTTAGACCATTTGACATGTAGTGGAATTTCATGATTGAAGCTGATAGCGTTCAATGGGTTTATAGAGGAGCGTCATAATTCGCAAAAACTACGTGTCAAATGGTCTAACTTTCAAACTACATAATATTTTCCCCTGAAATTTTTAGGGCAGGTGCCGTAAGATTAGAAACTAACGCTTGTCAAATTTCATGAAAATCGGATAAAAATTGCTTGAGCAATTAGCGAAAAAAACATGCAACGCGAAAGTGATAGATTTAAAGTGACTTTTACTATAAATTCATCAACCAGGAATAATGAATTTCGCGGATTTCTCAGTCAAGTCTTAACCAATTTTCATGAAATTTTACACACACCATTTTTCATTTATGTCGTGACTACAATACGATGAAAATTTCTGGAAGTTTTGATACAGGGTAAGTATTTCTTAAGTTATACCATTTGACATGTAATAAAATTCTCAGACGAAGCTAATGGGTTTATCATGTTTATAGAGGGCATCATTTTTATTTATTCACTAGCCTGCCTGCATCATAACATGTAAAATGGTCTAACTTCTTAAATACTTATCAAAACTTCGGAAACTTTCTGGGTAGTCATGAGATAAATGGAAAATAGTGTGTGTAAAATTTGATGGAAATTAGTTGAGAATTGACTGAGAAATCGGCGAAATTCAGTCACCACGGTTCATGTAAATCCGACTATAAAGACTTAAATAAAGTAAATCACATTAAATCTGTCACTAAATTGGCAGTTTTGTATTGGCATGTTTTTCGCTAATTTCTCAGACTCAGGCTAATAATTAGACATCTATTATATGATCGTCATGAAATTTGGCAAGCATTATTTCCTTATCTTCCGACAATTACCCTAAAAATTTCAAGAAAAAATGTAAGGGCCTATATAATAAGGCTATATAGATATAGATTTCTAGTCTAGATTCTAACATTTCAAATGTTCTAACTTTTAAATTACAATTTATTACTCTCCATTAATAAAGCCAATAATTTCATTCAGCTTTAATCTCAAAATTCCACTACATGTCAAATGGTCTAACTTTTGCAATACTCAACCAAATTTCACGAAATTATCAGGGTAGGTGCCGTAATACTTGCAAAGAGTGCTTGTGAAATTTCAGTTGAAATTGATTGAGAATTGACTGAGAAATTGGTGAAAGAACCTAACACTGATGAAAGTTGACTGCAACTATAGACTAGTATTGGTTTCAAGCAGATTTTAAAGTACCGGTTCCAAATTCATATAATAGACTATATGTGATCAAGGCTTGCCGTAGCAAGTCAAAATGCATAATTTTCAAACAACATTTGTTCCAAAGCTAGTATAATTTCGGCCTACTACTACCACGAATAACATATATACAATATATGCCAGGTCTAGCAGTACAAGGGTGAAAACTATTTGATACCAACACATTATAGGTCTGACATTTTGAAATCACCATGTGTATGACAAATTCACTTCTGGGTCATCTAGAACTTAGACATGTGATACCCAACAGGAAAAATTGATTTCTCTTTGGGCGTCCTAAGTATTTTTTTCATAATTTTGTTGTTGTTTCACATTTATATGTTTTATCAACAGATCTGACTACAAAATTATATTAACATACATGCTATGTGCCTGTCTAGATAAAATCAAAAGATTGCTGAGGTGCACACTTAACTTTGCTCTACTGTTATAAAATCACTTTTTTGTCAAAATCATCTGCGCAAAATCGTTTTGTGTAATTTTTATGTGCATTTCAAATATTCTACCCTTTCATTTTATATTACCTTTATTTAATAGCTTTTTTGTTATATAATATTAACAGCTGGATCTAGGATCATGGCAGCTGCTGACGGTGCTAATGGGTGTAAATGCCATCGATCATCTTCATCAAGCAAATTGGAAAGTTGTGCTGATCAAAATGGAGTGATCCAAGCATTATTAACAGGTTGGTAGGGAAGGGGGGCTTTGATCGAATTCGATCAGCTGGCTAATTTGTTATGTGTTGTTCTCGATCATAATTTATAATAGTAGGCCTGTAGTATTGTATAAATTTAAATCTATCATCTGGCATGTCTATCAGGTCTCAGCAAAATTTTGGCTGAGACCTAATATAATGATCAACAGGTATATCTGCCGGCAGTGATAAGAATTCCCAGTGGATCTGTGGTCTCCACTTTTTCTCCTCTGCTTTAGTCGCACTGGGATTAAAAAACTAGTGGTCCAATTTTTTTAAAATTTCAAAATCACTTCCATAACATCATGGGGATGTGTAGGTGAGTTTGTAAGGATGGTACCTAAAATCAAAATGGCCGCCAGAGTTAAAATAAATTTTTTTTTGGGGGTGCAAAAACTATGAAAGTAGGGGTCAGAAATTTAAATCACCTTCCTCACTAGGTGATTATGTGCAAGCAAGTTTTTGAGGATGCTACCAAAGTTCAAAATGTACGGGTTTTTGTGGGCTCAAAAACTTAAAGTCAGAAATTATTCAAATTTTACTATGACACTCCCCATGATATGGAAATGTGATATGATATTTTTTCAAATGCCCACCACAGATCCATTTATTTTTATTTTTTGTGGGTGCAAAAATTATAAACATAATTTATGGCTGGGGATGCTATATGGGGTTCATCACAAGTTGAGATATTATCAAAATTTTTCTAATGAAAATGTGAGAAAATTAGGATATTCTTAATTTTAAGATTCTTAGTGGGATGTGCCCCAGGCCTCTTGTTTCTCCCTGACCTGTTCTTAGTGGGACGGGCCCAGGCCTCTTGTTTCTCCCTGACCTGTTCTTAGTGGGACGGGCCCAGGCCTCTTGTTTCTCCCTGACCTGTTCTCATCCCTTTGTCTGCCCGCAACACTTTATGGCCATTAGCCCTAATTGTTTTGCATTAGATTAGTATACTGAAGAATTCATCAAGCTTCTAGTATACAGGTTAACCATGACTAAATCATGATTGATTTCACATAATTGACCTTTACTCTTTTCTGTAACATAGATCTGTTTTACATCCGCATTTTTCCCCTGTAACTCAATAATTACACTAAGAAATTTTGAGACTATTTTTACTAGTTATCACTAATATACATGCATTTCAAGAAGAAAAATCATGCATAGATAGGTTCGTGTTCATTTTGACGTTTTTGAAAAAGTATTATTTTAAGGCTATCAATTTTTTCAAGCATTTTAGATTTTATGCATGTTTTTATATTGTAATTTATTATGTGGATAGGATATACAGGATACATCTATAGGAGAATCAAAATGTTATCTATAAAACGTCTCCGAACATTATTATATTATAATCCATCAGCATTGTGCTAGATGTATTTCAAGCTTTAATTTTATATATATATTATACTGGAGTATTTTTATAAATTCAGATTTAGTTTTAATTATTGGAGATGCAGCAATCTCAAGTTGATTAAAACTGTCAGGAATTAGCGGGTGTTGGTATGGTTAGGGTTGGTTTATTAAATCATATATTTAATGTGCTAGAAAACATTTTTCTAAACCATGGTTACCAGTAGATCTAATGCAGTACAAAGACTATGGTTTACACAAAAATATTTCAGCGCTGTAAGGGTTAAATTCTGTAACGTAATGTATATTACTAGTTATTCTGCCAGTTTGTTGCAGTGCAGAGCAGCCGGGAAATAACCAAGTCAAGACAGTTAACCCTTAGCACACTGATGTCGACTACATTAGACATTCTGCATTTTTATTGGCACCTGTATAACCAGTTGTTAAAAAGTAAAATGTGCTTTCAATTTTGAAACACTGATATTTGTTGAGACTTCAATTTCACAAATAACACAAATTTTCAGTCACTTGAAGTTGTGGATCGTGGTAGCACAACTTCAAGTGACTGAAAATTTAAATTGAATAGGTCAGTGTTCTAAGGGTTAACCCTTGAAGCGCTGTAATGTTCTTATAAACCATGGAGACCAAAGGGTTTTTTTCAATTTCAAATCGTCAATTATATCTCAGTTAGCTATCCACTTCATTTGAATACCTATATTATAAATTTTTAACTCTCTTATTTAGGAAACCGTCTTTAGACATCAGCATCTTACGTCCAAATACGATCCCTGCACTGAAAATGGTCCACCCTTGAAGTGCTAATTGCGTCTATAGCTGCTTTTTTTTGTTCTTTAACCCTTTCAAGTCTGAGTTTACCATTGTCATCTTCATCCACTACAAGCCGCGAATTGCTGCCGCAATTCTCGAATTGTAGTGAATGAAGATGACTTGATGTGTTAAAAAATTAAAGAAAATTACCACGTATTGGTAAAACAGTTTCATGGAAATTTTCGTTCTAAAACCTTTAGTTATAATGAAATTAAGTATCTTTTCAGGGATGTAAAATGATGCTTTAATGCATCGTGAGGACTTAAAGGGTTAAATAAGAGAAGTTGATGGTGAAATTGGCATTGAATTTGATGGATTCATAATTTAGACTTCTTTCAGTGCAGGGACCGTATTTATACGTCATAATCTGATGTGTATAGACCTCAGATTTTGACGTTCCCACCATGAAAGAGTTTAGCGCTAAACACGACTTTTTTATTAGCAATCATAAGGCACTGTCATATGGAGTGAAATGATAAATGATATGGTTATTATAGTAAGGTCTTTTATACAAGTGATGGGTCGTTACAGATAAGAGGACTAGAGTGATTAAAGCTAATTAGGGTCATAATGAAATGTTTTTTGACAAACATAGCAATTATGAATAGTGTATCCACAGGAATACCTATTCGAAAGGTATATTTTAACATAATTAATTAAAGATGAATAAAACCCGATGAATCCCAAAAGGATGTTTACATGTACCAACAGAATATCTTACAAAAGGCTGATGTAGGTGTTTCCCACCGCTTTGTTTTATTTAAAATTCATCAAGATATATTTTTTATTGATAACTACCCCATTATAAGGAGGAAGCTCTACACATGTGCCACAAAAAGTGAACCGCAGTCAGCAATTGGTCAGTCAGGAGACGGAACTGGGGGTCATCTGGAATTCCCCACCAAAACATCGTGTCATATGACTTCCCCCCCCCCCCCCTCCCGAATCCGCCTCTGATTATCAGAAACATCTATAAATACATTGCAGTTGACGACAGAATTGTTAGCCCTTTCAGCGCGGAGACCGTCTTTAAACATCAATCTGACGTCTATAGACGTTAGATTCTGACACATTGAAAGACTAATCAAATTATTGTAGCCGTAGACCCATAACATAGGTATTCAAATGAAGCAGAAAGAGCTGACTAAGACATTTATGATGATTTCAAATTGAAAGAGAACATTTGATCTCCATGGCTTATACTAAGATATTTCATTGCTTAAAGGGTTAAACTGCTAGCATCAGAGTGTGGACAGTGGTGCACTTAATTGGCAAAAACAAGTGCATGCATTAGACCTATAATTATAACCAAATAATTGTACAACATCCCTAAGACATCACTATTACCCCTTTAAGCCCTCACGATGCATTAAAGCATCATCTTACATCCCTGAAAAAACAAACAAATGGTTTTAGAATGAAAATTTCCATGAAACTGGTTTACCAATACATGGAAATTTTCTTTACTTTTCCACCCACATCAAATCATCTTCATCCACTACAAGTCGAGAATTGCGACAGCAATTCGCGACTTGTAGTGGATGAAGATGACAATGGCGAATTCAGGCTTCAAAGAGTTAACCCAGAAAACACGATACACTGATCCAATGCAGGTTCAATGTTGGGCCAGTATCGCAGACCAATTTAGGGTCAGTGTATCGTGAATATGTGCGTAGGCCATATTTTTACAGTTCAATGAATGGCATGCAGGATCATTAAACAGTGTTAAAGGTTGATATGGTCTATTTCATCATGTTCATGGTTGTAAAACTACTATATATAGGCATTAATAATTATGGTCAGTTTCACTCTTCATCAGTGACTCTCATCGTGAGGGAGAAAGTGGGGGCTTAGTGAAATGATGATACCCAAACAAGATTAACAGGCCTGTAATTAACTCACTCACTCACTCACTCACTCACTCACTCACTCACTCACTCACTCACTCACTCACTCACTCACTCACTCACTCACTCACTCAGTCATACCCCCATTACGTTCTGGACAGCGTGCGTCTTGACCTATATTGTCAATACCTGGTCATCGATTTTCCTGCAGATATTTCCGGTCGTCTGTTTATAATTGATTTTACAGCTCTGACTGTAGACACAATCCTAACCGTGTCGTCCTGCATGGTGCGGGATCAGCAATCCATCACTGGCCATCCCCCCCCCCCCCCCCCTCCGTCCCGCAGCAATTAACAAACTTGAATATTGAACGCCTGCGTGGTCTCTGTCATTTTAAGTGTTAATAATTTCAAATACGTGGGTGCCTGCTTTAATTTAGCGTTAATTGGACTTCAGACACCAAAGTTCACAAAGCTCCACAATAGCCTACCTAATATACCGCTCGTATTTTTTGAAGTGCATATGTTCCTCTTGAGACACATATTGCATTTGCTTTGTTTTATTATGTCTTTGTAACTTGCACGGCAGCTAGAAATACTTAGGCTTATGTAGACAATAATCATAATATACAGTTTCAATTTTGTCGTCCCCTTGGATATGAAAGAGTGTATCTGCCACTTTGTAAAGTGGCAGATAGACCCTTTCTTATCCAAGGGGACGCTGTATCGAAAATGGAATTGGTTTGCTACGATGTTTATCATGTCTCATGTTCCCAGACACGTTGATACAATGATGCTTTAATGGTGGGCCAGCGTCGCAGACGCTCGCCCAACATTAAAACATTGTTGTTTCAACGTTTCGTGTTTGCCGGGCTTTCGTATTGTGTGGGTGGGTGATCAAATCCAATACGAACTCTG
Source organism: Flabesymbios commensalis (assembly GCA_964017125.1). NCBI lineage: Eukaryota > Metazoa > Annelida > Polychaeta > Terebellida > Flabelligeridae > Flabesymbios > Flabesymbios commensalis. The sequence continues at coordinate 71,682,322 of OZ024915.1, forward strand.
TTCGTATTTTGTGATACTGTTTAGCGGCAGCCCCTCATGCATTTTCTGAATAGCCTATTAATCCAGCGCCCCACACCCCCCGCATGTAGATAGAAAAATGTTGCGCCCCGTCATTCTGACTCAGCTTTTAATATCAGACGTTGATTCAATGTTGGTTTGATGTTGACACAACATTGAACCAATATTGTTTTAACGTTTCTTGTACTGTCATGCAAACACAAGACATTGAAACAATATCGGTTCGATGCTGGCCCACTGTCTACGACGCTGGACCAACAATAAACCAACATTGATTCAATGTCTTGTGTTTGCTGGGAAACCTGGATTCTATTCCCAGAAAATACGCGGCGTTGACCCAAATTTGATATGATGGTGGCCTACCGTCCTTGACGCTGGCTCAACATCAGTCCGACATTGGATACGAAATAATAATTAAGACGCGGATAGTGCTCGGCCTGTGAGTGCTATTAATTATATAATTAATATTATTATAATTTATACAGATTCCTTAGAGAAAAAAAGAGATAAAACTATTTATGTTCTATGTATGATTGAATCTGTTTTATTGACAATTATGCCTAATATAGCAATTAGGCCTATTCTGTGAAATGCAGTGACGTCACCGGAAACTGTTTTGAATGGCTACTCATTTGAAATAATGTTATATAAGACCCCCTCCCCATACTTCATTGTATTAGATTTGTTAGGTGAAAAAAATGCAGGTCAAGGCTATTGAGTTTCACAGAATGACTAGTACATACGTCCAATAACAACGTCCATTAAATGATTTTAACGTAATTATTGAACGAAACTGTGGTTATAAGTTGTGGTTATCAGTTGTGGTTATACTTGTGATACTTGTGGTATTTTTCGTTCTGGTATGATGTCTGTGTATAATGCAGAATAAGACGCATTGTATTCGACCCTTAGAACGATACATTATTTTTGTCTAAACAATGGAGACCAAAGGATTTTTTCAATTTAAAATATCATAAATGACTTTCTCTTTCCGCTTCATTTCAATATACTTATCACTGCTTATGTTAAGGGTCTGTGGCCATTAGAAATATATTAATTCTTGCAGCGCTGGGACCGTCTTTATACGTCACAATCTGACGTTTACAGACGTCAGATTGTGACGTATAAAGACGGTCCCGGCGCTGAAAGGGTTAATTTCCACGCGTAAAAGATTGCAACCTTATTGGAGTCTCTGGATTCGCAAACCTATTAAGATTTTCTACCAGTCTCCATAAGTAGGGCACTCACTGTCTGGCACTTTGTTTCCAGACGGGGAGCTAGATGCTGTTCATAGACTCCAGAAATTCAAACAAAATGACCGCCGGTCATACTGTTCATACCAGCTCGATTCGAATTTCCAATTGTTTATATATTCCTGACGCGAGACCTTAAAAACTTAACGGTGGCGGCCATACACTTTTTCAGCGTCACAAATTGATTGTACACCCACTAGACAGTCAGATGGGGGTGTGCAGACATCACACTGGTGCCTCGCGTGTTTTGTCAATAGGCAGCTTGTCAACCGGGGCGGGACCGGTTGACAATGTTGACAATGTTTTTACACGTCCCTTTCTGGGTATGAAAGTGGCAGATATACCCTTTCATATACAAAGGGCTACGTCACTCCAGGAACTCGCCTTATCATGCTTATTGAAATCCTGTCATCAAGTTCCCATCAAACAAATTATTTTAGCATTATCTTTAGATTATTTTATAAATAAATGTTTTGATGGTCTGCAAAATCGTCTATCAGTATCTTAACAGTATTTTACAATGAGTTAATTCATCGGGTTTCAGACAACTTACAAGTGTGCATCGATAGTCTTATTTTTGCGTACAGTTGCCACGGTATTGTTAAAGGAACAACACATTCTTGATCAAGGCCTACAGGCATAGTGTCGATATGTAGCTAGGCATGCTCAGTGATCTATAATCACTGATAATATAGAGTGATCTATATAGTAATACCAGAAATCACTGTGTATGCGAGCATGACCAGATCAAAATCTATCCACATAGGCATATATACCGGTATATCAGAATGACCAACTGAACAATTATTATTGCCTAGAGACCAGGGGGGCATTTGTGTAGTGGTTAAAGCTACCTGCCTGTCACGCTGGGGCCCGGGCGCCGTGGCTTTCGGGCTCGTCTGGTACATTTTTTTTTTAGGAAGCGCAATGTTTCTTCGCCGTTCATTCGTATGAGATTCAGTATTGTTATGTGGGGAACATCCGTAACCGAGAGGTAGTGTATAGCAGGGCTCAAATCTCGAAAAAGCCAATATTTTGTGGGCAGTGTCATCTGATTCATCTCACCATCCTCGGGAGTTTGCCCTGGTCCAATTTAGCCTGTGTGTGGTGAGTAAAGTATAACTCAGCACAGAAGTTGCGTAAAGCCACTTTCATTCATTCATTCAAGTTCCCTTGATTCATTGATTCATTCATTCATTCATTCATTCATTCATTCATTCATTCATTCATTCATTCATTCATTCATTCATTCATTCATTTTTCACAGCATGCATTTCATGTGAAGCCAAGATCATTGCTTTATGTTATGCAACTTTATTTTATTCAACACCAAACATTCCCGCCGTTGCTGGTGTAATCACAGTCAACATGGAATGTCGCCCAAGCACCGGGCCAATGTATGTAACGTTGTCCAAACATTTCTGTCCACAATTATTTATTCACAAGCGAGTCTGTGTACCGACAGCCCGACATTAGTCACCATGTCAACAATGGGTGTGCTCGTTCCAAAGTCAGAATTTTATTGCGATTTTGAGTGGGTGGAGTCCCAACAAACACGATGTAAGTACACCCAATGCTGGGTTAATGTTGGTCCAGCGTCTGCGACGCTGGCCCAACGTTAATTCAGCATTGGGTGTACATAGCGTGTTTAATCGGGGGAAGACGGTGTCATTGTGTTTTAGACCATGTTGATGTAGTTTATTGCTCATTTATTATATTTACGACACGGCGGCATATTTCAGCAGTTTTTGGCTTTTTGTGAAGCATTTGCAGGCAAAATTTGGCGCCAGGGCGCCGTGTTTGTTTTTCGTACCGTACCCACTGTCGAGGGGTACTGGGATGATTTCTAGTAGTAGTACTTTTCGCCCCCATCCGGGGAAGGTCACAGCGATCTGTTCCGTCTGTCGCATGCTTTACAGCATGGTACGGAAGCACTAGTCTACAGCAATCATCCAAGGAAAGCTGCAGCCTCCACGAGTCTGGCCATAATCTTCGGGCGGATTGCCAGTGGTGTACCCTGGTTTTGTCATTCGACAACGGTGCTAATGCAGCTCCCGTATCAGTGCCGGCGCCGTCAGCAGTGCAGGCACTGGTGTTGGCCGTGGTAGCCTTGAATTGAAGAACCCGGCAATAGTGTTAGACATTGTGTGTCTCACTTGGGATGAATGGAGTTAATAACCCTTAACTATTGTAACTTACTCTGGGGACTATCTGACCCAAGGGTAGCGGAGCTGCGCGAAATGCAATAAATTTCAGCATTAAATTGCACCGCGAAACCCAAAAGTTAATGAAGGCGACGAAAAAATAAGCAGATAAAAACATAGCTGGAAAAAATGTATTTTTCATCATCTCCTGAAATAAACTTGTTTTTTTCGGAATATTCAAATATGCGCGCTGGGCACAAAAAACACATGTTTTTTTGTTAATGCGTTGCCAACATCTAATGCGCGCTCATCCTCAACAGAGAAAAACATATATAGTGGCCTAAGGGGGCTACCATTAAATCTTCAGGTAGGGGAGGGGGGTGGGTGGAATATTTTTGCAAAAAATAGTTTCGGGCGGAGTAGTGAAATAAATAATTTACTTTAAGAACTGTTCCGTATAAACATGTAATAAAATTTGAAATTTTCAGCTCCCCCCCCCCCCTGATTTTTAATGGTGCCCCCCTAACGTGAATGTGTTGTTGGTCTTAAATGAAACAATTGTCAACCAAAGTATATATACCCGCCGTCAGATTAACTTGTATCCCATATTTTTCGCCGATTTCTCAGTCAATTCACAACCGATTTTGACGACATTTTGCAAGGACTATTTTCGAGTCACGCGGCGACTACCGTTAAATTTTCATGAAAAAATATTATGTAGTTTAAAAGTTAGACCATTTGACATGTAGTAAATTTGAAATTACTACGTCCCTCTATAAACCCATTAAACTGGTCAAATTAAAGTTTGTTTTAGCCCTGAATTGATTTATCAGATGGTCTAACTTTTTAGCTATACAATATTCCCCGTTGAAAATTTCATGTTAGTCGCCGAGTGACTCGCAAATAGTCCATACAAAATTTCATTTGAAAAATCGGCGAAAAACATGCGATACAAGTTAATCTGACGGCGGGTATATATGCTCTACACTTATTGTAAGACTTCAAGGGTTCTTTATGATGCATAGTACCATGGACAGCACTGCCCAAGTATATAGTAGTCTATTCCAAGCCGTCTTTTCGTTATAACTGATGTGTTTATAGTATGACTAAATGATGCCCATGACATTCGGTTTTTTCAACGATAGCGTGAAACAACACTCTGACAAACGATGGACGCCAATAAAAATATCACACAAAAAATTAATATTATTGATTCAAATAATGATGTATGACTCGCTGAATGTCGTAGTTCGATTTATCGTTATTGTGGCATGTAACTGGTCTATGCTGCTCTGCAAAGCCAAAAACAGTATCCGTCGATACCTTTTAGCTTTTATTATTATATAGTAGAAGATCACGCTATATTTACCATTATGTCGACTGATTAAATATCGAAACAATTAATTATTATTAGAACTTGTGAGCCTAAATATAGTCTACTCCTGTCCAGCAAGGCAATGATTTATCAGTGCACGCCTGAGGGAGGGGGGGGAAGCGCTTTTATTGCCCAATGCTGCCTATGGTTATCCCACCGCCTACAGCTTCATGTGACTGAAAATTTAGGTTCAGCCTTTCATGCCCGAATTCACCATAATCATCTTCATCCACTACAAGACGCGAATTGCTGTCCCAATTCTCGACTTGTAATGGTTGAAGATGATTTAAAGTGATTTGAAAATTAAAGAAAATTGCAATGTATTGGTAAGCCAGTTTCATGGAAATTTTCATTCTAAAACCCTCAGTTTTAGGAGAATTAAGTCTGTTTTCAGGGATTTAAAATGATGCTTTAATGCATCATGAGGACTTAACCCTTTAACCGCCGGTGCCGCATATATTCGGGTTTTAATTTTTTATTAGCACATTAAGTACCACATTTTAAATATGTTTAAAATAAAATGTGACATCAACCAGCAATATTTGAAAAGAGTTAACCTCCATTTTTTCAAATCTGAATAATTTTCACTCACTTGAAGTTGTGGATCGCGTCAGCGAGACACAATTTCAAGTGGGTGAAAAATTAAACTGAATAATTTGGCGGTTAAAGGGTTAACCAGTGCACATCTCTAAGGGTTAATGGTGACCCACAATCGCAGACGTTGAGTCAACATTAAAACCTTGTATAATCATATATGGTTTTCTCCGGATATCAATCCTGATATACACAAGAGGAAATGTATTCCATAAATAAATTATCTCACCATTTAGGTTCGTCGATCGAATAAAAAATGAATAAGTGAGGATTTCGGCTACTTTGTGCACATACAGGCGTAACAATGATGACCCCATGAAGATGATAAGGTGAATCAGATGACACTAACCTCCAGACACAATATGAGAAATGTAAAATTAACCGTTACCATGGTTACAGGACGTAATGCATTGCGTGGTGAATTAATGCCAACTCACTTCCACACACAACACACACGGTTCACAAGACAACCCTTTGGATGCCGGTTTAAATAAATCAATTTTTTTCACCCACTTGAGTCCCGCAACCGCGACCCACACCTTTAAGTGCATGAAACCATTCATATTTGTCTTGCTAGAAGCTTATAATTTGCCGTCTTTCCGATTTAACCAATTCTTTCACTTCCAGACAATTCCATGTGATCATAAAAACGATTACAAAGTTTTTCAATAAATAAATCTCAACCCTTGAAGTGATATTTGCGTCTATAGTCGTTTTTTTTAGCCTTTTTATTTAATCTTTAAACAATAAAGTTGAAGAGAAATGAGTACCGTATTAACCCTTTCGAGCCTGAATTTAGCACCGTCATCCTTATCCTCCACAAGCTGCGAATTGCTGTCGCAATTCTCGACTTGAATTGGATGAAGATGATTTGATGTGGTTTAAAAAATAAAGAAAATTGCCATGTATTGGTAAACCAGTTTTCTTGGAAATTCTCGCTTAAAGACCCTTGGTTGTAGGAAAATTAGGTCTGTTTTCAGGGATGTATAATGATGTCAGATTGGCATATGTTTTTATTCAAATTGTACAAAAGTATTTTTTACTCACTTGATGTTGTGGGTCGCAGTGGCATATCCAGCAGCAAAATAACAGGGGGGGGGGAGGGGGGGGGGTTGAATATATGATAAGTCATTTGACAGGGCAGCTGAGAAAAATAATGCAAAAATAATGCAATTTCGTGGTATATTGCTGTAAGATGAAGATATGAGAGCCTGGCTGGAATACATAAATGTAGATGTAAAATCATGACCACTCTGCAAATTAAGGGGGTGCTTGAGTACCATGAGCACCCCCCCCCCCCCCACCCCCCCCTGGATACGCCTGTTGATAGCGAGCCACAACTCAAAGTGGGTGAAAAATTAAATTCTTTAACAGAACGGTTAATCTAAGTCAAATTATTTGGAATATTTCATCGGTGACTAGCAGAAATATCGCTGCTCCATAATACAGAGCCAGCGTTGATTTTGAGTTCGGTCCACGGCTCATTCGGGCGCACCATCATGGCGCAGGCAAATACTTTCATCTGTTCATTGTATGACGGCTACTAGTAGTATGATAATATAATGGGGGTCAGAAGACTGCGGCCGGAGCCATTATAAAGCCACAATGAAGCCACGATGAAGCCATTATGAAGCCATTATGAAGCCATTACGAAGTCGGTATGTCCTGCCGTCGAATAGGACGTAAATGTCACCAGTTGTTCCCTTTAACCCTTACAACACTGAATTATATTTGTTTAAACCAGGGAGACCAAAGGGTTATTGTCAATTTGAAATCATCATAAATGTCTTAGTTATCTCTTTCCGCTTCTTTTGAATACTTATGTTATGGGTCCACGACCATTATAAATATTTTAATTCTTTCAGTGCGGTCTTTAGACGTCAGAATCTGACGTCTACAGACGTCAGATTCTGACATCTAAATCGCTCCCCGCACTGAAAGGGTTAATATATAAACGAAACAAAATATAACAATACAAAACACACAGTAAAAGTGCGTAATATAGAGGGGACAAAGAAACAACAATTAATACAGTTTTACTCACATGTGATAATGATAAAAATCTATCCGAAGGCAGCCTTATCAGGCTGACAAACGCATTGGCAGCATTGCAGCCTTGAAGGAGCGAGTGCGAGATAGGCTGATTTAGTCCGGGAGTTAAATGAGGATTTTTGGCTGCACCTTGCTTTGGGGTCCATACAACGTTTTATTGCATTTTTAGAATCTTGATATACCCTAGATTGAGAAACTGGATGATGCCCTCTTGGCACCTTTGGGCATTTCACAAAAAATGCTAATTTGTACCGCCATTACTAAAAATCATACTTTCGATAATATCTCGAAAACTTAAAATGATAGAGCCATGAAATCGGGGTCTATGCATATGTTTTCATGGTCAATGAATACAATGAGTATTAAACCAACATCGTAATATTTATCACAGAGCCATAAATATGCAAATTGGCACCGCCATTACTAAAAATCATACTTTCGCCATTATCTCGAAAACTAATCACGGTAAAACCATGAAATCAGTGTCTATACATATGTTATCATGGTCAAGGAATACAATAAACATCAAATAAACTTTATAATAGTTATAACAGAATCATGAACAAGTAAATTAGTATGCCTACTGCCATTACTAAACACAATACTTTTGTCAATATTAGACAATTAAAAGTGATCAAGAAGGCATTCTTAAATACAGATTGGGGAGTTTGATTCTAATGCTTTCCTTAGGAAATACATCCACAAAACTTCAGTGTTTTCAGGTTTGTAGAAGATGTATTACCCAAAGAACACATACGAAGAATTGATTGCTATGTCAACTTAAGCCTTCCCACTCCATGTTATTGTGGCGAGAAACAAAACCCCCCTTACCATGTTTTAGCCAAGATATATTCGAGTGAGGATTTGCCACATTCTGTTATCGTTCAGACGCTCAAGATCCACAAAATGATATTGATATATAAATTACTTGTATTTATTCAATAATCTGAGAAGAACACCCTGATGATCTTGCAAACAATGTCAAATAAGTTGGAGTGGGGATGGAACAGATGGAATCATATGGATTAAGTATGGAGAGTTTCATAACACCATCTAAAAAAAATGTCGCGAGTTCTGGCCCTCCAGCAGCCACAGCATATTGATCAATGTAGGCTGCTTCAATATGGACCTGAACCAGTGCCTACGTCTATTGTTGATAACAAAAGTATATCAGAACTTTAAACTCTAAACCTTACAAGTGGAAATTTCTTTTCGGTCGCCATTGTGTCTGATGCTATCATATGGATGGATGTGCTATTTTGTTGACCATGCATTGGCCCACCAAGGTTGATGTTCTGAGTTTTGAAATTGTAAAAATATATTAATTATTATGTACTGGAAAGACAGAACCGAGCGACCTCTGCTTGGTGTACGATGGCTAGGCCTACTACAGCTACAGCATCAACAGTGAAGCAGGTCTTCAACGAAAACTAAAATACACACATGACAGTCTTGCAATATGACAAATCACGATGATGCTCTTTACAAATATACAAGACTCCAGCCATTAGACGACATGATATGAACACATGCAAGTTATGAACAAACAGATGTGACTATCATGGTACACCACGAGTGTGTTGAATGCTGCTCGGGGACGAGCAGGTATTTGAGAGGGGAGTATGTAGCCGGGTGTGTGTATGGCGAACTGGAGTGATTACCACTCTCACCAACCAGTTCTCTTTGGCTAGATTCGTAGCGCTCAGTCATCACGATGCCAGGGTCGATGGTTCGATCCCCGGGCTGGGCAGTTTCAACATTGTTACACACGCATAGGGAAAAATATGTGGTATGACTATTTTTCGTCGATGCAAAAATGTTGTGACTGAATCTTCGCATGTATTCCCTACTCGACATTAGGTTGCGGGAGTTTATTCCAGTATTGTTTTAGTGGGGGCTCGCTGCCCATTCTGCCTGACATCACACTAATGAAAAAGCCCGCGGGGGAGGGGGGGGGGGGGTTAACTCCCCAGTCCACCCTAGAATAAACACTGGTTGCGTTGACGCGAATAAAAAGGTTGGTTGAGGCGGCTTAGTGATATCTGACACAGAGAAAATAAAAATATTGACAGAGAAACAGCGAGTTTCACGACTAAATTTCTGTGGGTAACTTGTTAGATTACTATCTAGAAAGTCATGATGTAATGTGGTAATAATGGTTTGTGTTCTTCTGACAAACAATCCCACCCGAAACAACAAGACACGTCGACTAGACTCTCTAAATATTAACCCATCGCCGCTGATGCTGGCCCAACATTGAGACAACATTGAGCGAATGTCCGTGCTAGCTTTAATTCAGGAAGTATTGAAGATTATCAATGTGAAAACCATCCTACAGCAATCGCGAGATGTTGAACTAATCGTGGTTTAATGTTGGACCGACGTCACAAACTGTATGCCAATATTCAATAACTACTGGTACTATGGTCTAGTATCTGCTGGGTCTTCTTCCTTCTATTCATCTATTAGTTGGAAGTCACTTATATTTTTTCATGTACATATGTCTAGGGAATCTATATGTCTGGGGTAGATCCCCTAGACATGTCCAGAACAACCCTTATCGGGCGAGCGAAGGAAATCGCTCTCAATAACCCACCATGCCCTATCACCCCCACCCTCACATTATCATCTGTACACCATTCATCTCATCAATTGACTAAATAATATACAGCGTTTTTATCGTATTACAATTTTCTTAAAAGACTATTTGTGCGAAAAGTGACGTGCAGCAATGATTTACTACTACTATTTTATGTACATATTTTCTTTATCTTGTGCTATGACATACATATATTTTATTGACATAGATTAAAGTCATCATAGATTTACTTGTCACAGAAATGTAGAGATATGTAGCTGTACAAGGGCTTTTACTAGAAAATACGGATTTCATAAAAAAAATTGAATGAGAAATCGGAGAAAACTATGTGATACCGGTAGGTCTGATTAATTGTGTCTTCAGGTAGAGCGTTGTACTTGTAATAATTCTGATAATTAACGATTTAACCGTCACGTGATCTAATTAAAATATTCACCCACTTGAAGTTGTGTTTCGCTACCACGACCCACAACTTCAAGGGGGTGAAAATTAGTCATATTTGTTTAATTTGAGACCGAATATTTGCTAATCTTGATTTTTTACCCCTTTCAAGCCTGAATTTACCATCGTCATCTCCATCCACTACAAGCCGCGAATTACTGTCGCAATTCTCGACTTGTAGTGGATGAAGCTGACTTGAAGCGGGTGGCAAATGAAAAAATATATCGTTATTATTATAACAGTTACATCAAAATTCTCGTTCTAAAAACCCTAGATTTTAGGAAACTAAGTCATTATTCAGAGATGAGAAATTATGCTTGATGCATCGTGAGGGTTTAAAGGGTTGTAAACACTCGTTTTCTTCCCAATAATCGTGATTTAGCCTGCTTATAAAACAGCCATTGGCCCAGCATTAGGCCAGCATTGGGCCAACGTGTCGTGTTTACTGGCATGGTCCCTTGTAATCAGGTATTCTCAAGGTCATATTTACATACCTGCATGGATGCTGGAAGTCATTATGTATATTCCTGCATTTATTTTGAATTATCACGTTGTTTTCAGCTGTGGTATTATTCATGTAGAGGCCACCAAGTGCACGATGCCCTGGCAAACACGAGACTTTGACCCAAATAATATTTCACAAACGGTGGTTCAACATTGAATCAACATTTGATCAACATGTCGTGTTTGCTGGGCTATACTTATACTTATACTTAACCAGTGTGGACGTTAATGAACAAGATTCTGATATTGTGAATAAGGGGTGAATATTCTCTATCCCTGCAGGGGCGCATAATACAAAAAATCCTAACTATGATCCTATCCTAACTTTCTATCCTTTCTATTTAAAAAGTTAGGATCGATCCTAACTTTTTTTTTGGAAATGAGAGAAAGTTACGATAGGATCAAAGTTAGGATACTTTGTGATATGCGCCCCAGACCTCCAATATTTTTTTCCGAGCTTGCTAATACAATGAAATATGGGGGAGGGTGTGTTATATAACTTTGTTTTCACAGAGTTGCCATTTTAAACGGTTTCCGATGACTTCACTGCGCTTCATAGAATGACTTTGCTTCGCTTTCTGCATAGTGTGGCAACATGGCGAATGAAGGAAGCCCGAAGTCGAGAATATGCCGCACTCTTACTGCCCGGCTTCCGTGAATATTTTATGGTGCATAGTATCACCATCACTCTGCTGGTGATACTATGCACCATAAAATATTTACGGAAGCCGGGCAGTAAGAGTTTTTTGAACAGTTTGGAGCATCGTATGCGCACCGGCGATGACAGATATATGTACAAGGTGCGCCCGAGATTCGAGCCAAGTACTTCCGAGTCAGGGGCCAAAGCCGTTTAAACCGTCGGGACTGGCCTACACTTCGCAGTTGGCCATTTTTCATGAATAGACATATTTTTTATTCATTCATTCGAAGCTGAAATTTGCGTTAGCAATTCCAGCTTAAAATGAATTAAAAATAATCACAAGCAATTCCGCAGTATAGGGGGTGAAGGGCTGGTTCTTATTTCATTCACCTTGAGATGTGCATTGGTTCCGCAATTCCCATCTCAAGGTCAGTAGCGCGGGGATCGACTTCAGTCGTCAGAATCTGACGTCTGTGGACGTCAGATTATGACGACTAAAGTCGATCCCCGCGGTGAAAGTCAGCTGATGTTATTAAATACTCAATTATAATATATTAAACAAAAGCTCAGAACTTGCTTATTGTGTTGATATAGGCTGTTTTTATGTGCTCATTATATCCGACGCCACAGCTTACAAAAATCCGTTTGGACTCTCATTAAAAAAAAAAAAAAAAGAAGTTATTTGATAATGATTTTTGATCATGGGCGCCTTCAACTCACTGGATTATGCTAATTGTTTTTCTCCGCTCGATTGACTCCCACATCTATTGATTTACTCGGCTGGTCGCGAAATGAATTTTCGTCACTGCTCATTGATTTTGTAGAAAAAGAACCCCGATTGTTTGGCCGTTTAAAAATTGTGTAGTGTTTGCCAGTATTATGCGATAACCGTTTGTATGAGTCACTCGTGATTTTGTAATTTGCTGCTTAATGATTTTGGTCGCAGTTTAATGATTTTTGAGAAAATTGTTGTCATTTTTTGTATTTTATCTGGTCGTTTGAGCAATTTCAGAAGGTGGTATTTTACTATGCAAGTGATATTTAAGTGAGCTATCTATTAACTAAGCACTGAATTAAGCTGATACAGTTGTCGCTCCGCTGGTTGATTCCATTATATTTATTGATCTAATTGATTTCCCATGTTAACTAGGTTTCCTCTATTAAAATGATTGACAGAGATGCATTCATATTAGCCACAGGGCAAAACAGTTTTTTACTCAACTTTAAGACTTGAAATATTGTAGTGGGCCTAATAGAATCAATCTATGGTTTCAAAATGTAAAGGGAACGACTTTACACTATACATGAAAAAAACATTTATTCTTTTGAAGTCTGTCCTGGTTCAATCTCGATGCCGGAAAAACAATGACTCTATTATTGAATATGCGTATTTGTGATTCAGAACCCATTTTGTGTGTCTATATCAACTGAATGAGGACAGAATAAATTTTTGTTATCTCCCCGCCTTATGAATCTATCCTGAATAATGATCATTGATAAGAAAACCCCTAAACCATAGGCCTACATCGTTTAACCAACAGTGAACTCATGCATGGGCCTGCGTCGAAAACGGCTGCAAATATGCTGCAACTCTCCCTGTAGCATACACAAGACACAAATTCCAATGTTGATTTAAAGCTGTTCCACCGTCTGCGACACTGGCCCAACATTAAAACCAACTTGTTTTTAAATCTCGTGCATGTGCTGGACTGGTCTCAGAGAATGTTCCGGCAACGATCCACGCAGGCCTATAAATGGCACACGTCACTTCGTTCAATTCAAACTTATCCGGGCATAATACCTGTCAACAATGGGAGAGTCTGCATGACAGACAAGTATAGATGGCTCTATGTTGTTTTAATGCTAGGCCAGCGTCGGAGACGGTGGCCCAACATAAAAACAACATAGGGTAGACGTATCGTGCACGGGAACGTGCTTTCGCATGCGTTCGTGCGAAATGCATCCCACCAGGTGCATTTGCTTGGCAGTCCGATTGATTTTGTGGCAGCGCCTGACTGAATTTAGCAGCACATACCACCTCCGAAATCTCCACTTCACTGTCACGATTTGCTGCCTGAATGCTGGCCCAGCGTCTCGTACGCTGGCCCGACGTTGCTGCGCCGTTGCGGCATCGTCCGTTGACTTGGCATCGATTTGGCGAAGGTAAGCGTGTCCACTCTGTCGCCATGGCCACCAGGAAATCCCCGCTTGGGACAGCTCTGATTCAGAAATAATGAATGAAATGGATCTTTGATGACCCGTTGTCCCCTGGAGCACGGTGGTACAATGCCGCGCGGCGGGTGTATTTATCAACAAGAGGACGCGATGGCTAGAGCTCATGACTGCCTCGCCAGTCATGCATGTTTGTTTATGTTTATTTGACCTCCAGTTAAAAACATGCAAAAATGGTACATTATAATTATTATTATCATTTTTTGAACATGTTATTAACTTTGGTTGACGGGAACAGGTCGAGACGACCTCTACAATGCCTGTCAACCATATAAGTGAATTAAAGTTATAGAATAAAATAATATCCATTGTTTAAAATAGCAATAGCAATTTAAAAATGTACATAGTATAGATTATAAATTTTACGATTTGTACACATAAAATAAAATAACCGACAATTGTCTGTCATCTGTTTCCCGCACCAAAACCAGAGATAAAATAGCTACACTGTGCTCTACACCGTGTAGCAAAAAAGGACACTCTGGAAAGCGTAGAAACCTAATTAATACCTCTAAATGCTTTAGTTGTCTATTATATCAAAGGACATACAACTAGGATATGTGAAAAGGAAAAACAGTAAAAACTTATGGCACTCTTAATTTTAACATAGGCCTACATACATCCCTAAATAAAAGTAATACTATAAACCTAGAATACATCTACTGACGTCAGCTCATATAGCCGTCGCGCAGCCGAAATATGCTGAGTAGTACCACATATGCAATATTAAACTGGAGGAAAAACAATCCCAAACTCAAGAAGTAAATCAGTTGATTAGAGATCTTTGAAATTCAGCATAAGGACCCACCTGGTCTGGAAACAAAGGCGACTGAAAAAATCACTAAACCTCAAAATAAAAAATAAAAAAAACAAATAATAATTTTGAGGGGAACAGCCACCCATGCCATGTGGTAATACTCTAAGTCAGATCATGACAAGCGTGATCATGTAGAGTGATGTCGGTCTGCTCCGAACAGTATCAGAGACTGTCTCCGGCCTGAATTCGAGCCAGGCAGACAACACAATGCAACATTCGCAGATTATCGTTCATAGGTCGATCACTTAAGGTGCCATTTGTGCTAAATATATAGATATATATTCAATACACGAGTATAAGTAAGGCGGGGCGGTTTGTCATCTGCCAAGACATGTGGAGCCCTCCGTCCCTAGTCATGAGTGGCTGGTGACAGCTCAAATAGCTGTCTCACAGCCGATTCAAATTGCACAGGTAGTTTAAGACACAAAATGTTCCGCTATATTCGACAATTTACACAAGCACAAGCCAGGCTCCAGGTACATCGATTATTCACATCAAATAAGTTTACCATGGCGAGATATAATTCATTCAGGTTTTTCTTAAAAATCTGCAAGCTACTAGCATCTCGGATAACAAAAGGTAAAGTGTTCCATAAGCGAGCAGTGCGATAAAAATAAGTACATTGGAACTGAACAGTCTTGCACAGAGGTAATTTGAATGGCCACCAGGAAATCCCCGCTTGGGATAGCTCTGATTTAGAAATAATGAATGAAGTGGATCTTTCATGACCCGTTGTCCCCTGGAGCACGTTGGTACAATGCCGCGCGGCGGGTGTATTTATCAACAAGAGGACGCAATGGCTAGAGCTCCTGACTGCCTCGCCAGTCATGTATGCGTCCCGGGTTCGAGCCCCGCTGTTCCCATGTTGGGTTTTCAGAGAAACAACATTGTTTCTCTCTTCTCAATGTGACTAGGCGATCACGTTAATGGCGGCCTCGTTGAGTTAAGGTAGAGACCGGTGTATCGACGTAATTTCGCACAGGGCCTCTCGCTGTGCGCTCCTCACACATCACACATCAACAAGATATGAGGCCCTCCAAGCACTTAGGCCCCTATATAACATATACCATTATGATCAGCGTGATTCAAATCACAATATTTGCACACTCTTAGCAGCTGTAGTTTTATTAATATCTTTTTTGAAAACAATTTTTATCGAATTTTTCGTTTGTCAGTGTAGCCATCTATATAGCATGTATATATGGACACGAATTGCCAGTCGGTACTCAAAAAAACACATCCGAGGTATCATTCTATACATTTGAATGTGTAAAAACAGTTTCTACAGCATAAATTCCTGCGAGAGTTATTAACTGTAATGTGATACGTGAACGTTTTGTGTCGTTAGTACTGACGAGAAACGCAATGACGATAACCTGATGCCGTTTTTATATTATCTCATCATTAACCCAGCATTGGGCCAACGTCCCTCGTTCGCTGGGATCCGGTAAGCAAAAGATGTTGATCCAGTGCTGTTTTAATGTTGGCCCACCGTCTGCGACGCTGGTCCAGCATCTAAACAACACTGGGCTAACGTCTCGTGCTCTCGGGGGAATTAACACTGCCGTCAAGCACGAGATATATTTTAATGTTGGTCCTACGTCCAGGATGCCGACCCAACCTTAAGCCAATGTTTGTTCAACATTATTTGTGCTGGGTTACCACTCCGTTGCAATAACGCATCACGCTTGACGTGAGTGGGTGTTAGATATATATGTTTTTTTTTGACAGAATTATAAATCAACAAGCATTTAAATTACATGCGCAGAGGTACATACCAGGGTTGGAGTCAATTATAAAACTCGATTGCAATTACAATTATGACTTGCTAATAAATGTCAATACCAATTATAATTATGTTCGGTGAAAACAATCAATTTTAATTATTTAGTTATTAAAACGTCAATTACAATTAAATTATTTTCATTATATTTACGATTATTTCATTATAATAGTCAATTACATTTTAATTATGGAAGATAATGAACATTACTGTAGAATTTTTTTTTATATACATACAACTAGATATCTATAATATATTCAATCAAAGTATTTTAATAGTTATCCCAACAATAACATACGGAACAATGCAGCTTATTTTATTATTTAGTGATTAGTTCATACTATTTTCAATCACGACCTAATTATAACGCCATATCTGGTGGGGTTTTTTTGTAAACTTATTTATTTCAGGTGGATTGCCCAAATAGCGCATTTAGCGCTAGACGAGGGGTTCTCCACTTATCTATAGCATTTATATACAATACGAACAAGACAATACAATCCAAACTATTAACATTAATTTAATTTATTAAGTAAATTGTTACGTGAGTTTTGCTTCATATAAAACGGCAAATACAGATATCGGAGCTCCATGTTATATTACAATTTATATTTGATTGTGGATAAGGTTAATCGGTGTTCCGATGGAAAGAAAACCATTGCTGACCTCATGTCCCGGCAAACACGAGACATTGAGCCAATGTTGCTTTAATGCTGGCCCGCCGTCTTCGACGTCGGCCCAACACTAAAGCAACATTTGGTCAACTCTTCGTGTTCGCTGGTGTAGATCACTGCTTGCTTACGTGTCGTCAAAACCCGTTCACCCAATGTTGGTTCTGTGCGTTGGCTCCAAATTAAGTAGGATAAAGCCCGAAGAGCTCTACATTCTTAGCTGTGGAAAAGGCTGAGGCCGAAAGCCGAGACCTTTTCTACAACTGAGAATGTAGAGCTCCGAGGGTTTTAACTGACTTAAAACACATCCGACAATAATGAGGATCCCTCATAATTAACAGCTCGGTCACACCTGACTGATTTAAATACCACAGGCCTACCATAATAATGGTTCTGTACTTGATCAACAATAACTCTCCATTCACGGCTTAGAATGTAGTGGTCGGACAAACCAAGTAATGCGTTGGCTCCAATTTAAGGTTTGTGTCTCTTGTTTGACTGGGTATAATAAATATAAGTTTGCTAATTTAATTGTGAATGATGAATATAAATCGCACATCCCTATCATGACGTCATCATTCACTATTAACCTGCCATGTTATCTTATTTAAATTCCCACCCGTAATGTCCTCTGACCTCTCGTACTACGAAGTGTACCAATAGCTCGCCTTTTTGGCCGATGCTAACACACAATACATTTCCAGTACTGTCTGTATTAACCTTCATGTCAGCTTTCTTAGTATTCATGTATCAACTTCAAGTGTGTGAAAATTACTCATATTTATTTAATTTTTAGACCGAATATTTGCAAATTTTGATGTTTAGACACTCATTTCATTCCCGATTACAATAATTTGATCGGCTAATAAAACAGAATAAAGCTTAGCGCTCATAGGGCTGAAGCTACGGCCCCACCAAACGCTGCGCCGTGCCGTGCTGCGCTGCGCCGTGCCGTGCTGCGCTGAGCCGCGCTGTGCTACGCTGCAAAATTCAACAAACTTGGCCCGACTAAGAGCAGCGCGGCGCGTACAAATTCTGTTTTTTGGGATACTGACTCTTCTGGCTATTGTGCTTGGCCACAGAGCAAAGCCGAAAAAACGCGGCGCCGTGAAAGATAAACTTTCCCCAGCTTTCATTTCGCGGCACGGCGCGGCGCGGCGTTTGGTGAGGCCGTAGCTTTAGATGATCATTATATCAGTGTCGAAGATACCCACCCTACTGCGCTTAAAGGGTTGAATTAGGACATTCATTTTTATACTCAATCAAACAAACAACCCTTCACCGCTAAATTACTAAATTGTAATTTTCACCCACTTGAAGTTGTGCCTCGCTGACGCGATCCACAACTTCAGGTGACTGAAAATTATTCAGATTTGACAAAATGGAGGTTAACTATTTTCAAATCTTGCTGATTGATGAGACTACATATTCTACTAATTGGCTACAAATTATTTTAGATTCTTAACCAGACGTTGACCCAATGCTGGGCCAACGTCATAGTCAATGACCCAACATTAACTTAACCCATAACTCTAACATTACCAAATTAAATTTTTACCCACTTTATATTGTGACCTATTGTGTCTCGGTGCAAGGTACCCACAATTTCAAGTCGGAGAAACGTACTTATATTTATGCAATTTGAATGAAAATATAGGCCTATGCCAATTGCAAATGCACTTTAAAAACAAAAAAAAGTAAAACTAGAAAACGGCTATTGACGTGTTTAACTCTCATTCTGCTATTAAGTTAATGTATTTAAATTTTCACCACTTGAAGTTGTGTCTCGCTACCGCGACCCACAACTTCAAGTGGGTCAAAATTATACATACATGTATTTGTTGTATTTGAGACATTTGCAAATCTTGATGTTTAGACACACATTTCGTTCCCAATATCAGTGATTAAATCTATTAATAAAATAAATTAAAAATAACAGTAGTCGTCAGCAGCAGGGTAAGGTTTAACCCTTTGAGGTCTGAATTTATCATTGTCATCTTCATCCACTACAAGCCGCGAATTGCTATCGCAATTCTCGACTTGTAGTGGATGAGGATGACTTGAAGTGGTTTAATAATTAAAGAAAATTGCCATGTATTGTTAAACCAGTTTCATGGAAATTTTTATTCTAAAATCCTTGGTTGTAGTAAGAACTTTATAAAGTTCTTAGTTGTAGGAAATCAAGTCTGTTTTCAAGGATGTAAAATGATGCTTTATTGCATCGTCGGGGGGTTAAAGGGTTAATTAAGAGGTAAACTTTGGGGGAATGTCTCGTGCTGCGGAACCGCAATCGTTTTCAGTCCGGCTTCAAATTAATACAAATATTATACAACTGTATGTGAGAAAACCTAGCCGTTATGTCGACATAGAGCTTGTAAGAGAGCAGGGTTGTTTACTAAAAGCTCAGCATTTTTTGTTGAAGCTAAAAATATCGTTATCATTCTTGGCACAGAACGAGGTACGCCCTGGCAAGTGGTGTGTAGACAGAAGTGGGACTACTTTGCTGACTGTCGCAGTTAGCCCTTTCAGTGCGGGGATCGCATTTAGACGTCAGAATCTGACGTCTGTAGACGTCAGATTATGACGTCTTAATTCGATCCCCGCACTGGAAGAGTAAAAATAGTTATAATGGCCGTAGACCCGTAACATAGGTATTCAAACAAAGCAGAAAGAGCTAACTACGACATTTATGATGATTTGAAATTGAAACACACCCTTTGGTCTCCATGGCTTATACAAACAATCCAGCGTTGTAGGGGTTAAATAGCTGACATTATTAGTCGTGCTAATGTAGAGCGTGTGATGGTGTGTGAGTAATCATGGCAATTATCACTTAGGAATTGTCCACGTCCTTCAGATAAAAAGCATCAGAAATCGTTGGATTTTAGGATTCGAAATTAAGGATAGTCCTGTAGTTCGAGCACCATGTGTAAGACAGCTGCGGACTATAGTCGGATTCACATTAATCGTGGTGAATGAATTTCGCCGATTTCTCAGTCAATTCTTAACCAAATTTCATGAAATTTTACACACACTATTTTCCATTCATGTCGTTTTCATGAAAATTAGTTGAGAATTGACTGAGAAATCCGCGAAATTCAGTAATCCTGGTTGATGAATTTAATGTGAATTTGACTATAGTAAGCAGGCACATGTTTACTACTTATAAATGTACTAAAAAAAATGATGAGGCGTAAATATGTTAAAGCCAATAAATGTGAATAGGCCTACATTTTCCACCAGGTAATCATTTTTAACTACAAGATAACCGATGAGACTGTCTGAGAGCGCACATTTTGAGATGCACTTCAGTTTTATTTTTTTCTCTTTTCATAGGGTATTATAATGATGCACGTACATGGACATTTTAGGGCCAGTAAAACCTCTGGCGGACTAGTAAAACTTGAGCTTTAATAGTCCTACTGTCTAGTAAACAAAATGTTCTATCCCTGCTTATATATGTAATACATGATTTGGGATTTAAAGGGTGCTACCTGCCACTCTAATGGGTGACAGGTAGCACCCTTTGCCTCCGCGGTGTCGTTTTGTACACGTTTTGGTGATGTTGATTTGTCTTTATATGAAGCTGAACCTTGTAAGAAACCTCAATTCACCCGCATATAACAAAATAATGTCATCTATGCATGAATAACCTGTTCAAAGTAAATTTGGGAATGAAATGATTGGAATAGCGACCCAAAAAATACAGTATCTTATCTATTCGAAGCTGCATGCAATTTCCAGCTTCAAATGACAAAAAATAGACATATCCCAAATAGAATTATTTGATTTCCTAAGCATCTATCACAAGTATTCTATCAATTTCAGTGTCATTTTATTTGGTATGAAACTAGCTTTAACCCGTGTATATATGGCCACAGCAGGTAAAGCGTAATACTAATAAAACAACCTGTTAATATATTAATACATCCCTTTAATAATAATGTGGCGGATACCAGAGTTGCAACCATTGGGCATTCACCCGCTGCTGTTTCAATGTTGATCCATCGTCTTCGACGCTGGCCCAACATTGGAACCGCAGCGGGTGAATGCCTCATGTTTCCCAGAAAACACGGGGCATTTACCCAAGGCTGTGTCAATGTTGGGCCAGCGTCGAAGACGGTGGCCCAACATTGAAACAGGGGTGAATGCCTCGTGTTTGCTGGGAGCTAGGAGATACCCAGTATAAAAAACACATTTGTATAACATTTATGCAATGTTGGGCCAACGTCGAAGACGTTGGGTCTACGTTGTATAAATGTTATGCAAATGTTTTGTGTTTACTGGGTATGCATTGTGCAGATAAACACTTGCGATTGCCACACATTGGTGATTTATATTCTACCAGCATCAGCGACGTGCGTCAACATTACGTCAACCAACAACAGTCTTATCTAATGATAATTTAATGTTGGTCCATCGTCTGCGACACTGGCCCGACGTTAAACCGATGCTGTGTCAATGTCTCGTATTTTCTGGAATTACATCATCATTTAGCAAACTCAGTAATCATTGGACACTGAGCTGGGTTATAACCAATATAATACTTATATTAGCCAAACATCAGTCACTACCATCCACTACAAGTCGCGAATTGCTATTGCAATTCTCGACTTGTAGTGGATGAAGATGACTTGAAGTGGGTGGAAAATGCTATTATGTAAACAGTTCCATGAAAATTATCGTTCGAAAATTGTCGTTAAACAAGGAGATTAAGTAATTTTTCAGAGATGCTAGATACGGCTTTGATGCATGTGAGGGTTTAAAGGGTTAATAACACTGTTATTGGGAACGAAATCAATGTTCAAACATTGAGATTTTTGCGAATGTCTGGTCTCAAATTTAGTAAATGTGGGTTATTTTCAACCAGTTTAAAACCCTTTCAAGCCTGAATTTACCATATAGTCAAATTCACATTAAATTCAGCCACCAGGATTCATGAATTTCGCGGATCTTAAAAATCAATTCTCAACCAATTTTCATGAAATTTTACACACACTATTTCCACTATTTTACACACACTATTTCATGTCGTAACTACTCTGAAAATTTTGCGAAGTTTTGATAAGTATTTTAGAAGTTAGTCCAAGGGCTAACTTCTTGAATACTTATCAAAACTTCAAGGTAGTCACGACATAAGTGGAATATAGTCTGTGTAAAATTTAATGAAAATTGATTGAGAATTGACTGGGAAATCGGCGAAATTCATTCACCACGGTTAATGTGAATCCAACTACATATAGTCCCCTTCATCCACTGTAAGCCGCGAATTGCTGTCGCTGAATGACCTCGTGTCGATGAAAATTTAGGAAAATTGCCATGTATTGGTAAACCAGTTTCATGGAAATATTCATTCTAAAACTATTGTAGGAAAATAAAATATGTTTTTAGGGATGTAAAATGATGCTTTTATGCATCGTGAGGGCTTAGTTGTGGATCGCGGTAGCGAGACACAAATTCAAGTGGGTGAAAATTTATATCAAATAACTCAGCGTGGAAATGGTTAACTTTCTCTCGCGTCAAAATTGAATTGCAGAATGATCCTGTCCACATACAACACATTCTCAGTCTCCTTTCCACTGGCACAGAACTATGTTCCAACGTTGAATCAACGTCATTGAAGTTGATTCAACGTCGCAACAACGTGGTGTGCCAGTGGGGTGTTACTATAAACACACTCCACTCAGTGTTCAGTATTTTTCAGCCACTGCTGTTGTCAGTTAACTGGTGACTTTTTTTTCACTTAGTTTATGATCTGTGCCTCGGAATTTCTTCCCATTTATTGTTTTGATCACCTACTTTTCTAAGATGAAGGCCGAAAAAGTTCTGCTTATTACTTACACTTACTTGTGCATTTGTTTTTGTCACTCCAGATTTTATTATCTTTTAGCAACCCTTTACTTCGGGGTGGGAGAGTGGGGACATTTTCCAAACTGTTTTATGTAGCTTCCAGTTGTTCTAAGCTGCTTCCATTGTCATGATTGTATGGCTGCTTTGAATGTTTTCATGCCACAATCACATCTAGTATATAAGATGTTATTCCCTCAGGAGGAAGGGGCTGTTTCTGTTAGATAAACCCTTTAATTACAAGTGGAGTATAGTTTATTATACACAATATATCACATAGTTAATGTGTTACAGATCTCTATCAGATCACTATGGCTTATGCGTACTGGAAAAGTGAAAAAAGGGAGGACCGTGCTGTGTTTGATTTGTTCTTCAGGAAAAATCCCTTTGGCGGAGAGTTCACTATTTTTGCCGGTTTGGAGGAATGTTTGAAATTTATCAGAGATTTTCATTTTTCTGAATCAGGTTAGTTTTCTGTAAATTTGTTCACAATGATGATAATAATTATGTTTTAACTTGCAAATTATCTACTCAGTAATCAACTTCACCCTTTCAAGCCTGAATGTACCATTGTAATCTTCATCCACTACAAGCCGTGAATTGCTGTCGCAATTCTCGACTTATAGTGGATGAGGATCACTTGAAGTGGATGAAAAAGAAAATTTCATGTATTGGTAAAACAGTTTCATGGTCATTTTCCGTCTAAAACCCTAATTTGTAGGGAAATCAATTGTGTTATTATGGATATAAAATGATACTTTATTGCAACTTGAGGGCTTAATGGATACTTAGTTATTATCCTTAGCTATCTAGTTTTTTCCAGTTATGTGATTTAGTAAAAAAAAATTTGTTATTGTTCATTATGCTCCGTTTCTGTGATTTTAATTATTTTACTGATTCTCCAGATATAGAATATTTGAAATCGGTCTTGCCTGACACGACAGAGACGGCCTTTTTTAACTATCTTCACAAACTGGACACATGCCAAGTGACCGTGTACGCCATTCCTGAGGGAACAGTGGTTTTTCCGAAGACACCTCTACTGAGACTGGAGGGTCCACTCCCCATAGTACAGCTGCTGGAGACAACGCTTCTCACGCTGGTCAATTATGCCAGGTGTGTGTGCATAGCAACTTCTTAACCCTAAAACACTGCAATACTTTTGTATAAGCCTTTTATTTTAACTCTTTAAGCCCTCACAATGCATTAGAGCATCATCTTGCATCTCTGAAGAATGACTTAATTATGTCAAATCTAGAGATTTTGGAACGAACATTTTAATGAAACAGTTTTAAAAATAACAGTATATTTTTTCATTTGTCACCCACTTCAAGTCATCTTCTTTCACTACAAGTCGAGAATTTTGACAGCAATTCGCGGCTTTCGATTTGATTTGGAAAATTCCATTTTCGGAGATATCTATTTTGCATAAATACAAGTGTATAACTATTTTTCATCATTTGAAGCTGGAAATTGTGTTAGCAATTCCAGCTTCAAATAATTGAAAAATAAAATCAAACAATTTGATACAGCATCACAAAGGTTAGTTGGGAAATTCACTCATTTCGTTGACCATTTAAGTGTACAAAAGTTAAGACACTGAACACTGTGAAATGTGTACTATAATAGAATAAGGGTTGTTAACCTTGAGTGTTCACACTATGGAAATCACTATTTCTGGCCACCCATTATATTCACCCTTGGAGTTAGAAGGTGGTAGACTGCCACTTTGTAAAGTGGCAGATTAGCACCTTCCAACCCCAAAAGGACGATATACCTCCCAAGCACTGACATAAAATCTGGAATATGCCATATATAACAAGTTCCTGTGAGATTAACAGTATTATTAACAGTAATGCAAAAAAATATGTAGATTATATCAACTAATGACCACGTGCAGTACATCAACATGAGGCATTGACCAAATGCTGGCTTTATGTTGGCCCAGCATCTGCGACACTGATCCAACCATAACCCAATACTGGCTCACATCACTTGTTTGCCGGGGGGTAGTCATGCAGGTGACAGGTGTCTTACAGGTTTAGCTGAAAAACACGAGGCATTTAATCCCAATGTAGGGGAAGCATCGTAAACTGTAGCCCAACATTAAGCTAACAGTTTTTCGACCCGTGCTTACCTATGGGTCAATGCTAGTTACCAATAATGAAATGGATGTTGCACATTTTTTGTGCTATAGGCCTACTCTTAATTCTTTTTACGACTATAGACTTTAGATTCTGACAACTAAAGAGGGTCCCGAACTAGAATAATTTAAAAATTATAATGGCTGTAGACCCATAACACAGATATTCAAATGAATCGGAAAGAGCTGACTAAGACATTTATGATGATTTCAATTTGAAAAAACCTTTTGTCTCCATGATTTCTTCAAAATACTTCAGTGTTATAAAGGTTAATCATTCCAATCATAACACTTATATGAATTTGTTGCAGCCTCGTGGCAACAAACGCTGCCAGATTTCGTTTGGCTGCCGGCCCTGACAAGTCTTTGCTTGAGTTTGGGCTGCGAAGAGCACAAGGCCCGGATGGCGGCCTTTCTGCTTCAAGATACTGCTACATCGGAGGTGACTATATCTCTCTAAGAAAGCATTACTGCACATCCTCAGAACTCCTAAACAATGATATTTAATTTTTATTGACCTAAAATTGTACTGCTACTGTCATCCACAACTTCAACAGACTGAAAAATGCTTGAATTTTATGAGATAAAGTCACAATTATACGACTAAGTGCGACTAGCGTCGTTTTCAACCCATTTTATTAGCCATTTAAATCACAATTATTGGGAATAAAATGTGTGTTTAAACATCAAGATTTACAAATGTTTAGTTGAAAATTAAACAAATATAAGTAATTTTCTCCCACTTGGAAGTTGTGGGTCGCAGTAGCGAGACACAACTTCCAAGTGGATAAAAATTTAAATTGTTTAATTTAGACTTTTAAGGATTAAGGCATCTTTCACATTGAAAACACTTTACAGCTTTGCTAATAATACCACAAAAAGACCACGTTAGTCAGAATAGTGCTCTAAGGGCTGCTATATCATTATTATGTTATCATTAAAAATGATTTAAAAATTTAAACTACAGTAACATGTACTTATTTTTCTGTTATTATCAGGTTTTGACGGGACAAGCAATGTCTTGGCTGGGAAGTTATTTGGTATTCCAGTTAAAGGCACACATGCACATGCTTTCATCAACTCATTTGATAATCTGGATGACTTTAAAGTTCGGGTGGGTATTTAAAAAAAATATTACTGTTAAAACACACTATTTGCAAATATGCATTGATTATGTAAATAACCCCTATATGATACATAAGTTTACTTTGAAAATATTTTTATGCAAGTTTAATTTTCTTCTCTCTCAATGCTCATATGCAACAAGAGAACACTAATCTACCAAACTTCTATATTTTATGTAATTTTGCTGATTTGGACACAAGTATTTAATAATGTGGTTTACATTTTTGTTGGAGCAGGCGACAGGGAAAAAATAAAATAGAAAGATTACTATTTTTTAATTTTTCAAGCGTTGAAATATTTTTGTACAAACCATGGGAACCAAAGGGTTTTTCCAATTTGAAATCATTATAAATGTCTTAGTTAGCTCTTTCTGCTTCATTTGAAGACCTATGTTATGGGTCTACGGCCATTAAAAATATTTTTGTTCTTACAGTGCGGGGATCGACTCGATTTTGACGACTAAAGTCGTTCCCGCACTGTAAGGGTCAATAATTAAAAAAAAAATTCAGATCAGGCGTCAGTGACATAAAAGATATAAAAAATTGAAAGTGTTTTTTTTATTTTTGGACTTAGAAAGTTGTTTTTAATTCTCTTAAAAAGGTATTCTTTTAATTTTTTGTGTGTGTGTTTTCCACACCATTGAAACAGAAGTATTAGAAAACTGTGATTTTCGGATACTGGATAAATTGAGGACGCAGCATCCGTAAATCACATCAGTAAAAATAAGTGTGGCCTTATTGAGTCCTTCTCCCTTTTCACTTTCTGTCTCTTGTAAGAGTTACTTCTGAGAATAACATTTCAAAAGCCACTTTCTCCCGTGTATGAAATTCCACATCTACTGAATGTGCAACAATATTTAACACTTAGGCCACTATGTTTTTTTCTCTGTTTTTGTTCAGTGTGTGCATTACATTAAGGCTGCACATTACCAGCTATTTTTTATTTTGTTTGTTTTTTCTGTGCCCTCATTACCTTTTTCCAAAAATTGGTCCCACCTTTTTTATTTTGTCACCCTTATCCTGTTACTTTTCATTCACTTAAGCTACATGAGGGTTAAGACCAGGGGTTCACCCCTTACATTCCGGGTATCGACTTCAAGTCATCAGAATCTGACGTCTGTAGACGCTAGATTCTGAAGACTAAAATCTATCCCTGCATTCTAAGAGTAAAAATATTTCTAATGACCGTAGACCCATAACATAGGTATTTAAATGAATCAGAAAGAGCTGAATAAACATTTATGATGGTATCAAATTGAAATAAACCTTTCGGTCTCCAAGGTTTTTGTAAAAAAAATTCAGTGCTTCAAGGGTTCAAGGGTTATGAGACAGGCAGAGATTGTCTCTCGTAGATGCTTACACTGTATTCATGACTGTGTGTTTTTTTCCATAGATGTTGAAAAAGCAGGGAGCTGATGAAGAGGTTCTTGATTCAGCTGTGTAAATCCTGGCGTACCCGTCTTTGTCAAATACTGGGTCAGTAAATTGCTTTTCTCACAATTTCACAATTTTCTCACAGGTTTGTTTACCGCCAGTATTGTGAACATGTCAGCATTGATGCATAGCATATAGTTTTACCAGTTATATATTTTCTTTGAAGCCATTCTTTATACTTTTTTATTTATATTATTGAAGTAGCTTCTCCTGCATTTTAAAATAATTCCACGAGAATTTTTTTTTTTGGGGGGGGGAGGAAATCTGATTTTAGGAATGCTTTAATATTTTTATGCTGAAGAAATTTGTTTATAAGAATCTATTTCTTTGTACGGGTTTGTAGGCATATCAGTCTTCTGGATTATTCTCACTATATTTCTTGACTTTAATTACGTAATAACAATTGTAAAAAGCTGTTTAATGCTACTTATCATTGCCTGACTGTGATAAAATTTATTTTTATAAAAAAAGGAATATATTTTCATTATTTACCAGCTGTCAGATGAGAAATCACATTTTGTCTTTACATTTTATCTTTTTCGTACAGCCTTTTCTACCCAAATATATAGCAGAAATATGCCAATCCACGAGCCTACTACCTAGTAATAAGAAAATACTTTGTCATCTACCTGCCAATCATCAGCCTTGACCACTTGTTTTTCTATACGCTTGTATTTGTGTGTTTTTGCCAGGTGTGATGGAATCTGAAACAAGTCACGGGGAATTTGCGGCATTTGTAGCCTACGCTCTTGCTTTCCCAGATACGTTCCTTTGCTTACTTGACACGTACAATGTCATTAGGTGAGTGTTTCTTTGAAAATGTAATCCTAGCACCTAGCCGATTACAGTCATGTAATCCTAGCACCTAGCCCATTACACTCATGTAATCCTAGCACCTAGCCGATTACACTCATGTAATCCTAGCACCTAGCTGATTACACTCATGTAATCCTAGCACCTAGCAGATTACACTCATGTAATCCTAGCACCTAGCCGATTACAGTCATGTAATCCTAGCACCTAGCCGATTACACTCAGTAATCCTAGCACCTAGCCCATTACACTCATGTAATCCTAGCACCTAGCCGATTACACTCAGGTAATCCTAGCACCTAGCCCATTACACTCATGTAATCCTAGCACCTAGCCGATTACACTCATGTTATCCTAGCACCTAGCCGATTACACTCATGTAATCCTAGCACCTAGCCCATTACACTCATGTAATCCTAGCACCTAGCCGATTACAGTCATGTAATCCTAGCACCTAGCCGATTACACTCATGTAATCCTAGCACCTAGCCGATTACACTCATGTAATCCTAGCACCTAGCCCATTACACTCATGTAATCCTAGCACCTAGCCGATTACACTAATGTAATCCTAGCACCTAGCCGATTACACTCATGTAATCCTAGCACCTAGCCCATTACACTCATGTAATCCTAGCACCTAGCCGATTACACTAATGTAATCCTAGCACCTAGCCGATTACACTCATGTAATCCTAGCACCTAGCCCATTACACTCATGTAATCCTAGCACCTAGCCGATTACACTCATGTAATCCTAGCACCTAGCCGATTACACTAATGTAATCCTAGCACCTAGCCGATTACACTAATGTAATCCTAGCACCTAGCCGATTACACTCATGTAATCCTAGCACCTAGCCGATTACACTCATGTAATCCTAGCACCTAGCCGATTACACTCATGTAATCCTAGCACCTAGCCGATTACACCCATGTAATCCTAGCACCTAGCCGATTACACTCATGTAATCCTAGCACCTAGCCGATTACACTCATGTAATCCTAGCACCTAGTCGATTACACTCATGTAATCCTAGCACCTAGCCGATTACACTCATGTAATCCTAGCACCTAGCTGATTACACTCATGTAATCCTAGCACCTAGCAGATTACACTCATGTAATCCTAGCACCTAGCAGATTACACTCATTTGCATTCATTTTAAAATCATTTTAAAATGGCACAGTTAGCCCTTTCCACTTCATTTGAATACCTTATTGCTCTGCAGCCATTGTAAATGTTTTACTCTTTCAGTGCATGATCGACTTTAGACGTCAGAATCTGATGTTTATGGACTGACATCTATATTCTGACGTCTAAATCCCCCCCCCCATCCACTGAAATGGTTAAGCACCAGAAAGAAAATCATTTATTCTAGGCTAGAAAAAAATTTTCATTATTATATAAATGATCCCAGTATAATATCTCAAATGAAAGTTAATTCTTAGACTCTGTGTAGACATCAGATTCTGATGACTAAAGTCGATCCCCGCACTGTAAGAGTAGAACTATTCAAAATGGGCATAGACACATAACATAGTTATTCAAATGAATCGGAAAGAGCTAACTAGGACTATCTATGATGATTTCAAATTAAAAAAACACCTTTTGGTCTCTGTGGCTTATACAAAAAAATCAGCGCTTTAAGAGCCTCCTTATTATGAGGGATTACATCACTTTTCATTCATTGAATTCTATTGAAAATTTGTGAGCTTAACCCTTAAAGCGCTGAATTTATCTGTGAAAAAACATCACAACCAAAGGTTTTTTTACCTTGAAATCATCATAAATGTCTTAGTCAGCTCTTTTCGATTCATTTGAATACCTATGTTATGGGTCTATGACCATTTTAAATTCTTACAGTGCGGGGATAGACTTAAGTTGGTCTACAGACGACAGATTCTGATGACTAATGCCCCATTCACACCTGTCCGTCAAACCATCCGTTGTCCGCTTCAGTCATCAGTCGTCCGCTTTGGTCGAAATCGCTCTAATATAAAATAAGAAAAACCATTCACACCTAGTTCGTCATCCGTTGTCCGTCATCCATCGTCAGTCAAAATCGGTCCGGGAGCGATTTTAACGGATGACGGATGCGGACCATAAATCATGGTAATGAGCTGTGGTTAGGGAATTCCCCACAAATAATGCCTCTGTCAACCACTTTCCCGGACTGTACCTATTTAAAACTGTCGGTACACAGAAATCTGTGTCCACAGCTCTGAAAAGACGGATAGGTGTGAATGGTAGTGACAGAAACGGACGACTGAGGACGGATGACGGACGACGGAACATAGATGACGGACAGGTGTGAATGAAGCATAAAGTATATCCCCGAGCTATAAGGGTTAACCCTTGAGGCATTAGAGCATCGCTATACACGTAACTGTTTTTGATCTGTTTTATTAGAAAGTTGAATCTGAGTTATTGTAAATGAATTAAGAACTTCCAAGATTTGCAAATGTTTGGTCTCAAATTAATCAAATATGAGCAATTTTCACTTACTTGAAGTCACAGTAGTGAGACATAACCTCTGGTGGGTGAAAATTTAAAGTAGGAAATGTAGCATTTCGAAGGTTTATAGCTCAGCCTGATAAATTGAGAATTAATGTCATTGTTTTGTCTTTCAGGAGTGGCCTGCCAAACTTCTGTGCTGTTGCGATGGCCTTACATGACCTGGGGTATCGAGCTTTAGGTATTCGTCTCGACAGCGGAGATTTGGCTTATCTGTCCGTGGTTGTCAGAGAAGGCTTCAGAAAAGTTGCAGTGGCGTAAGCATCTCAATTTCTTTCTCAAATGTGGCAAGTTGAGGGACTTGAAAGTTCTGTGAAAATCCCCGGAAAGGAAAAGTCACAGAGTTTCAACATATTTAATATTACCACTTCCTAGGCATACTTTTAGCCCTTTACTACAGTCGTTTTTAAATTGTTTTATGTGCCAACCAAATCGCTGTTATTGGGAGCAAAATGGATGTTTTGACATTAGGATTTGACAATGGTTGGTATCACATTAAACAAGTATGAGTAATTTTCACCCACTTGACGTTGTGTCTAGCGATCCACAAATTCAAGTGGGTGAAAATTATAATTAGATAACTTAGCGGGTAAAGGGCTAATATGTGAGAAGTACATGTATTAGCAGTTTTACCACATTGAAAATCAGCAATATGTATTTTATTGCTGAGAAGACAGCTGTGGGATCAATGAGAATTTGTTTAATTTATTCATATTATTTAAATTATTTATAAGAGACTTTATGATTATAGATTAATCACGGAAAAATCATGGAAATTTTAATAGTATTTTTATGAGAGCTCTTTGTCATACAGTGTCAGGAATAAACATATCTTTAGCTCAATATGTATCCTTTGCAGATTGAATGTTGGCTGGTTTGAGAACTTGTCTATCGTTGCAAGTAATGACATCAATGAAGACACCATTCACTCCCTGAACCAACAGGTGCGTTGACCAAGACATTATTATAATTTGAGGTTTTGCCTAGTCTCATCATATCTCACTAATATATCTCGCCAACTGAGCATTGTAGTGGTGTAGCTCTGGTTTTTCTCATCAAATTGATGAAAAAACATAGCTGCTTCTAAAAAAAATTAAATCCTACAGTATCCCGTTAATTTTCATTCACTATTCACCCCTTTAAATGTCAATCTGGACTAGTTAGGGTGCTGCCACCAACAAAAAACCACCGTCACCTGTTTGTTGGTGATATAGAAGGTAAATTAAAAAAAACTGGGAAAGCATCTCAATTTTTTTAAATTTTTTATTTAATTTATACTTATAATTTTCCAAAGGATGGTTAATGCTGTACCACCATCTTCGATGTTGGTCCAACAGCAGCCCAGCCTCTGGAAAATACTTTGTGATGTCTGAACTGAAGTGCTGATCTTATGAAAAATATCTATCTTTGCTCGGTAAAATTTAGAGTATTTTCTTGCTTTCTAACTGTCTTTATCTTCAATCACTATGAATGCTTAATGAATAGAAGAATCAGCACAATGGTTTTTATGATATAATCAACGTCAACGAGCAGTAAACCTGCTTCTTCATAACTAGTGCACACATTTTGAGGAATCATATTGTTACACTAAATAATAGTGAACCTTTTTAAATTGTTGCCACAGCTTCTCAGTCTTTGCTAATTGTAAATCAAATAAGTGTTTGGGGAGAGTACGGTAGACATTTAGTACATTTAGTATGTATTCACTCTGAACACAACACTACTGATGACTTCTGGTGCATTGATTGACTTAAAAGGTAAGTTTAAAAATTGTAAATAACTTGACCTCAGCTTATATAAATTATGCAATGATTTTAAGGCGATAATGTCAAAAGCTAATCTGAGTTATTGATGTCTTTAGTGCGATACGGCCCAAATGTATTGTTGCTCTATAAATATAAACAACGCTTATGTGCTTTAACTCTTCCAGCCCTCACGATGCATTAAAGCATCATTTTTCATCTCTAAAAAATGACCTAATTTTCCACAACCAAGGGTTTTAGAATGAATATTTCCACGAATCTGTTTTACCAATACATGGCAATTTTCTTCACTTTTTCAACCACATCAAATCATCTTCATTCACTACAAGTCGAGAATTGCGATAGCAATTTGCGACTTGTAGTGGATGAAGATGACAATGACAAATTCAGGCCTGAAAGGGTTAAGCCGCGCAGAATATGCTGAAACAATATAAAAAACTCGTAACAGACTGATGGACCTAAAAATAACTGAGAAGTGTATATACCTTCATTCACCAAACTCGTAAATATTGTTATGTTGCTTTGTTAGCTGGGACTGATTAGAGAATGCCAAATACACCGATTGTCATAGTTATTATAACTTGGCAAACACGGGGCTGACTGTCTAGTTGTTTGGTTGCTTGATTGAATTGGTAGGCCAATATCGTAGACAATTGTTCACCAAAGTTGTGTCTATATCTTGTATTTGCTGGTAAATCCCATACTGTGGTGTGACTATGTGATCCAAGTTCTTTTACTTTAAATTTTACAGGCTGTCACATCTACAACTAGGTGAAATACACTAAAATCTCCAAATATGTTGCATTTTATATTTTGCCATATATGTTCCTCTTTTAAAATTTTTGCTCTGATTTGGGAAATAGGTTTTTCTTTCAAACTTGTGCTAATTTAGCTGGTCAAATAGCATGATCTGTTATCACTATTCTGTATCCTCGCTAAAAAAGTTTTTCAGTTCATATCGCTGCACATTAGTTTGTTTTTAAAATTAACTTACCCTTCCCACTAATGGTCAGACATTTTGCTTTTGTTTATGTTTTCTTATTAACAAACACATATATTTTTAATAAATAGCTGTTAATGATAACAGTAAACATGCTATGGCTGTCATGTAATCTAAATCAACATGAATACATATATACAAACATTTTCTAAGCTGAGGACAGGGCTAGATCCACAAACACTGAGAAAAGACCAGTGACTTACTATAAAGTTTATGTGATGCAGAAAATTTCAATTATCTGTATGTCATTACACCCGTATATCATAATTGTGAATTATCTTTTAACAATTTTTTTATCTTTTATTTCACCTTAACATAATTTACATAATGTTTTAACATATTCTGGCAATTGAAAGAGCTAAAATCTGTTTTGCAATGATGCTGACATACAGAATTTTATTAGATTCTAACGCAAAATAAAGTTGTATCTGTGGACAGTAATGTGATTATTTATATAGGACCCTACCCTAGGCTGGGATATTTTTAGTTTTTTTTTTTTTGCTGTGTAATGGTTTAATTAACCCTTTAAGCCCCCACGATGCATTAAAGCATCATTTTACATCCCTGAAAACATACTTAATTTTCCTACAATTAAGGGTTTTAAAACGAAAATTTCCATGAAACTGGTTTACCAATACGTGGTAATTTTCTTTAATTTTTAAACCCCATCAAGTCATTTTCATCCACTACAAGTCGAGAATTGCGGCAGCAATTCGCAGCTTGTAGTGGATGAAGATGACAATGGTAAATTCGTATTGAAAGGGTTATTTAAATTTCATTTTATCACTGCCTTTCTTGTTTTACGGCTCAGCTGTGCCTCATTATATTGTATGGCATTGGGTTAATTTTATTTTAAATGTGAAATGTCAAAAGCAGCATTCATTTTCTGATCTGTATTACACATTGTGCATCTCTCCTGATGGTATACTCACAAAGTATTTGTTCAAGTGATTATAACCTCAAAAGCACCGCTACATTTTGAAAGATTTCCAATTTTTTTCGCAGCAAAAGAAATGTTAAATTTTTCACTTATCTCATTTAAGACATGAAGAAAATAAACCTGGAATTGCTATCCAAGGTCCAGCTTCAAATGAAGAGTAATATTTATATTTATCCCAAAAAATTTACATTTTCCAGATGGAATTATACCACATTATGATTTTATCTCTATGAGCGACATTTTGGTTTGAAAAGGTCCAAGCAGCACAAGGGCTAAACTCACAAGAAGGTATAGTGGTCCCCAAAAGGTCCAAGCTCTCGTTGCAAGTTGCATTCTGAGTATGCAGCCCTCCATTGCTGTGTAATGTGCATGGACAGGGTTCGTACATTGAAAGTGCTTCAATTCTACAAAAAGATATTCTAGACAAGTGCTTGAAAAATGGGATGTTTAACAAAAAGTTCTTGAAAGTCCATGAATTTTAAAAAAAAGATTCGCATTGGAAAGTAAAGCAGTGATATGTCTTATTATCTACCGGTATGTATTATTTGATAGTGTCACAGCAAAGCCACCTAGCTGCTGTAGGTAGCTTAGGCCACAGTTTTTTGATTAATTGGTGTTCAAGAATTTTTATTCAAGATTCAGAGCAGGCGGTCATTTTTTTTTTTTAATTTAATTTTGTAACGGTAAACTTAACAAGAAACACTTTTTAGGTGTCTATACTCATTTTATTTTTAAAATCCGCATAATTTACATTATTATTTCAATTTATATCAGTTTATATCGATAAAAAGCGGTTAGGCTGTATGATAAAATGAAAACATGACGAAATTTCAACTTTTTAAATTTTATTTTTCATTATCGTGACTCTGCGGTCTTGAGAACCAATTAATTAACGAACTCTAGCCTTAGCTGTTACACTATGAAATCATTCCGTATTCATATTAACCCTTTAAGCCCTCACGATGCATTAAAGCATCATTTTACATCACTGAAAACAGACTTAATTTTCTCACAACAAAGGGTTTTAGAACGAAAATTTCCATGAAACTGGTTTACCAATACATGGCAATTTTCTTTACTTTTCCACCCACTTCAAGTCATCTTCATACAAGTCGAGAATTGCGACAGCAATTTGCGGCTTGTAGTGGATGAAGATGACAATGGTAATTCAGGCTTTAAAGGGTTAATGGTGCTTTCACTGTTTGAATTGGTCCTTGAAACATGTTCTTGTTGTCCTTGAAAGTCCTTAAGATGGCCTTGAATTCCTTGTCCGCACCCTGCGTGAAGCATGAAGCACTTTGTGAATGGCGCTGCTCTTTTTTCTGTTCTGTTTCGGCAGCAAGTGGTCGTGGAGAAAGGCACACCACAGGCAAGTAATAGCACCCCAGCGAACACGAGACTCTGAACCAACGCTGGCTTACTGTCGTGCCGGCATCGAAGACGATGGACCAAGAGTAAACCGGCATTGATTCAGCTTCTCGCGTATGCTGGGACTGTCCCCTCCCCCCCTGCACATTCTCCTGTCTACCCCACTGCTCTGTTCCGGGCTCCTGTCTCTCACAACCTGTCACATTTTGTAGCGCTGTAATTGCGTGAGATGTACAATGCAGGTTGTGCGGGCAGGGCGCCACCGCTTCGCTTGCTGCAACATTAGAATTTGCCTATGCTTGCTCCTACTGCAGTTTCATTTTCAAGCCTCACTTCTTCAAAAATATTTCCATTAGAATTGATTTAGAGAGTATCCTAAATTTAAATAACAACAGAAATGTGTAAGTTAGGAAAAGGTGAAATAAATAAATATATGCCCGGTATTTAATCAACAGTCTCCTTATTGCCCATGTGAGTCAGCACTTTAGTCCTTACAGCGCGGGGACCGACTTTAGTGGTCAGAATCTGAAGACTAAAGCCGCTCCCCCCGCTGTAAGAATAAAATTATTTATAATGGACGTAGAACCATAACATAGGTATTCAAGTGAATCAAAAAGAGCAAACTAAGACATTTAGGATGATTTCAAATTGAAAAAAATACTTTGGCGTCTCCAAGGTTTTCAGAATCTGACGTCTGTAGACGTCAGATTCTGACGACTAAAGTTGCTCCCCCCTGCTGTAAGAGTACAAATATTTATAATGATCGTAGACCCATATCACAGGTATTCAAATAAATCAGAAGGATCTAACTAAGACATTTATGATGATTTCAAAATAGAAAAAACCCTTTGGTCTCCATCAATTTTACGAAAAGAATTCAGCGCTTTACGGTTTAACATTATAGAACTATATAAAAAAGCAACATGGTACTATTTCCTACCAGATGCTAGGATCAATAGAATGTGATTATCAGTGAAATAATATGTTGATTTAATAGCTAATTCTGAATGTTCCTGATTAAACTCCATATGAATAAAATCTGTAGGTATTCAAATTCTACGCACTGATCTAGTAATTGATATTGACAGATAGAAGTGGGTGTTCTTGAAAAATAGTTATGCTATCGAATCATCAGGGAGCGGAGTTAAATGGACTTAATCAGGCTAGAATCATAAAAAAATGGATGATTTTATTTTGGCTCCCTAACATAACCAAATTTTTGGACTGCGCATCTACCAGTTAAGCTAGATATAGAGACGAAATTCTCGATTTCTTATTTCGGACATGCATGTCCAAAATAGGAATTTCAGATATTTTGTCTCTTATGTCTCGCTTAACTAAATGCGCAGCACAAAAATTTAAAAACTTTTGCAGTTCTAGTCTATGGACATGTTTACATCATATGGTCATATTAGGAAGCCAAAATAAAATCTCCGATTTTTCAATTGTTTCAGCCTGATTGTGTCACTTTAAATAAAATCAATTTAAACAATGTGTGATTTTGCACAATACATTAACCCTGGTGCTGCTGAATTGTTTGCTTCTGTTTCTCCCTCATTTAAAGCTGTTATTGCTAACACGATTTCATGCTCCAAATGCTGCAAATGTTACAATTTCTTTTGTAATTAGACAAATTTGATTTATGGACTAATCAATTATTCGAATTTTGACTGATCACATTCAAAAAATTATTTTGACATTTTTATTGTCATTTAATATGGTTTGGAACCATTTTGAAACCGTATATACGGGTCCAGCACATCAAGGGTTAAAATGCTTTATTATCTGCCTACAACTGATTGTACACGTAGTAGGTAGTCCCCATCAATTTTTTTCAATAACTTTATATCTTTCTCAATTTATTTTAATTGTCTGGATTTGTGATAAATCAGATAGAACAGTTGTTGTTTGTCTTCATGCTTTTCTCTCAAAATATAACATAAATTGTTATACAAAGCTGTGTATCAACTAGAGTAGATTTCTTTTTGATGTATTATGAAAATGTCAACAACAAAGTCATGCCAGGTGTCCATTCCATAAAAAAAAGTCTTGGTCAATTTACTGTAGAAAGCCGGCTCCTGAATTGTTTAACACTTCCATACATCAGCTGTTGCTATTTTTATCGACATAATTTGCCCCTTACCTACATGTAGGCTACTAGTGACACCATTGATGGTAAAAGAGGTTTGTATTTGTAGATATATCCGAATTGACATTGTAGAAAACCTTGTTGCGAAGAAGCTATGGCGCAATGCTTAAAGTCATATGAAAATATAGGAATGTCATTTTGCAGGTTTAGGGTTAGGGTTAGTTCCTCATCCGAACCACTAACTCTAACCCTGTTACATTTTTTCTCCAGAATTTGTGTTCTAATGTCAGGGTACGTAAAGGAGTTTGAAAACCTTGAAAATTCTTGAATTCTACAAACAAATATTCAATACCTTGAAAAT
The DNA here is from genome assembly GCA_964017125.1 of Flabesymbios commensalis. Classification (NCBI taxonomy): domain Eukaryota; kingdom Metazoa; phylum Annelida; class Polychaeta; order Terebellida; family Flabelligeridae; genus Flabesymbios; species Flabesymbios commensalis. The sequence goes on from OZ024915.1 coordinate 71,720,845, forward strand.
TTAGGCAAATGATCCACATTGGAATAAAACCTTTTTATCAATCAATAATTTTACAGTGTCTTAGTAAAGCTGCCTATGTGCATCTTCACTAAGACACTCTAAAATCATTCTGTATTCATAGTAATGTGGCTCTCGATGTTTGAATTGGTCCTTGAACTATGTCCATGAATGTCCTTGAATTGTGTCTTTTATAAGATGTACAAAACCTGTACTGTGACTGTACAGGCAAACATTGTTACAGCACGAATCGTTACAGCACGGATCATTACAGCACAAATTGTTATAGCACAAATTGTTACAGTCTAAATTGGTCCAGTACGAATCGTTACAGTACAAGTCCGTTATATCACAAAAATGTAATGGATCCCAAAATTTTATACCCCTTTTCTAGGTGTTATAAAATCTAGCTGTACACAGGGCTACACAATTTATTAAAACAGGGAGTGAGTCTTCAGCGCCGACTGATTGCCTCTGATAACAATTATGTGAGTGTGTCGCGGCGTTCAAGCAACAGTTCTTAAGGTAACAGAGACATTTTACTCAATACTTGCTCAGTGAGGTCAGCGTCTGCGTATACTGTACAAGTAGCATATAATGTTGCGTGCTGTTTCATGTAGTACTCTGGAAGACAAATTGTGTAAATATTGTATAAATAATATATGAATATTGAAAAGCAGATTATACCACAAACAATATTTTTTTACTAATTTTCTCTCATAAGAATCAGTTATTTAAATTACCGGTATTTTAATAAAGGAATATTATAAATAATTAATTAATATAATTCTAATACGTCTTCGAGACCACTGTGATAATTTTTTTTATCTTTGCGTGATCGATTGTGTCCTGTATAAACCTATTCACTTATAGTATAATTTGACCTATTGAACCCTAATGATCGTGTTGTAACGATGTTTGCCTGTATTTAAAATGTGCCTCATCCTGTCGTGATGACTACCTGTACATTTCTCTGCTACATTATCATCAACCACAATATCCCAGCATGTTATAATCGCTATCAATAGACATATTCAATACTCCCATGTATATAACCATTGAAGCAGGAGACGCTGGTCTAGCGAATGTCAGCCCAGCACTCACCCTGTGTTATTTAAATAGCTCTTATTCCATGGGATAGTGTTTTTGTAAAGCCTGCATTGCACGGGTGAAAGATTTGCAAACCATGTGTTTTGTGTAAGCTATTCATCTCCTTTATTATATCTGTAATAGGTCAGTTAGATTTTCCTTTATTATAATAAACTTCTGCGATATAAAAACAGCTACTATTAGTATAATAAAAACATGTGTATGTTTAAGTAGGCTCAATGCTGGTTGAATGTTGGGCCATGGCTTCTGATTCTGGCCTATTTAACTGGCATCATTTAACTAACATTGCTGACTCATATGAAACCAGATAGACATTGATCCAACACACGATCAACGTCTTGTATTTTGTTATTCAAATCTTCTCGTTTTGGAGATGTGGCAGTCGTGAAAAATATCAATTAACACTTACAGCGCGGGAATCGACTTTAGTCGTCAGAATCTGACGTCTGTAATCTGACGTCTAAAGTCGATCCCCGCACTGTAAGAGTAAATATATTTCTAATGGCCGTAGACCCATAACATAAGTATTCAAATGAATCGGAAAAAGCTAACTAAGACAGTTATGATGATTTCAAATTGAAAAAATCCCTTTGGTTGCGATGTTTTTTATAAATTATTTCAGCGCTTTAAGGGTTGAGATATAACACTAGTGCTGCTATAAAATAACTGTGTTGCTTCACTGCAGGGTGAGCGTACCATTGGGTGAGCGTGAGTCCATTGTACCATTTGGCAGATGATCTACGTTGGAATATAACCTCAGTATCAATGAATGCATTTACAGTGACACTGTCAATTCATTCTGTAAATTTATTCAGTGTCCAGTACTTCCTCATTGTGCGTTCAGGAAATTTGGAATTTTTTCTATTTAACCCTTGAAATTAAATACCGGTAATTAAATTTCTTCATATTTGTCCAATTTCAGACAAAATATTTGCAAATCTTGATGTTTAAACACTTATTTAATTCCCAATAGCAGTGATTTGACCGGCAAATAAAATAAATTAAAAGCGACTATAGTCGTCATTAGCAGTGCAAGGGTTAAGTAACGGATTTTAAGTCTGATCTTTGTCTCCACCCTTTAAGCCCTAAGCTACATCTTTTTTCTCCCCTGCGCATCTTGTTGGACGTGAGGGGTTATCTCCATATTTCATCATGATTAATCAAGAAAACTATGCCAACAACAGTGTGGTTTTATAACTGAACCACGCTCAAATTCATACCAGTTTTAATAGTTTCTGGTGAATATATTCTATGTACCGGCCCTATCGGGTAGCAGTTTTTATGTTGTGACAAAGTGAAAATTATCATTGAAAATGGAATAGACTTCACTTGTTTCTGCTATGAGATGATTACTTTTGAGTGCTGTAGATTCTAGGGATCGACACTAACTGATTTAAGATAGTAGCCTAAAGGGCCAGTAACTTCAGATAATTACTGACCTTTAGCCTCATCGTTCTAGTCCTTAGTGTACACAGTATTAAGGGGAGTGTGATTTACTGGCCCTTAGTGATTTTTACTGGCCTCGGGCCAACAGGCCAGTGCTAGTGTCGATCCCTGAGATTCCCATTTGAGAATGTTGTTTCGACACAATATGGAACACAATAAGGATCAGCCTTTGAAGCTGAGCAGACAACTTTCCTTGTGAATTTACAGTCTTTCAGGTTTATATGTGTTTTTGCAGGGGCACAGTATTGATTCATTCGGCATCGGCACACACTTAGTCACCTGTCAAAAGCAGCCTGCACTAGGATGTGTGTATAAGGTGAGTATAGTATAGAACTGTCTGCTAGCACTTAAAAGGTCACATAATATTATGCGAGGTAACGAGCTTGTCGTCACCTCATGATTAACCCTTACAGTGCGGGGATCGGTTTGGCGTCTGTAGATGTCAGATTCTGATGTCTAAAGTCAATCCCTGCACTGTAAGAGTAAAAATATTTTAATTGGCCGCAGACCCATAACATAAGTATTCAAATGAATCAGAAAGAGCTAACTAAGCCATTTATGATGATTTCAAATTTAAAAATATGAAAAACATTTAGCGCTTTAAGGGTTGAAGGGTCTTTGTAATAATCTGCAGATACGACCCTTCAACACTCGATTTGCAATATCTTATTTGTGATGCCAAAACTCTCCATTAATTATACACCAAAGGCTTCAGCTGTATTTTTACATGATTCCTGTGGAAAATTTGCTTTGATACTGCGGTAAAAAAATAATTGGATACATTCGTATAATCTTTCTAATAACCAGCTCTTTAGCCAGTTCTTTAACAAGTTCAAGTTTGATAATGGTTGAAAAAACCTTATCAGATTTCGTTTTAACCACCTTGAACTGAAGTTCTTTGCACAAAAAATCAAGAAAAGAAAATGACTTAATATATTGCTATATGTTGTTTTTGTTCAGTTGGTTGAGGTGAACAAGGAGCCGCGAATCAAGCTGAGTGAAGACATGGAAAAAGTAACAATGCCGGGCATGAAAGACGTCTACAGACTCTACGGGCAAGATGGTCAGTCAAAGATTCTGGAAATATAATCTATTTTAAGTATCCAATATTTCTCCCAACTATTTGAAGTCGTTGCTCGCTGTTGTGACCCACAATGTATGGGGTTGAAAAGTAAATATTTTTGTATATCTGCCTGACAAGTGATATAGGTTGAATATTTAAATAAAGATGTTAGCCTATCTTTAAAGATATCATATTCTCTGTAGTTTTAATTAGATGTGGATAAAAATATCTATTAAGAAATGTGTGCAGCGTTCACGACTGAAAGTGGTCCGGTGGTCCGTGACCACCAGAATTTATGTCAGACCACCAGAACATTCATATCCAGTGGTCTTGTAGACCACCATAATATCTAGCTCTAGTCATAATCATAACATGCCCCAAAGATATAAACAATCGTCACAACTCACGGGTGATAGATAATACCAGAGAAACTGCAACCTCTCTCACCCTTTTGACGGAACAAAACACGTGTTTGTAATCATGAGGGTCATAAATTATTGACATTGAGATCGATCATCATCCTTGAACTAATTCCTGTGAAGCCTTTTGTGGTTTTACAAAATTACCGATGTGGAAACACATCACAAGCGTGAAAAAATTTGGTTCAAGATTTCCAAGTGTAAGTAACGTTAGTTGTTGTCAGGACCACTAAAAAAATTGTTGGACCACCAAATTGTCTGAGCTGGTGGTCCACTGCTCATAAAAGTTTGTGTCAAACCCTGGTGTGTATGTTTACTTTGTATACCCGACGATATACCCGACGATAGGACATGAAAGGATAGAAAGTAGCTATTACAGAAAAAAATCAAATAATTTGAATACAAGGCATTTGTTTCCACTGCCTGAGATTTATGCCCATCTGTTTCCATGAAAGGTTGTGGCTTAAGGTGTGGGTGTCCGGCAAAATTGGCATCAGATTATGACATTATGAAAATTATGACAATATGATATCATAGCCCTAGAATACACTCCTGAATCTAATGTTGGTTGTTATTTCAGGTAATGCCTTAGTTGATCTGCTCCAGCAGCCTGACGAAGCCGCCCCAGCACCCAACCAGAGAGTGCTAGTCAGGCACCCCTTTCAGGTACCGTACAACATCATTATGTCCTATTTAGCTCCCGCCGTCACCGTAGGTGAGCGAAGGGAGCTATGGATTCTACCTCCGTTTTTTTTTTGCCTCTTCTTTTGCCTATAACTTTGTGAGAAAATAAGCTAGGATAACAATTTTTGGTATGTGGGTTACTTCCAGGTGGCTAATGGACGGGTTAAAATATTTTAAATCTGAATTCAATACGCAAGGTTGCAGAGGAGAAAATGATGATGTGACGGCGTTGGGCCGTTGGGCCGTCCGTAAACAATTCGTTTCCGGAGCATATCTCTGAAAGTACTTGTCCGATTGTCTTCAAATTTTACACACAACACCCCTAGGGGGTCTAGTTGTGCCTTTTGGGGTATTTGAACTTTGACCTACTTCTGGTTCAGAACTATGACCTATTTAGACGTTTTGACGCGCACTTCGTTTCCGGAGCAGATCTCGAAAAGTACTGGGCCGATGTCATATTGCACATACATACATAAGGTCCCTAGTTGTGCCTTTTCAGGTTTTTGGACCTTGACCTTGAAGTTGACCCAGCACTTTGACCTAATTTATAACATCGGTAAATCCGACTGAAAGATTTTGCGGAATATCATGAAAACCGCTCAAGATTGCTACACCATTACTATAATACAAATTGTGAGGTTTCAGGAGAGGATGCATCTTGAAAAATTTCAAGTCGATAAAATTAAAAATGGCCGCCTATCGGCCATTATTCACCTCGACAGGCCTGATATTGCAGAATATCATGAAAACCGCTCAAGATATCTACACCATTACTATAAAACAAATTGTAAGGCTTCAGGAGAGGATGTATTTTGAAAAAATTCATTTTGTCAAAGTTCAAAATGGCCGCCAATCAGCCATTATTCACTTTCACATGGCCGTTATTTGGTAAACCGTGCTAGATGGCTAGACCATCACTATAAAACAAAATGTGTGATTTCAGGAGAGGATGCATCTTGAAAAAATTCGACTCGATAAAATTCAAAATGGCCGCTTATCGGCCATTATTCACTTTCACATGGCCGTTATTTGGTCAACCGTGCTAGATGGCTAGACCATTACTGTAAAACGAAATGTGAGATTTCAGATGAGGATGCATCTTGAAAAAATTGACTTGATCAAATTTAAAATGGCCGACTTTTCGGCCATTATTCATTTTCACATGGCTGATATTTGATAAACCGTGCTAGATGGCTAGACCATTACCTGATTACTATAAAACAAAGTGTGAGTTTTCGGGGGAGGATGCACCCTGAAAATTTTTAACTTACGAATTCAAAATGGCCGACAATCAGCATTATTTACCTCGATAGGTCTGATATCAGGTAAACCGTGCTAGATAGCTAGACCATTACTATAAAACAAAATGTGACGTTTCGAGAAAGGATGCCTTTTAAAAACTTTCGACTCAATCGAATTCAAAATGGCCGCCTATCGGCCACTTTTTACTTTCACATTGCTGATATTTGGTAAACCGTGTTAGATAGCTGGACCATTACTATAAAACAAAATGTGAGATTACAAGAGAGGATGCATCTTGAAAAAAATTGACTCGATCAAATTCAAAATGGCCGCCTATCGGCCATTATTCACTTTCACATAGCCAGTTTTTAGTAACCGTACTAGATGGCTAGACCATTACTATAAAACAAAATGTGAGATTTCAGGAGAGGATGCATCTTGATCAAATTCAAAATGGCCTCCTATCAGCCATTATTCACTTTCACATGGGCGATATTTGGTAAACCATGCTAGATAGCTAGACGATTACTATAGAATGAAATGTGAGATTTCAGCTTAGGATGCATCTTGAAAAATTCTGACTTGATCAAATTCAAAATGGCCCCTTATCGGCCATTATTTACTTTCACATGCCCAATATTTTGCAAACTGTGTTAGATGTTAGTCCATTACTATAAAACAAAATTTGAGGTTTCGGGGGAGGATGCACCCTAAGTTTTTAACTAATTTATATCGAATTCAAAATGACCGTAAATCAGCTATTAGTTAACTCGATTGGCCTGATATCGGGTAAACCATGCCAGATAGGTAGACCATTACTGGGATACTGATTAGGATCATTAATTTCAATGGAGGTTTGCAATCTCTGACAGACTGTCTAGTTCTTATCTTACTCTTAGACTGGGCTTCTTAGACCTAGTTGTCTTGCGTCGTGATTTTTGACCTAGACTAGGACTACATTAATAACCCTATACAAAATTGCTTAAATCAAATTCTAATTCGGAGCGTGAGCTCCTGGACTTATGTAGTCTTGTTCTTGTAGCGTTCATCATTATGTCCCATTTCAGATACCGTATATTATCATTATGTCCTATTTCAGGTACAGTAAAACATCATTATGTCCCATTTAAGGTTCTGTATATTATCATAATGTCGTCAACTTGAAATTGAACGGCCATATCCTCAATCCTTACACTGTTGAAATATGTTGTTAAAAACTATAGAAACCAAAGGGTTTTTTACTTTATAAACCTCACCAATAGCTTAGTTATTCCCCCTGTATTTATGGTTCTACAACCATCAACCCTTAAAGCGCTGGATTATTTGTAAAAAACATCGCAACCAAGGTTTTTTTTCAATTTGAAATCATCATAAATGTCTTAGTTAGCTTTTTCTGATTCATTTGAATACCTATGTTATGGATTTCTGGCCATTAGAAATATGTTGATTCTTACAGCGCTGGGTTTAGTCATCAGAATCTGACATCTTTAGACGTCAGATTCTGACGTCTAAAGTCGATCCCCGCTCTTTAAGGGTAAATAACTGTTTTAAATGAGAAGACTGATTCATCTAATATCTCTACAATGAACATTAAAAATATTTGTGACTCTTTATTTATTGTTGTACAACCATTAATAACTGCTGTAAATGAGAAGATTGATTCATTAAGCTTCTCTTATGTCCCTACAATGAACTTTAAAAACATTTGTCACTCTTTTCCAGGAATCTAAGCGAGCTTATGTATGCCCGGCTCGTGTGCACAACTTATACAGATGTTACTTTGAGAAAGGACAGGTCAGTTGTCAAATACCTAATGCTTTTGTGAGGTGTATTTGATAGCTATCAGAATCTCAAAAGAAAAATTAGATGTGTAATAATAGGTCATTTTGCTATCCATTTGCTGCGCATGTAGCTCATGAACACATTGTTACCACCTATAATGATTGACCCTATAAATTTCCATCCATTTTGAGTCGTACATTTTATCCCAATTTTCACATCTTAATTTTGGAAAATAAACAAGTGTAATACAGTAGAACCTGCTATGAGCAGCCACTCTTGTGGCACAGGAAAAGTGGCCTTTTGAGGCAGGTGGCTGCTCATAGGAGGTTCATTTGTATAGGAAATGCCATTCTGGAGGTTGTCTGCTCATAAGAGTGGCTGCTCATAGCAGGTTCTACTGTATAGTAAATGAAAGCTAAGAATGTCCCCATTTTTATGGGTTCTATTACTGTAGATTGGGTAATTTTCGCGTGTTCAAATTTTTTTGAATTTCCGATTTTGAGACTTTTCATGAAAATTACAATTGGCGAATTTCCCTTTTTCTTCAGTAGCACATTACAATAATAATTTTCGCGAGATTATTGAATTTGCGAATTTTTCCTCCTTGCGAAATTTGCGGAAATTAAAACTTCGCGAATATCACCTGATCTACAGTATTTAAAAATGAAGCACTTTTATTATTAAATGCCTCTTGACACATGTATTATATATGTGTGTGTGTCAATGAGGATCAAAATATTGGGTTTGACAAATATTTTACCAGTTACTGCAACATAGTCTATTATGTCCTTTTATGAACTTAGTAGATTAATTACCAATACCTTGGTATCATCGGAGCTCTAAATGAATGGATCAGTTTTACATTAATTTACTTGGATCGTGTATTAATTGATCTTGTATGTAAATTAGCTTCTTCGCAATTTTTTTCCTAATTGCATCCTTAATATGTATATATTTATCAATTTTAGCTTTTAAAGCCTATTTAAAGCCTATTATTAATTGGGTAAATCAAGATGTGTTTCTATTTCAAATTCTCCTGTTTGACTTATTATGGAGACAACAGATATATGAATGATCATGATTTTTAGATTTGCCAGCCCCTGCCTTCTCTTGAGGAGCTGAAAACACATGCGTTTGACTCTCTGCAGTGTCTGCGAACTGATCACAAGCGAGCTTTGAACCCCACACCCTACAAGGTGAGTCAAGTTGTCATGCGGGATAACAGGTTGTGGTGCTATTATCAAAAAGAGTTGTTGTACATTATTCACCTTTAAAGCGCTGAATATTTTTTTTAAAAACATGGAAACCAAAGGGTTTTTATCAATTCGAAATCATCATAAATTTCTTAGTTTTCTCTTTCCGATTCATTTCAATACCTATGTTATGGGTCGACAGCCATTAGAAATTATTTCACGCTTACAGTTCAGGGATCGACTTTAGTTGTCAGAATCTGACGTCTGTCGTCAGAATCTGACGTCAGATTCTGTTGACTAAAGTCGATCCCCGCACTGTAAGGGTTAAAGCACTAACTTTAAAAAAAATTTGGTCCCCTAAAGATGTCTCGCTACTAGGTGGAAACTAGTTATATTTGTTTAAATCAGGACCAAACATTTGAAAATTTCATTCCCAATAACTGCTATTTATAATTTTACAAAACAAATTAAACATGGTGATAGTTACCGCAGGGGTAGAAAAACAGTTAAGCTGTAAATGTGTTTAGTTCCCCCCTCTCAAGAGTACGATCTATAATTTAAATTTTTTTATTCGAGTATGAAAATAGCACAGATAAAATTCAAAATGGCTGCCGTTCTGACATAAACATTTTTTCTCTGTATGCCTGATTTTTCAACTTTTTTTGTGATGTCTTTATCGCCTGTTTTACAGATTATTGTTCTGCCTGCTCTAATAATTATGACATTGTAAATGCTTCGTTTTTGGTTTCTAGTTATTGCTATCGGATGAGCACATATTGTAGAAGCTTAATTTTTTAATAGTCATGTATTATACAAACAGATTTTAACAGATATGCAATTTTTTTTTGTAGGTTTCTGTATCGGACAGCCTGTATAAATTTATCCACACGCTATGGCTGGAGAACGCACCAATAGGAGAGCTGTCCTGAGTGAACGTCCTCTTGATTGGACAAATGTACATCACATGATCGAGTGATCCATCTGTCTTGTGATTGGCCTAGGTGTGATCATGTGATGCAGCGATGAAGATATTACTCGACGACTGTGATGTTAACATGTGATTTATAAAATAGTGCAATCCCTCAACCCTTAAAGCACTGAATTACTTTTGGATAAACCATGGAGACCAAAGGATTTTTTTAAATCGAAATCATCATAAATGTCTTAGTTAGCTCTTTCCGATTTATTTGAATACCTATGCTATGGGTCTATGGCCTTTTTAAATATTTTTACTCTTACAGTGTGGGGATCGACTTTAGACGTCAGAATCAGACGTCTAGAGACGATCCACGCACTGTAAGGGTAAAAACGCTAAATTATACCATTGGAATTGTTACCCACTTTATGTTTCTCGTTACCCTAACCCATAACTTTGAGTGATTAAAATTTACCAAAATATACACTATTTGAACCAAAACATACCCCGGTATGTTATTCTAGCAAATTTAATACTCTTTCCTCCTTCAAATTATCTTGAAATAAAGAGGTTGAACACAAGTAATGTTGTTCTTAGCGCTTAAAGGGTTAATTTGGAAGCGATGATAAGATAACGGTTGTTAAACAGTAGGAAAATATATAGTTTATATACCATGATTTTGAAATTAAAGGGTTAATCTCCTACTTTGTGAAGTGAGAGATTAACCCTTTTTATTCCACGGATGATATAACTCAATACAATCAGCAATAATTTGCCTAGGACATGCTGCTGATAATATAGATAATAACGTCATAACGGCAGGAGCAAGAAGAAGAAGGGTCCCTTGTATGCTTACTGATATTTTGCTACCATTAATTTGCCTACTATTGAAACAATAATCAAATTATCATTTTCCTTTTTTATTAGATTCTTTAAATGAAGAAACAATGAATAATTAACATAGGTATAATATTACATAGCATGGCAAACAGTATTATTGGCGACAAAAAGTAGTCATTATTATTATTTACGGGATAATAACACTCATTAATTCAGTGGCATGTAATGTTGTAAATAGACTAACTAAGTTTTTGTTTTGGCTCACCGCGGTGAGTGATGAATCTTTTTAGTTTTCAGAGCGCTAAATTATTAAATTTGCATTTTCACCTACTTTTAGTTGTGTCTCTCTAACTGCGACACACAACTTCGGGCTGATAATAAATTGTCCTTGTATTTGCCCAAGATATCTTTGGCTCCTCCCGGAATGAGTTAAGAAAACAGATTGGGAGCGAATGATTGTAGTCACGATCGGCATTCAAAGGGTTATTGTTCAGGGAGGTCAACCATGCTGCCGTAATCTGTAGTTATATTTATCCAAACATAGCATGACAGACAGTATTTAAACTACCATCGTGGTGAACCACGATTTAACAGGTTGTGTACTTAGTGCATTCGCTACTAATCATCAGACACATAGGGTTAATGTAAAACGATGTGCCCGCCGCGTTAGGGTATAAATCCGGAGTTGGATGACGCTTCTTTATATTCTTTTAATGTCTATGAATGTCTGGTGTTGTGAACTGATATTTAATGTAGCCTACTACTCTGTATTATTCTCTAAAAAAAATCAAGATTGTTTCCTACCGCCAGCTTACAGAAAATGGTTTCACTGACACTTGCAATTATTCAACTAAATGGCTAATGGCAGCACGAAGAAAACATTATCTGGAATTTATGCATAACATCTTTATGCATAAAATATAAAGAATATGTAAATGCTACACATCACCTTCACAAACTTTTCTACGCATAGTATGTATGAATATAAATATGTAATTCACACTTAAAATACACAACAATAGTCACACTTTTTATCAAGTAGGTAGCTTTATTAACCCTTTGAGTGCGGGCGACGCTTTTAAGCGCATTCATACTGTTTTTCCACAACTAAAATTTGACAGAAATTGAACAAATATGCATGTATAAATCTTGAGTAAAGCCCCCATTGTGAAATTTAGCAGGTTTAATTTTTAAGTGAGGAGGTATTTTCCTTTCATTTGAAGTTGGCAATTGCGTGAGCAATGCCAACTTCAAATGAAAGGAAAATGTTAAGTAGTAATGAAGCACTTAAAGAGTTAACAGTGTCACACAAAACTATATATGGGCACAATTGAACTTATATTTTGATAGTCATGTTGTTGTTTTTTTGGCTGTTATTGCATACACTAGATCTATTGATTTACATTATTGCTGTGAGCATTGTAGTGTTATATATGTTTGATCATGATTGTATAATGATGGGCCCTATTGTTAATAGCTATAGATCGTGTTAATTGATGAACATTTATCTAATTATAATGAGTATCAAGTTGTATCACAATGTATTTAATTGACTTTCATGATAAACATAAAATCCACCAAATTTACTGTCTATTTTGATATATTATATTGATTCGATTCAATTTATTTCTAGTTCACTGGATAAAGTTGACAAGAATTAATATATTAATAACGAATACCTTAAGTACGTGTGTCGCTATGATTCGCTGAGTATGCATTTAGAATGCCCAATACAACGACAGGTATGCGTAATTTAGTGAAGCATAACGACCCACCATCTCTGAAATGTATGTGGTAAATTACGAGTCATTGTTTACATTATGTTGTACATTATTATTGTCAATAAAATATATATTGACCAATGTAGAATGCTTTGTTTTCACTGTTGTCTTTGCGTGGGCAAGTAAGCTACTGAGATGTCAGCATGTGCGAATAGCGTTAGTCCGGGATGACACGCTATAGCATGCTAAAAATAGCACACACCTTGTACGGGCCGGATTCGGACAAGCAGCCGGGATCGCCGGGTGTGACCATACCCCGAAAAAGACCGAAAAAGACTAGAAACCCCGAAAAAGACCGAAAAAGACTTTATTTTCAACCGAATTCTGTTTATATGTTAATATAATCTTATTTTATATATTAGTATGTGTCCCAAACATGTATTTGCAAGTTTATTTTATGTAAATGATCGTAATACAGCCTCTCAGCAAACACGATACATGAATACACCCATTGTTGATTTAAGGTTGGGCCAACATTGAACCAACATTGAACGAACATTGGGTGAATGTCTCGTGTTTGCTGGGCTACTTGTAGGCTAATTGAATTCACGATTATTGTAGGCCCTATTTATTTCGTGATTGGTCATATATTGTATGTGTAGATCTATTATAAATCAAGTACTAAAGCAAACACAAATATCAGATATTATACCTTTATTCTTACACTCAGTTATTGGTAACAACATTGTAGCATGCATAAACAATTGGATGAACAATACTTTTTAAAAGGTAGGCTTATTCAAGTTTGAATCTTGGTGACAGTGCATATGGGCCTCTAATATATGATACATATTATTCTTTTATACAGATTAGGCCTAATAATTGTTTTTGTAATATATAAGATACATTTCTAACGTTATTAGCAGTTATATGCATCTACTATAAAAAATAAATTAATCAATGTTTCACATAGCGTCAATGTCTGTTTTTTGTTCACAGTGGTAGTGCGTGCATTGATTTTCCTCTTGGTTTGGTTTTTCTTCTTGCCACCATCAGGGGCAAAGCGTCAGACTTCCTGGCCATCTGATGACACAACAACATTGTCAGCTGTCAACACTGGTGTTGTGAGTAGCCGCTCATAATGCGTCTTTTGTTGTTCGGGCGTTTTTCTCTCCCACACTGACGCATCCATGCACAGGCGTTTCTGAAGGGGTGGAATAATATGGAAGTTGCCCAGACCATTTATAATTTCGCGTTTCAGGTCTTTGTATTTTCCTTTAACTATAGAGTGGAGAGTGTCTATCAGCTGGACAAGACATTGGCCTTTCCATTGCACAGCTTGTTTTAGGATATGGTTTGCGGATTCACAGTTATTGTTGGTCCATGGTGCTACAGTTTTTGGAAGGCCTGTCTTTTCTTTAGTGTCCATGTTGAGTTTAAGTAGTGGGATAACTCGTCTGTCAAAATAATCCAGGAATGTTGGTGTAGTTAATTCAATTAGGTCACGGGCACGTCTCTCTCGGATGCTATACATATATGTATGATATATGTTCTCAACGCAAAATGTGGTGGCTATCAGAATTGTGTTCCGTGGAACTGATTAATAATCACCCGAAAACACCCCGTATTATATACCCCATCCTTAAGAAGGGGGATTTCACAGCGGCACCGATGATAGAAGATAGTGATTGAAGATAGTGTTATAGGATTAGGGGCTCATAGCGACAAAAGAACTCCCGTGATATAGCAGAACATAAGGTGGGAAAACACCTCGATCACCTCACAAAAGACATCAGCCCAACGTTGGTTTATTGTTGGGCCAACGTTGTCGACGGTGTGCCAACAGTAAAGCAACGCTGGGCCAATAGGATGACAACTCACCTGAGGCCGGAAAACACTCAGTAAAGCGATGACATGTAGCTTTTGTCAAGTGCATAAGGGTCATTTGGCTAATTATTATTTTTAAAAACCAGTTGTATAAATATGAAAGTCTAATTTATTATGAGATAAAAATGTAGGCCTGCTGGTAGTGCATAACGAGAACTTGTGTTGGTCTTTTTTATTATGTCTTGTCTTATTTATATATTTCGAACGGCGCTATAAAAATTAATCGTTCGAAAATGAAAACGATTGAAAAAATCATTCTAGTTAACCCTTAAACCGCCAAACACGACTGTTATCGCTTACAATCCCTTTTAGTAGACGATTAAATCACTGTTATTGGAAAAAAATGAGTGTACATGAGTGTTTAAAATTTGCAAATGTTTAACGCTTTGGTGGTATACACTAGACTTACTCTGTATAAATTTATACTGATGTTATCAGTTGAATGTCATATCACTAACAAAATATCTAGCTAAATGAACAAAATGTTGTGGGCTTGACATTAATATGAACATTGATACGATGCCAAACTTAATGTACTTATAGGAATAATGATAATAATGACTATAATTAATGTTTAAATGATAGATACTTAAACACTATATTTAGTTAATACAATATGCATTGTGAAGGTGTTATCGTGTGTAGAACCCTAGCACCCGAAGGGTGCTGAGAGTGAGATAATGGCATTAGGATCTCTTGTTAGTGAGCCCTTTTTAGCCTACCAATTCCTTCTGTATACAAAATGTCTGGGTGGAAAGGAGGACTGGAACCTGGAAAGCTGAAATTGAATTTGATGACCTTGGGATTCCAAGGGTCGTTTAAAGAAAGAGGTGTTGAAATAAGCCATTTGCTATCCTCGTATCTCTGATCTCCATCTCGAACTATAATTTTATTATCTGAATATGAAAAGCAGTTGAAATGAATTTTGCAGCTTAATTAGACTTCCATATAATTATGAATGTCTAAGAATCGCTTGAAATTAAAGGGCTAGTGGCCCGTCTGTTGAAAAAAATTTCAATTTCAAATTTTTTGCATTGAGCTGTGTGCATGGTTGGTTAAATCTACCCTGCTACTGGCTTATACAGCGCGACATTAGAAATGTCGACTGTTGCAGTAATTGCTAGAGGACGGTACTCATTCCATGCTTCAATCCGTTGCCAGTCACATACACTAGCCCGCCAGGTAGAAGCCAAGAGAGCCATGAAGATATTTGAATTGATTTGATTGCCAGAGTTCCGAAAACTGTACGGTAGAGTTGGAATAATAAAGATTAGAAATAGCAGCGGATTAGCTTGATTGTGGAATCAAGTTACTTGCGCTGTTTTAGAATTCTTTTCAAAGCCACCAGGGTATTAAAATACCCTAACCAGCGCTCTGACTACCTGAGGGTTATCATAAGTTGAGCACCGGTATAGTGTATGTCATGTTGTTATTTGTGTTTCTTTTGATTTGGGTGTCAGAGTGTTAATTCAAGGTGCCTGTTGTGTTGCCGTCTTGGCGTGTATTGTTTACATGCTGTATAGTGTGATTGTGCAGGTGTGCAAGCTGATGGCAGAGTATGATGGTTGGTATGTTGCCACTGTGTCCGCGTAGAGGCGGCGGTTCAATGCCGGCCCAACGCTGGAAGCGTTGGATCGACATTGGCCCGCAGTCACCCCAATGTCTTGCATTCTTCTGCTGGGACTGCTGAGTTGCCGTAGACAATGCCCGCCTGGTGTGTGTGGATACGCCACAGGCCAGCTGAGGGGTATCGATCCGATGCCGGCCCAACGCCGTAAGCGTTGGGCCGACATTGGCCCGACACCGATTTAGTGACTAGTTTGTCTGTTGTCGTGTGGCACGTCTCGCCTTGCCGCTGCCGTCAAAACAGACCTGACCTTAACTGACAGCTCAGGCAGCAGTCGCCAGTCCACCCCTCCGTCTAAAACACAGACTAGCATGCAGTGTCAGTAATATTAATTCAATTATGATGTTCTTTATAAATATTCTGGAGTTTATCTAGTAGCGTTTTGTGACCTCTTTTTATTCGTGCTGCACGAATTATATTTTGTTGTTTAAATAATTCTGAATTTTCATTTAGTGAACAGATGAAATTGGTGGATAATTCTTCAAGCCTGGTTTTTATCAGTGGAATCTCAGCCAATTTGTGAATTTCATTGGTCCTGGATCGTGGATGTAATCTGAATGCTATTTTAATAGCTTTATTTTGAATAATCTGGAGTTTTTTAATTGCTTGGTCTTTAGCTGAAAGCATAACTATAGCGCCGTACTCTAATACTGGCCTTATATATGCCTTATACAGTCTCATGAGAGTCTGTGGTTTACAGCCCCATGTAGTCCCACTTAAAATTTTTAAAAGATTTAGGCGCATTCGTCCTCTTTTTGCTATATCATCTATGTGGGCTTTAAAGCTTAAATTTTCTTCTAGTGTGACTCCCAGGAGTTTTGTATTGTCTGTATTTATTAATTTTTCACCAAATAATTTTAGATTTATGTTTAGATTTCTTTGTTTTGTTTGTCTGATTAGTAGTAATTGTGTTTTTTTCGCGTTCAGTTTTATCCTCCATTTGGAACACCAAATTTCTAAATCTGATAGTGTTTTTGCCAATCTATATTGAATTATTCTGCCGTTTTTGGCAAAGGTCCAGAATCCTAAGTCATCAGCGAATTGGGATACACTGACATTGTTGTTTAGTGGATCTATTGGTATATCATTCACATATATTAAAAAGAGAAGAGGGCTGAGGACCGAGCCCTGAGGTGTACCCGCATTTAGTGGGATTTGGTCAGATATTGTTCCGTTTATGTTTACTGCTATTTTCCTGTTTGTGATAAATGATGCCATTAGTCTGACTATTTTTCGAGGCAGGTTACTGTTCATTAACTTGTATTTTAGGCCGTCGTGCCATACTGAATCAAATGCTTTTTCTACGTCTATGAAGACAGCAGCTCCTACTTGGTTTTTTGTCTGGGCTATTTGGGCATCGTCTACTAGTCTTAGTACATGTTCCATTGCGCATCTTTTATTTCTGTATCCTATCTGCCATAAGTTAAAGAAATTTTCTTCCTCTAGTTTACTTCGTATTCTGTTGGCTAATATTTTTTCAAAAAGTTTTCCTACACAACTAAGTAGGCTTATGGGCCTGTAGTTTGTGACTATTTTTGGGTCTTTTTTAGGTTTGGGTATCATTGTACCTGTGGCTTCTTTCCATTTTTTCGGGAAGTAACCGATATTTAAGCATTGGTTATAGATATGTGCTAGATTTTCAAATACTATATTTGGACATTTTTTCAGAATTGGATATTTTATTCCATCGGCGCCTGGCGCTGATTTACCTTTAGTTTTATTTAATTGAAGTTTTATTTCAGATACTGTGATTTCTCTCATGATTGGATTGTCGTCCCCTGGCTCATTTTTATTATCACTAAGGGGCGAAAATAGGTTGGAGTTTTGGTCGATTTTATTTTCGACTTCAATTTTGAAGTCTTTATCAAAAATATCCCCTTCGTGTGTGTTATGTATTTTTCCTAAGCTTTTTGCAAATGTGTTGGCCTTTTCAAGGTCGTTTTTAGTTAAGGAGCCATCTTCCTGTATAATAGGTTTTGAGACACCCTTTGATTTATTTCCGTTTATATTATTGATAGTTCTCCAATATAATCTACAATCTTTGGTTTCGTCTAGGAGCTTGGTGGTTTTTTCCCATTCTTTTCTTTTATCATCTTGTATTGCTTTTTTGACTAGCGTGTCTAGCTGGTTGTATAGATTTTTAAGCTCGGGGTCTTGTGTTTTTTGGGCTTGACGTCTGATCTGTCTTTTTAATTTAATTAATTTAATAGTTTCTTCAGATATGTAGAAGGCCCTGTCTTTTATTTTTGCTTTAGGGCATGATTTATTTAACCCTTCGTTGATTGCGTTTATTAGGACGTCACTGTCTCTATCTATTTCAAGAGGGGTTTCCGCTTTGCTTTTTTCTAAATTATGTTCTATGTGTTTATTTAATCTTTTCCAGTCTGTTTTTTCATATTGTAGTATTTCTTTTTGATTTTGCTTTTGGATTTCTGGGGATGTTAGGGTTAAGTGAACTGGGAGGTGGTCACTGCCTATATCTTGTCCTATTTCACATGATTCTATTCTAGGCGCCATCTGGCGGCTGACTATTGCTAGATCTAATAAATCCCCTATGTTGGTGCCTGGTCTATGGGTTGGGGTGTCGTCATTTGTTATTAACAGTTCTAATTCTTCTAATATATCGAATAGAATGTCACCTTCTTTATTTGCTTTTTTACATCCAAAAAATACATGTTTACAATTATAGTCTCCCATAAATATGGCGAGTGGGTGTGATTTTAATATGTGTTTGAAGTTATTTTTATTAGGCGTGTTGCCTGGCGGGTTGTATATTGTGGCCAGGGCTATAGTTTTGCCCTGAGATTTGAAATTAATTGCTAGAAATTCTTCTTCGAAATCTGACGTGTCTATTTCATTATATTTTATGTCTTTTCTAATTAGTATTCCTACTCCTCCTCCGAGATTTCGGTTTTCTTTATTTTTATTTTTATCGTTCTTTTTATCATTATTTTTTGGTATAGTTCTATCTTTTCTCACTAGGTGGTAGTTTGGTATCCTAATTATAGTTTGTTCTCGTAGTTTAGTCTCATTTAACGTTACAAAATGAGGTTTACAGTCGTTTAAATAGTTAATTAATTCAGCTTTTCTACCATGTAGGCCGTTTATATTAATGTGGAATAATTTAATGTTGTCTGTTTTGAAAATATTGTTGTTGTCCATGCTGTGTGAGTCGCTAAGTACTGTACTGTACTTTTAGAGCGGTCCCTAACGGGTCTCTAGGTTAGTTAGTTGAAAAAGTGAAAGGTTGTCTTACCACTTAAGTGTATTTAGGTTGGTCCACACGGTCTCGATGTCTACTTCAGCTGCAAACGCCCAGTTGACTGCGTCGTTGATGATGCTTGGGATGTGTTCTAATCTCAGCTTTCCACTCTCTTGACTCATCAGGATTCTCAGCATCTGTGTGGACAAACTAATGGATAGACGGGTTAGGTTTTTCTTAGAAAAATTTGAATCAATACTTACTTCTTTCTGGGGTCTCTGAGGAGCTGGACGCGAGATGTGTCTTTCTTTCTCTGGCCCCCGTCGTCTAACTTCGTCTTTTCCTCTGTTTACTTGTCCTACTCTCTTGTTGTTGATCCTGTCTCTAAAGTTGGTAGCCCTGGGACAGCGGTCGTCTGTTGACATGTGGTCTCCTGAGCAGTTAGCACATTTGATATTACGTGAGTTGCAGTCTCTCCGGCTGTGGGGGCCAGCACATCTCCCGCATCGCTCAGAGGCGTAACACTGTAGTTGACTGTGTCCATAGCGTTGGCACTTGAAACATTGCAGGGTTCGAGTCTTCTTCTTGTAGTCCTCGATCTTACATGAGGTGTTGCCGATCATTACTCTCTTCCTGATGTCAACCTTGGACTTGTCTTCTTCTGTGTCGAATGTCACCTTTACCTTGTGAATGCTGTTTCCTGACGCTTTGTTGATCAACCTTGTTGCTGTAACATTCAAACCTTGATTTTCCTGAATGGAGCGACGGACATCCTCTTCGGAAACTGTTGGCATGACTCCAGTGACTACTATGCTCTTCTTGCTGTCCTTGTCTCTATCTGCTGCTGAAATTGGGCGCCGATAGTAGCCACTGTCATTTCGTTTAATGTCTAATAATTTACCTTGGTCTCCTACGGTCTCTGCGAAAATAAGGAGGTGCCCTCCCCTAGTGGGACGGGTCTCCCTTACCTTTATACCTTTGGCTGCCATGTCTTCTATGAAGAGAGATGGGTTTGCAAAATACCGGGCAGGGAGGTCAACCCCCACCACGGGCTTCCTGGCTGGCAGTAACAAATGCTCATTATACTTTTTCTCTCCTAGAGCTTGGAGTCGTCGGCCCATCTCGTCTAGCCTGCTGTGGTCTTCTTCACTCTGTTGCTTACGCCTGGCTTTTTCCTGCTGTTTGCTCTCAACTAGAGTGAAGTCGCTGCCGTCGTCTGTACATTCGCCGTCCTCTGGTTGATCAAGAGAGGGTGAAGGCAGTCCACCCTCCCCGGCCGCCGGGACGTACACGGTGGCCTCTTCCATGTCCTCTTCATCCACCCACGGGGCGTCCTCGCGGGTTTCCACTGTAGATGAGAGATCTACAGTATTAGGTTTTACCTGTACCTTAATCCTCTTGGCAGGGGAGTTGACCGGCTCCGATACTGCCAAGTGGTTACCTGATTCCTTGCGGAAGTCCAAGTTACGTTTTCTAGCCTTATTTCTAATGACTAGTTTACCATTAACCTTTTCATTAACCTTGGACGTTTTAGGAGTAGGTAAATCAAGGACAGGGGCCTGTACTGGACCCTGAACTGGTTCCTGTACTGAAACCTTACTTTTAACCCGCTGGTTAATACTTACTTTTTTACCTGGGGCCCCTGTGGGTGGTTGTCCCACAGCGGGCCCTGCCATTGCTTCGGCGTAGCTCCGGTCTTTTGTAGTCTTTCTCTGGGGCGCCCCCCCTTCTGCCTTGTCTAGCTTACCTTTCTCCTCATCGACCACTAAAGAATTGGCGATGAGGAGCCTGGAGAGCTCGTCCCTCCCCAAGGGACTGAGCTTTCCAATCTGACTCCAGACCTTCTTGACTCCTCGATCCTTGATCGAGACAGCCACGCTCTTAAAAGAGCGGAGGTCGACTAAACCTGCTTTATCTTTAGCCATGCTAATGATAGAGCGAAATAGAATTTAGAATTTAGTAATTTGGTGTCCTGTTAACACAGTACAGTGGACTGTATTGTGTTGTTAGGCAGTTTGCTGCGGTTTGTCACACAGGATTAGTGTGTGGCACGTTGCTTGCTTTGAAGTGTGAACGCTCACCTGTGATGGTGTGTACAGTGGACTGTAGACAGGTAGCAGTTGGTCTAAATGTTGTGAATTTAATGAATCAGCGGCTATCAAGTCTATCTTGAGATCGATTGATCTCAGGATTGAATCGTAGTCACTGGTAGAACCTTGAACCTTTTTACCAGCTCTTTGTTCTGTAGTCAGCAATAGCCGCTCTGGCTTTTGCCAACTGTCTTGCTCGGCGGCAAAATCTGAATGAAGGTGTTATCACACAATCTCTGTGATTATACCGGATTAGTCAAGAAGGTGTAAAATACTCTAAGCATATCAGCCACTCACCTACAATTGAGTGTTGCATCAGCGAAGACCTCGGTACTACTCCCATTGAAAAGGATGTGCTTCAGGAAGGCGTATCACACCACACCGTTGTGAAAGTGTTATGATCATAACACACAGAGCAATTCATTAGACAGCTTATCGTGTCACTCACCATCTGCTGAGTGTTGCTTGATGTCCCCGGTATCCTGGTTTTGCTATCACACATTTTTTACAAGTTTACAACTTTGTATTTGTTATTCTATTACGGTCTTCTCAATTAAGATACATTTCTTTATCTTGCATAATTAACACCGGCATTTATGGGCACTGTACTGTCCCCGGGGTACTGTCAGTAAGTGTTTCGTAAATTATCCTATTTACTTTAGCTATAGGCCTATAGGGCCTATCTTATTCCGAATAATTACTAATATAAAATATTTCGTGGTAATAATTAAACACATATTTATTTTTATGCGCTCATATAAATGTGTTCTTTTTAGAAGGCCTACCAGCAAAAACGGGACAGTGAACCAATGTCTTTTAAATGTTGGGCCTGCGCGGAAGACGCCGGAACAACATCGGCCAACATTGGTTCAATGTCGCAGACTGGGCGGTCTAGGTTCGCACATGAACAACTCAACATCTGTCACACATGGACCTAGCTCTTTGTTTAAGTGATTTTATAATTTAGATGTATTACGGCGCTTGTAGACGTTTGTAGTTTTAATAAACCTGTCGTTTATATATATTTCAGTGTATTTATATTATAATCTCTCACGGCAACACTTAATATAATTACATATAACATTTGATTCGGCCCACAGTCACGGTATTTAATACGCCAGCCAGATCTATAAACAATGCAACTATTAGTAGTAGGCCAGCTACGTTACGGTTTATTTCATGTATTCTGCCATCACAATACGCCGGATACATACTTAGGCATAAACAGTAATATCAAATGGGATATAGTATCATATATTATAAAATTCGGTTGAAAATAAAGTTTTTTTCGGTCTTTTTCTGGACTTTTTCGGGGTTTCTTGTCTTTTTCGGTCTTTTTCGAGGTATGGACGCACCGGGGATCGCCTGGCTGTCTGAGTGACTGTTTACTATTATAAGCCTATGTGCTTGACTTCCTCAGATGTAATTTCTCTGGATCCGTCTTTGCCACCAGAAATGTTACTAGGATAGGACGAAATCGAGTGTCCTCATAATTTAAGAAATACGACTGTTTGAAAGAAGCGAATGGAATCCTATCATTGAAAAAATCATTTGCCTATTATTGTCAAGGCAGCTGGCAGTAACTCTAAACTGGATTGAGGGGGTACGATTTTGTTGTGTGGACTTGGTGGGGGGAGGGGGGGGGGACTTCCATACTTGGGAGTACTGGGGATGTGCCGCTGGACAGGTTGCCTTTTTGAGCTTCCGGAATTGGGATAGGCTCCTTTTTGAGCTTCCAACTCTGGGCACCCGCTTAGCATGTATTTTGCTGATTTTTCAGGCCATTATCAGCCGAATTCCATTACAATTATCAGCCTAATGGCCTCAAATGTTATAAACAAATATTCAAGAGCCTAAAAAGACCATGAAATATATTGGTAGTAATTACACCATAAGCCGATCAATTAAATTCGTTGGTAATTTCCAAATTGAGACAGGGTGTCTTTTTAGCCGCGAGGCGAATTGGGACAGGGTCAGGTTTTGAAGAATACAGGAAGGTTCGCCACAGGGAAGGTTCGCCACAGGAAGGTTCGCCACAGAATTGGAAGGTTCGCCACAGCTTTGGAAGGTTCGCCACAAATGTCATAGGAACGTCCGCCACAACGTTTGAGTGAAATATAAAACAAGTTACTAACTGTTCATTGAAAGTGAAAATATATTTATTTCACTAAAGACAACAGAAACATTAAAAAAAACACATTATATAACTATTAGACGGAGATATTTACTATTAATTTTTTTTTATAAATGTGCATTCTTAAATAAGAAAAATATAACTCTACATTGTCAATGTTACACAAAATATTTAATCTAAAGCAATATTAAAATATAAAATTGTATTAAACTATTTCAATACGAATTCCAACATACACTATACAATGACGATAGGTCTACAACGATAATACAATGAAAATACAATGAAAATACAATGATAAAACAATAATGATACAATGATAATACAATAATAAGATAAGTGTTAATAAAAAGTTAAATTGGTCTGTGGTTACATTGCTGGCGAGCTTAAACGGGCACACTTTCTCAGCAATGTCTTGGCATTTATCTCTTGGTCCTGGTACTGGCGCCATAACGAAAATTAAGCCCCTTATGATGACAGCGGATTAGTTGTTTAAATAAATATACTGTTACTGATAGCTTTTTTTGGTTTGATCTTCACAAATGTGTTGTCGGCGCTCCTTAAATAATATAACTAATAAAATGTAATTTACTTGTATTAGCCGCGCCAAGGTCAATATAGCCAAAAATATATTAAATTAACACATATGTGACGATATTAACATAATTTATCAATAACATCAATATTAATACATCAAAACACCACACACATTCCTTTTTTTATCTTCTATCTCCGTGGACTTGAATGAATAACACTGAATAACGCAACAATCGATACTTTTAATTTATTTTCTATAAAATAATAAATTGCAATCGTTTCTGATCCCCTGAACGCATTATATTTTTCATTGACATTTCGCGAGCATAAGTGGAGCGAATTAATCAAATTCTCACAACTCATCGAAGTTGTTGACATTTCACGAGTGGCTATTGCTGACAGGTCTGAATTAGCGATCGACTCACAGGAATCCTCATCACAACACCTGCGTTGCAAGGGGTGGAGCGGGTGAGCTCACCGAAGAATCACAACTCATCAAAGCTGTTGATATTTCACGAGCGCCTCTAGCTGTGATTTCACATTTAGACCCCTGGATATATTTTAATATTGTCCTTCATTATGGGCCGTATCGTTAAAATATATTTTTGTTAAGTAACTGTTATTGCAAAAAAAGTAATCACATTTAATCGTATTGTTAATAGGGCCTTCATATTTTTGTTAGGTAACTGTTATTACAAATAATTTATTCACATTTAGGCCTAATCATATACCGGTACTATAAATAATAAATCGCATTTAATCATAGACTATATCGTAAAGAATCTAGCATAATATAAGGCCTTCCGTAAATAATTCTTCTCAAGTAACGATCACAGCAAATAATTTAATCCTAATCTCCATAATAAAAATGTATCTAATATAGGCCATATAGACCCACAGATCTAATATAATTATGACTAATGTTCAAAAATTGGAATATAATTTTATTTTCACTGTTTTATAATGCATTCTAACGTTGTGGCGAACCTTCCTATGACATTTGTGGCGAACCTTCAAAAGCTGTGGCGAACCTTCCAATTTTGTGTCGAACATGCCGGAGGCACACCCCTACCCATTTCTAAGGCGAGTACCCCCCCCCCCACCCCCCGCCTGAACCAAGATGTGTATAACTTCACCATAGTATTTTGAAATGAGGTTACCTTGTACGTGGCACTGGATCTTGGCGATATATGATCCGTTTTTTGACAACCTAAACACATTTAATATCACTCGCCCGGACATTTTATCATACCGACTGTGATACACGAGCATATATACACATATATATACATAATTTATATATAACACCGCAAGAAAAAAATGAAAACAATATACACAATATGTGACAAGATGGAATTTATTTTTTGATTATTGTTCAGTAAAGAACAATAATCAATAAAGAACAATGATATGTTGTTGTCACCAACAGATCGCCTTGATTTTGTCCCTAAGCTTATGCTGTTATGCACTGTTTATAAAGAATGTACGGATGTTTTGCTTCAAGTTGATTGAAAGAAGTATTCACTAATTGGTTGGTTGGTTGGTTGGTTGGTTGGTTGGTTGGTTGGTTGGTTGGTTGGTTGGTTGGTTGGTTGGTTGGTTGGTTAGTTAGTTAGTTGGTTGGTTGGTTGGTTGGTTAGTTTTGTGGTCAGGGTGAGAGTTAGGGTCCATGATCAGCAATTCACACTACACACATTAATAAAGACCACATGAGGGGAATAGGTCTATATACTTTCTGCCATTAGTGGCCGGAGATATTCTTTTCGTGCTATTGCTCGATTATTCCTTAGTTTTGTGTCTGCTAGTCAGTTAGTTATTTGGTTAGTTCATAAATTCGTTAGTTAGTTTGTTGGTTTTAGTTAGCTAGGTGGTCCGGTAATTACTTTGTTAGTTTGTATAGTTCCTTTGCTCATAGTTTCTCTGCTCGTTCGTTGGTTGATTAGTTGGATGGTCAGCACGTCTGCTATTTGTTTTTTTTTGTGTTTTTCCCTTTGTTCGTTGTTTCATTCGTTCGTTTGTTTGCTCATTAATTCGCTGATCCGTTTGGTCATTGTTTGTCATTTTTCTCTTGGTTTTTTTTGTAATATCTCTTCTTTTTTCGTACGTTCGTTTGTCTAGCTGCCTGTCTTTTCTGTTGTTCTTCATTGTTTGTCGTTTCGTTCACGCATTTGTTTGTTCATCAAAGTAATAGTAGGCCTTCACATTAAATCAGATGTGTTTTTCTCATACACTATTTTTGATACTGATTTACGCTTTAACCCTTTAAACGCTGAATTAAAAAAACATCGCAATGAAAGGTGTTTTTTTCAATTTGATATCATAGATGTCTTAGTCAGCTCTTTCCGGTTGATTTGAATACCTATGTTATGGGTCTACCGCCATTAGACGCATCACGCATCACATTTTGACGTATATGTGGAGTCGTGCAATACACATCACGTTTCACGTATCACGCTACACGCATCACACGTATGTGGAGTCGTAGCTTAATAGCAATTCACACTACACACAAGACCACTTGAGGGGAATAGGTCTATATACCTTCTGTCATTAGTGGCCGGAGATATTCTTTAGATGAATTTAAGAAATATCATTCGCAAATAAAATTTTACACCGGTCTGACATTACGCAAGCTCCTGGTATTTTTTAGATTTTTAGGATCTGCCGTTGATAACCTGATTTACCGGGGAGAGAGAGAAAACATGTTGAAGACACCCTTACAAAGAGACGTGGTCCTATATAGCTGAGTCGATATGTAACCATGGCGAAAATGAGTTGTTGGGGACGATGATGGTACATGGACACAATCTCAGAGTCTGCATCAGCAGCGCTGTCTTGGACTTTAATACTAGTTTTCTCCAGCAAAAAAGATATTTTTTAAGCTTTGCTGACTGGCCTAGAATCATTGTGGCCTACAGTCTATTTCACCAGATCCTGAAAGTAGCTTTTTTTTAATTTGCTCGGTCTCTGTTTAATTTTTTTTAACAAAATTTTTCTTTGATCATTTTTTCATCTTTCCCTAACATCGCTGAAAATTTTGTGGAATTTTGTTGTGTATTTTGTAAGTTAGACCATTTGGCATGTAGGCCCTAATAGAATTTTTGTTTCACAGTAAGGGTGTTAAAGAGAGCTGTAATATTAAAATTTGATTAAATGCCAAATATAGTCTAACTTCGAGAATAGACCTACACAAGAAAAATTCACCAAATTTTCAGGGATGTTGAGGGAAGATGAAAAAATGATCCGAGCAAAATGTTGTTAAAAAAATTTAAACACCGATCGAGCAAATTGAAAAAAGGCTACTCTCAGGACCTGGTGAAACAGACTGTAGCTATAGACATAGTATAGCTAACGTGGGCATTTCTCAACACATAGTTGTCGCTCAGGTAAACCCCCGGCGCTGCATATGGGCAAAGCCCGTGACTTCAAGAATCATGTGACCCCAGCAGTGTTCTCGTTTGTAGTGACCTCCACTTATGTTTAACCAGTTTTATCATTGAAGTCATGCATAGACCTTTCAGAAAATGTATAGTTATCCATAGCCTAGACAAGAATAAATGTGCTTTTGACCACTGTAATGCCAAAAAATTACATTTTTGGCATGTCGCCAGCTTGAATTTTTGTCTTAGACAGGTCACTGCTCATGAGTGGGTGCAGTTTTTGGTAGATAAATTGTTTGAATTTGACGAACATATAGTAGTAATTGTATTTATAAAAATAATTCCCAAAAGTAGTATATTGTCCCTTGCAAAATTGAATTAATGTTCATGTCGCCACAAAATAACAGAATACGTTACATTAGAGTTAGTTAGTTGTTTTTATCTACCAAAAATTCTAAGATCAAGTAAAGTTCCTTGCTGTGTGATGAATATGTAATCTAAGGTATGTATATAAAAAAAAACATTTAAAAAATCATGTGATACTAACAGTACTACTCTTGCAATAATCAGTAGAAACAAGCAGACGCTATTTATTTAAAAAAAAAACAGAATACGTTACATGGACTCTGAAGATATAGTGATATGCACACTTAACAACAAATGGCCCTTTAATTACTCACTAAGTATGTCTCCACGCAGCAAGTAAAAATTTTGCCTGGCCACTGAACCCAGCTTTACAATTGTGCAATTGTTGTTGTTTTTATCTACCAAAAATTCTAAGATCAAGTAAAGTTCCTTGCTGTGTGATGAATATGTAATCTAAGGTATGTATATAAAAAAAAACATTTAAAAAATCATGTGATACTAACAGTACTACTCTTGCAATAATCAGTAGAAACAAGCAGACGCTATTTATTGTTTTTATCTACCAAAAATTCTAAGATCAAGTAAAGTTCCTTGCTGTGTGATGAATATGTAATCTAAGGTATGTATATAAAAAAAAACATTTAAAAAATCATGTGATACTAACAGTACTACTCTTGCAATAATCAGTAGAAACAAGCAGACGCTATTTATTTAAAAAAAAAACAGAATACGTTACATGGACTCTGAAGATATAGTGATATGCACACTTAACAACAAATGGCCCTTTAGTTACTCACTAAGTATGTCTCCACGCAGCAAGTAAAAATTTTGCCTGGCCACTGAACACAGCTTTACAATTGTGCAAAAAGTGAAAAAAATCCAGCATACGTTACACAAAATACGTTAATTTTGTAACGTATTTTGGTAACGTATTTTGCTCTTCACTAAACAATGTTGTAATAGTGCATTCTGTTTCGTAACAAAAGTACAAAACACTCACACTTTGCATGATACAACTATTTACTGGACATAGTGACATTTAGTATCATTACTTTATCATAACATGAATTCTGTTAGTTATGTAACGTATTTTGGTAACGTATTTTGCATTTTTATTGGAAATATCAACTAACAGGCACGAAATGACAGAAACTCAGTACATATCGTTATAGAAATAATCAAAAATGTGCTTAGACAAAAAACACCTCGCTTATTCAATGTGGCAATGTGTAATAACGTTTATTATACACACAAATACAGAATACGTTACTTTTAATTCTGATAATGATTTTGTGCCTGGTGAAGTATAGTGAAATAGTAGATCCAATAATTCTGGTGACAATGACACGCACAATTTATTGTATTGCCTGGGTTTATTTAAAACAATATTAAAAGGGTATTGAACATGTACACACTACTGTTCTTATCAGGAAAAAACTAAAATAAAAATACACTACAACTTTGAAAAACCTTTATATCTCGTATACTGCAATGTATCAAGACCATTGACACTTAGAAACATTGAAATTACATTATCATATTTGATTGTGCATGTTTTTATTTTGCATAGTATTTGTACAAAAATACCCAATACATATCAGATATTTTGGTAAATGTTTAAACTACAAAAAAATGCAACGTATTCTGTGTGTGTTTTTTTGATGATTTTAATTGTTCATTAAAAAAATGATTAAAATTGATGTTTTATACTTGGTATCTCAATTGTTTAGGACAAGAAAAAATATTTTTAATATTTTAAAATAAAGTTGTAAAAAAAGTCTAGTGAGAAGTTGATTTTTTCATATTAGCTTGTGGAAAAGTCTTGAAGTGGCGGGCTTTGCCCATATAATCTCTGAGCATATAATCTCTGAGGTTGACCTGAGCGACATCTATGTGTAGAGGATTACATGTCATAGGTGGACAAATATATTTTAGGAGGTATTGTTGAAATACTCACTACCGAATGTATTGAGTGTAATTCTTGGAGCGACATGGTCTCACCACCCCAAATGCCAGTCCCATTGAAACACATGTATAATGCCAACATTCCAAGGGCCGAAATCACCACTTTCGTCC
This sequence comes from Flabesymbios commensalis, assembly GCA_964017125.1. Lineage (NCBI taxonomy): Eukaryota > Metazoa > Annelida > Polychaeta > Terebellida > Flabelligeridae > Flabesymbios > Flabesymbios commensalis. Next base: position 71,750,557 of record OZ024915.1, read on the forward strand.
CTAGCTGCCCCCCTATGTGACACACCATAATAAAGCCTAAGCTGTCCTTTTTCAAAAACTGTTTCGAAAATGGTAGGCTAACTTCCTGCGTTTTGAGCTACGCTCCAATGTTGAAAAAATGGTCCGTTTTGCCCAGATCTCCCGAAATATTCTTGCGCCCATTCCCAGAAAAGACACAAATCCTTCTCACCCCATGTGTCCATCCGAAAATCTCACATAACTGTTATACCTCATATCACAGATAGCGAAAACAGTGTGTGCTTACAATTTATCCACATAATTACAACATTCCTGTATTTTTCTTAATTCACCAGAAGCGGGAACAACCATTTAAAGCAGTAATTTGGGTAGGGATTCTCTAGTCAGTAGCCACCCCCCTTGGATTTAGGCTCATTTAGGGTGGTGAGACCACATGGTCAAGTTGAGGAAGAGAGATAAACACTGATATTTCCTGTTTTGAATATTTATTTGGAGCATAAACAAGTCCGAGATCTAATTCACATAATTACATGATGTATATTTCTAGGATTTGCTTGGACATCGTGATTTGAATGGTTAATATCAATCCGGAGACATGGTCAATAAACACGGGCGGAGTTCGGCGGCTCAGCCTCAGCCAGCTGGCCAACCACTCTCAAAATCACAACAATCACCCGCACCTCTGAGTCAGTCCGCCTCGACGACAACGTCGCGAGATACAAAAAAACACGGCGATGCCATTTGTGACAATGTCGGTGATTCAGAAAGCTGTTCGAAACGCTCAACAAAGAATTCCAGAGGGAAGCACAACAAACATTTGAAGCAAGATGGTTCCAAGTCAAACTCGAAAAAAACACCCACAAATCCTGTCAAAAACAATTCTGAAAGCGTCACTTCAAATGACGTTAGCAGTAGTAATATTGTGATGAAAAACAAATCAAAATCAACAAATGGCTTGTTTAGAATGCCTGTTAGAGGGTAACAATATATTTTTATGTTCAATTATATAATAATTAATATTTTTGAATTGTTACTTTTAAGGTAGATCTAGTGGCTAACCGTACTTGTTATTTTTTAGGCAGTGGCTAACCGTACGTGATTTACCGAACGTATACTAGCATGCTATTCGTACGTTTGTACAACTAAATGACGGTATTCGTTGGTAATACGTATGATTAACAGCAAAGTCACGTACGGATAGACACTCCGGCAAAGTCTTTTAAGGTAGTGGCAGTAGTAGTGGTAAACCATACGTGATTTACCATATGTATAGCATGCTATTCGAACATTAGTACAGTAGTCCCTCCAGATGCGACCCCCTTCAGATGCGACTTCTCCTATTATCCCCCTTTTTTATTAGCACCGACGTGCTTTACACTGTTAAGCACCCCTTAAATGCGACTTCCCCTCTCCCACGACATGCGACCTTCAAATCATGGCACTACCTAGCGACCTCCCTCTAAAGATACGACTTTTTGAAATTAGCTGCTAAGCGGCACTGTCAGCCTGGCATGAGCTGCCCGTCTGAAGATACTGCTTGTGTGTACATACCGTCAGATACAGCACAGCAGGTACGTATGTTAAGCCACTGTCGGACTAAGGCTGGTACAGCGTGGTATGAAGTGGGTATGATGTGTACTGGTAGCTTCAAATCACCGTACCAGATAGAAATATCCTTCTAAAGATACGACTTTTTGAAATAAGCTGCTCACAGACTGTGTCACGTCTGCAGGTGTCTGCCGGCCCTGCACTGACAAGATACGACTTTTTAATGTCTCTAGCCAACTAAATCAGGGTTTCCCCCAAAACGTCCAAGCGTCACGGCACCATGACGCTTTAATTTTTTACCCTGACGGTTCAGTAAGTGCCGTGACGCTTCAGAAAATTCCGTAAAACATTGGCATCGTGTTGCGATGTCCAGCGATACATATCAACGTTAGATCTTACAGCATTACATTGGCCTACTGTATTGCCGCATGGCAGTGTGTGGATCGTCTGTGCGCATGCCCGGTGGTCATATGATGTCACGTGGTCAGGCACTGTTGGCGGGTCTATCAGCGTGTAGCTGACTGCATTCGCCCAGCAAACACAATAGTATGTGTAGTACGTTGACGTAATGTTGACTTAATGTTGGTCCATCGCCTACAATGCTGGCTCAACATTAAAGCGCGTTGTTCCACCTGCCGTGTTTGCCGCGATAACAGAGCATACGCCTGGTGTGTCACAATTCTCTACCGTGTCTGCACGAACCCAACATCAACACAGCGTTGTTTAGGCAATGAAGCGTGCTGGCTGAGATCAGTTGGGGTGTAACTTATGATATTCTTAGAAAGCAAAACAAGTGATGCCGACCTTGTTTGTGTTCATTAAAGGCTGGGCCGATGTCACCAGATGCTTATATTTGAACCAACTTGTTTTCTAGTATTAGCAAGTTCTGATGATAATCTAACGGCGTGGCACTGATCTATTAAAGCCTAATTAATGTATCAATCAACCACAAACATACAGCATGCTATGAACAGATCTTGTATTGACCAATTTTGAATCATTACGTTATGCCTAGTGTCTAATGGTCCAAAGATTTTTTCGAATTCATTTTTGTGAATAAAAAAAGTAGGCTAGTCTATTGTTTTTAATTATTCACAATGCGATTTATTCCAATAGTCTTGTCAGACAAGAATCATCTCAGGCCCCCATCTCATGGTATTTCTCTGTTATCATAGTTTGATACAGGGGCATAACTAGACAAAATAGGCCTAGACACTACATATTTCATTCGTCACTGCATAGGCCTCTAGTCCTATTTAAAAATAATTTGCTTTGTACATATGAGAAAATTGGTGGTCTATATCACAAGGGTTTTAAATGTCAAACTGGCACTCAGGCGCGAATTGTGCGCCGTGCGCAAATTGGGCGCCGCGCGCAAATTGGGCGCCGCGCGCAAATTGTGCGCGGCGCTGAAGCCGAACTACCAAGTACCATGATGCTTTCTCATTTTTCTGGAGGAAACCCTGTAAATGTATAACTACTTTAGTATTTTAGAAACAGCGTTGAGACGCCTATCTCATTATAGTGGCTGAAAAATGCTTTCCGGTGATATAACTATGTTTACTATATCTTAAATACGTTTTCTGTTATTGATTTAAAACCATGTTTAAATTGGGTTTTCAATGTATATATTTATTGATATGGGTGCAGTTAACATACAACGCGCCCTTGGCATTACAAGGTGCATTACACCCCTAATTAGCAGCCCACGTCAACGGTGTCAGTGTGTCAGTGGGGCGTGATAAACATCCTAGTTCAAATACCTAACTTTTCCAATTATGATTGTACGGACATGTCATAAATATCACCAGAAAGCTTATTTAATGCTGAAAATAATGATATAAATTAGATAATGATAGCTCCCAAACTCGCAGAGTGATTGATTTTGAAAATGAAGCAGGGTTTAGCAGTCTATCATCACGGGGAATAAACGTAAACGGGGTAAGCTCGACGAGACGCAAACCGATGTCGCCATTGACGATGATGGCCCAGCATTAAAACAACACTGCAACAAAGTCTCGCGCCGGCCATATTCACAGTCACGTGCATTACAGTCTCTCAGAGTATACACGTGAAGATAATATCTGTGCTAGTGCATGCGTAGTCGGTATTGTCTTCAATTCTGGTCAACATAGAAGACACCGACCTCGTCTGTTTGCCATTGACTATTTTAATGAGAATACAGTGTACATCCATAATATTTGTTTTTAAATTTTTATTTGGCAATCCAATGTATTATTGATCAATCCTAGTGTTTCGGGTTGAGTTAGAGTATGATGTGTGTGACGTATTAACAGATCAAGCCATAGCGTGCACAGTGTCAGCCTTCATCTATCACAGCTCTTTTTCACACCTGATGTCGGCACCTTGATTAAGTTGGCTCTACTAGGCTGTACAATTAGTTGTGTCAGGCCGCGGAGTGTCAGTTTAGCACAACAAAAGTAATGACTACATATGGTCATTGCCCTGACTCAGTGATCATCGACTCAGACAGATTGATTAGTGTTTCAGCCATAAATATTGCGGCGCTGTTAAATATCACCCTACGTCAGTGCACATATATAATAAACGAGCCTCAACTGCGTCTGCCTACATGGCACGTTTACTGTTTATTAGCGGCACTGTACGGTACATTGTTCTAATGCTGGGCCAGAATGGAGTCAGTGTCACATGTTTTGTAGTGTAAAGCATAGGGCTATATTGAAATGTGGAGAAAAACACTGCCTCAATGCTTATGAAAACACAAGCCACTTCCAGTACTTACGTGTTACCGTGTTACCGTTAGAACAGGCAATTAACACAGGCTGTCATTTGCGCTGATCGTGTCACAACGAGAATGGAGGTGTTTAAAGGCTGTCTTAAACATCAAATTCGGCGCATTTTACGTTTTTTCTAGAGTTTTTTTCACCCCTCTGAGATACGTCTACCCCTCTGATGTGACTTTGGTTCTTTGGCAGTATGGAAGTCGTATCAGAGGGGGACTACTGTACAACTAAATGACAGTATTCGTTGATAGTAGCCTACTTATGATTAAAGGCAAATACGTACGGTTAGTCGCATACGTATAGACGTTTTTTTGTAGTTTTTATTGGTGTGAATGTGATCAGGTGATACATGACATGTATACATCTATCATACTCACATCATGGGGATAGACTAGATCTAGGTCTAGTCCAGGTTTATTTTGTTCTTTATCTTTACATGTTTCCCAGATGTTTGTCATCATAGCCAGTTCACCTCACATTGATCAAGACAGAGGATGTGTTACAGCCGCATTTGAATGACTCATTGTTATATGTATTCGTTAACTGAATGACTGTGAACACAGGATGAGCACTGTAATAGAAGTATAGTGACGGCGAAATGAATATAATGCGAAATGATTTTCACTATGGTGTGAGACATCCTCTGTCGTGGTCGAAATGTCTGGATGGCGAACTGGCAATGATGAGAAAATACGTAAAGACTTTATATGCCATGCTTGTGGTTCTCATACTGTTACTATGTCCTTACCTGGTTGTCACTTCATGCCTATTTTATCACTGGCAGTGATAGTCTAATTCTAACCTTATTTTCATGGGTCTATAGTCAGATTCTGACGTCTAAAGACTGTCCCTGCGCTAAAAGGGTTGAAATAAGAGGTATAATAAATTAAAGTAAAAAGTTATCTGTAGCAGGTTAAATCACTGTCATTCAGAATAAAAGAAGTGTTAAAGACATCAAGATTTGCAAATGTTTGGTCTCAAATTAAACATAAACTAACTTAGCGTTTTAAGAGTTGATAGCATTTTACTTGGTTTAAGACATACTTGGAGCTAAATCGATGCAGCAGGGCTATGGTTGACTATTCATGCTTTTTGTTACAGAGTGGACAGCTGGTGGGTGTTCCACTTGTGTGGTTTCCTCGCATTTTCCATGGCTTTCTCAATGCTGGCGATGCATCTTCACATTCTTTGGCAACACTACACCGTAGGTGCCTTAACCCTTACTGCGCGGGGACCGTCTTTATACGTCAAAATCTGACTTCTGTAGATGTCTGATATTGACATATAAAGATGGTCCCCGCGCTGAAAGAAATAAAATATTTATAATGATCTAATTGGTCTACATGGTTTGTATAAAAATAGTTCAGTGCTTAAAGGGTTAATCATTATAGTACTGGTATATTATCATATACCGGGGTGATATAATATACTGTGAATACCAAAGGTTTATTCACTTCAACCCTCACAGTGCGGGGTCAACTTTAGTCGTCAGAATCTGACATCTGTAGACGTCAGATTCTGACGTCTTAAGTCTACGCCCGTACTGTAAGAGTAAAAATATTTATAGTGGCCATAGACCCATAACATAGGTATTCAATTAAACCGGAAAGAGCTAACCGAGACATTTATGATGATTTCAAATTGACGAAACCCTTTGGTCTCCATGGTTTATACAAAAATATATCAGCGCTTCGAGGGTTAAAAATCATTTAATGTCATAAATGCCTTTGTTTATGCTTTACACTTCATTTGAATACCTATTTTATGAGTGTACCACCAAACCTTTTAGTGGAGGGATCAACTTTTGACATCAAATGTTGATCCCCGCGCTGAAAGTGATTCAAAACTGCATGCAAGCTTGATAAAATGCATTTTATTAGTTACTAGCTTGAAGAATAACTTCTAAGTCATTAGAGTTTGTCTAATTTTGTTGTACAGAACATAATTAATTACTGACCAGGTCTCATCTTTTGAAAATATACTGTAGAAAAAAATTGAAGATGAAAGTTTAAATTATCTTATCTAAAGATTTTCTGTAATTACAATTTATCATTTCTGATTTCAGAGATCGGATCGTATGATCAGAGCACAACAGTGGATGAGTCCGCAGCAAACCATTGATGCTCAATTCCGTGAGCGTGTCATTGCAAAATATGGACTCGAGAGCTATTATGATATGTATTTTGATGGAACGTTTCGAGTGAACACCAGCATCTACGTCAGATGATAGATGCTCCTTGTTTCATTTTGTATACACATTTAATTTGTTAACCCTTGTGCTCCTGGAGAGGTATATATATGGTTTAAAGCAAGTTTTAAACCAAATAAAATTACAGTGAAATCTGCCAAATAGTTTATGATAGACGCTCAGTTAATGAGATAGCTAAATTTTGCAGATAACTATTTGCCAGGGGCGGATCCAAGAGGGTAGTTTGGGGGGCTTAAACCCCCCTCGAAAAAAATTAGATTCTTTTTAGGTGTTTCCTTATGAACTGGCTACACACTGAGGGACAAGCAGTGCCCAATATGCCTTAGATTGCAGGAAAAAGCCTTTGAAAATCAAAATTTCCCAGGGTTCGGCTTCTCGGACCCTGCGCGCATTGAAATATTTCTCTGTCAAGTTTTAGACAACCAACACCGACCCCCACTCCCCTGCCCAACAGTTTAAAGCTAGATCCGCCCCATGTTTGCGTTAGCAATTCCAGTTTTGAAGGAATGAAAAATAAAAACTTAAACAATTCAGTGGCATAAGGGTTAATGTGCTAACCACGTCTGTAACCATTCTCAGCCTGTTTATTTCTCCTTCAAACATGATAAATTGAAGGAGAAATAAACATAAATTCAAAAGATTGGCATATTGTTTCTTTGGATATGAAAGGGTGTATCTGCCAGATACACCCTTTCATATCCAAGGCGATGATATGTTTTGGTTCAAATTGTACATATCTGAGTAATATTTATCCACTTAAGTTGTGAGTCACGGCAGTGAGACAAAATTTCAAATGGTTGAAAATTTAAATTCTATAATTTATCATTTATCATTCAGAAAATAATCATTGTTACTGAGCCCTGCAGCCGCTTAGTATCTAGTTATGAATTGAAGACTTTTTAATCCAAATCAAGTTTTAATTCTTTACTTTTTGTAGCTTCAAATGATGATACTGTAAAGAAAAATGATGCTGTAGGGAAAACGTTTTTTGAATATGCCAAGAAATTTCTGCCTTTAACCTGTTTACTGTCCCGGAATTTCTAGGCAAATTTTCACCCACTTGAAGTTGTTTTTTCACTGTGTAATACCCACATTTAAGATACATCAAAATAAAAGCAACCTTGTTGGTGGATTGGCACATTTTTTCTATATGTCAAGTTCATAATAATATGTGACATATGTGCTTAGCAGCTTCTGAAATACATCTACCCAGTACAGATTTTAAATCTTGGAATGAACATGATGAACTTTTGTTGACTTGTGATAGTCTGATGAAATTTCAGTATTCTAAGAATTATGTGAAGCAGTAATTGCCATATAAGTGAACACAAATGTGGGTATTTTTTTCCAATGATGACAGAAAGGAAAAGGTTTGTTTACATTTAAACCCTGGGAAATATCAGATTTATATTGTGTAGCAATCTTGTCTCTATTCCCTTTACCCTTCTTTTTATTTAAATTTGTCACCCACCCACTACTTGAAGTGGGCAAAGATTACTCATATTTGGTGAATTTGAGATGAAACATTTGCGAATCTTGATGTTTAAACAGTCATTTCATTCCCAATAACTTTATTTTAAAAATGTTATATTGCACACTATTATGACTGATTATAATACACACTGATACCACAAAAGTCCATTTCAATAATATATCAGGATGTAGCAGGTTTTGAATTATGTAGATAGATTCACATACCAATGCTGGTTCTAAGTCAAGAACAGCACTGTTCTTTTAACATTTGGTATCTTAACCCCCACAGCGCTGATTGTTTTTTTTATACCATGTAGACCAATTTGAGATCAGAAATGTCCTAGTTAGCTCTTCCTGCTTCATTTGAATACCCATGTTATTGGTCTACGGCCAGTAGGAATATTTAAATTTTTTCAGTGCGTGGACCGTCCTTATACGTCAGAATCTGCCGTCTACAGACGTCAGATTCTGACGTATAAAGACGGTCCACGCACTGAAAGGGTTAAACATCAAAGCTGCAGCAATCCAGTAAAAGAGTGAATCAGAGCTTGCTGTTATGAGCCTGTTGATGACATATGACTACTCGCACACATGGTGCATCACTCAGTAGTTCAGCAAATGCTGTAATTTCATTGTATGATCAGGATAATAATGATTAAAATCACTGCCAAAATGTGATGGCCCAAAAATGTTGTGTTCCAATAGGATTAATTCACCAATCTATAGATACCGTATTTATTCTAAAAAATGCCTGTGTTGTTAATTCAAATAGTCCTTGAGATTGCAGGAGGATGGACGCTTATTAGAGTAGTTTTATAATGATCATGGTGTACATCATCGTGGGTTTTATTTTTAAAAGCGGGGTTAGGGTTATGGGTGGGAGTTTATTGGAATATATGGGCGTTTATTACAATAAATACGGTATATCAACACAACCAATGATATGACATATATGTATGTCATAAGTCTAGTAGTGATATTCTACAGTACAATAAATTATGCTTTACATAGAAAAATTGTGGAAGAGAGCAGTTGATTTGATTATTTATGTAAACAATCTGTGCTGCTATTCTCAATCTTTTGTTGAATGTTATATTTCCAGTCTCGATCCCCTGATGCCTGGCAGTCTTAACACAACAATCATGTCAATAGGATTAGAATACTTTGTATTTAGATTATTTTCATCTCTGTATTCTAAATTTGAAGATCATGATGTGATAGGAATCATTTAGTAGTGCGTAAAGATAAGTATTGTGAGGGGTATCGTCTAGTCAGGCCTAGAGATATTATTTATATGAGATCTACATAAATTTAAAAGCGTTCAATAGTTTGTAATAAAAGAATGTGTTATCATACTTCATATGATTAACTTGATCTCAATTTTGTTTTTTACTTTTGTCAAAAGTGAAATACAGTGCGACTAATTATGCATTTTGAGATTTCTAAAAAATATGGTTCAAATAGTATATAGAGCTACCTGAACCACCAGTGATGACCTGTGATGCTGTCCTCTATGATTTGTATCTATATATATAAATCTATTTATTGGTATATATTCGTGACAAGTCATGAATTTCTTTTCCCACTTAATTATGTAAGGTCATAATTTTATATATATTTCATATATATAATATATTTTATAAGTTGGTTGACAAAACCACAGAGCCATGAAAAAGTTAAATCATTTTGAAAATCTTTTTTTAGAAAAATCAATCTTTTTAATTTTTTAAATCTTTTTCTCATGTTTTCATCTTATTTGTACAGTTACATTCACAGTACATTTACAGTATGCTGTACTTGGAATGAGATGTTAATTATATTCTTGCTTCAGACGTTATTTCAATGCATTGAAGCTTTAAATGTGAAACAAACTTCAATATATTTTGCTTTACAGTGCAATTGCATTATGTTACATAGTATATTTTAGTAGTTTCTCTCTATAGTCCTTATTAAATAAAACATAAATAGATTATTGCTCTGTTGGTATATTGAAAATGGAGCAGGTTTTAATTTAAATATCGCAAACACCAAGCACATCTTTCTGATACAATTCTAATGTAATTTTTCACATTGTAAGATCTTCAGTGGACACTACTTGTCGACCAGAATTTTTACTGTCCATTGTAAAGATCCTCGAATGGCTGAAAAAAAGGTAGTGGCGGGCGTCATGATTCTGCCATCACCACATTTTGTATCTTTTTTAAGTATGGTCAATTTTCAATTTTAACATTGCAATATTTTGCATCAGTTAGCTCTATCACATGACTATTTGCCAATCACCTGGTACATGTAGTAGCAATTTTCTTGCCAAACACTAGAATCTTTGTTTCACCCATGAGAAGACAATCTAGAAAGAGTTCATGAGCGTTGTTGCATATATGTCACCAATTCTGAATGAGCAATAAATAGCAAACCTCTGCATGAAATCAGGCAGTCTCTCAGTTAATTGTTCAATACTGTTTTCAGCTCACCGACCAGAAACTGTTTGTAAATCTGCATTTAATACAACCCTTATAGTGCTGATTGTGTTGATAGCCATTTCCAACCTTTTTTCACAGCGCTGAAATATTTTTATATAAACCATAAGAGATCAACATATCAAAGGGTTTATTCATTTTGAAGTCGTCATAAATTTCTTAGTTAGCTCATTCTGTTTCATTTGATTTCCTATGTTATCGATCATTATAAATATTTAATTCTTTCAGTGCTTTAGCACTTTAAGGGTTAGTATTTTATTATACAAATCCCACTGAGCAGTTATGGTGCATATTTTATATATTGTAACGAGTAAAAATTCCTGTAAATATATAATCCCACCAAATATATCAATTGATATTTCTATGACTGTTTTTTTTTCTAAGTTCTTTTTGTATGTTTTATATAGTATTTTGAAATACTATATCACAACCTGTGTACAAAATAGGCAGGGAATATGTGGTCTATTGGATTTTTTCACTCTTAAAAAAATACACATAGGTTCACAAAGCACCAGAAATTATTTGACATGAATATTTTGCCATAGAGATGTTAGTATTTAATATTTACTTTGTTGCATCATGATAGTATGTAATCAATGATACTACATTTTTCTAATTCTTCAGTTAATAGCTTGAATACTGAAGGTTCCTTTTTTGTCATGGAGGAACAGTCACGAGTCTTGGTGACACTACCAATAATATAGCTATTATTTTAATTATGTATATTTTCTCTCCACTGGTGGCAGTTAAACAAAATCATACTCTTCCTTGAGCAGATGACTTCTGAATAAAATGTATGTCTAAACATCAAGATTAGAAAATATTTGTGCTTAAATTAAACAAATATGAGTAATTTTCATCCACTTGAAGTTCCGAGACACAAATGGGTGAAAATTAAAACAAATTAACTTTACAGGATAAGTGTTAGCAGAGTTAATAATAGAAGAATGACTGATAGCTCATGATAAAGCTATCAGTCGTTTGTCACTTCGCCTTACTGTATACTCAGATACGGTATGTGTCACACCCCTTTACTGTGCACACAGGATTTGAATAATGATTCAATAATATCTATCGTAATAAGTATGCTTGTGTGTGGATATAGTCATTGCCGGCTGTCAAAGGGTCATGTATGCAGACATTCATGCCACTGATCTGAGCTGTGACAACTGGTGATGTAATTTAAAGTTTGATGTGTCAATAAGTATTTAAAATACATGTATGTAGCAGCATATGAAAGAATGTTTATTACGATAAAAGGTGGAAATTGTGTAGTGCGCAAGACATTCCTCAAGTTTAATTCCATGTTGTGTACGCATCTCTATAAGAAGTTTCGAGACATTGACCCAGTGCTGGTATGATCATGAACCAGCCTCAAACCAGCACTATGTCAATGTTTTAAAAAATTATTGTGTCATTTATCAAATTTGAAGATTTCACATAAGCTGGTGAATTTTATTTTATGTATGGTATGGTAAATATCTAGCCATTTATACAATATTTTTATTTTATTTCTGTTCTAGTTGTATTTGATTGTTTTGCCCTTAGAGCACTGATGTCGACTTGATTAATTTTATTTACTTTTTCATCAGCAACCAGTTTTTTGGGGTGAATTGCGTTCCAAATTTGTCATGCTGATATACATTGCTACTTAAATTTCATAAATCCCAATGATTGCAGTTGAGGATTGCGGTCGCGAAACACAGCATTGGGTGACTGGAAAATAAAATTGATAGTTCAAAGCCTTGAACTATCAATTTTATTTTCCAGTCACCCAATGCTGTGTTTCGCGGGCTAACCATTCAAGTGCCAAATTATCACCCACTGGAAACTATCATGCTACCACAACCCATTATTTCAAGTAATACACAAATTTGCTACAACAAGCCTTGGCGTCTGGATCATCTTTTGACATCAGAATATGACAATATTATTATCAGATATCGAAAGTTGATAACTGCACTGAATTTTTTTTTAAAGTTAGGTATTTAAATAAAGTAAAAATGTAATAACTATAGTAACTAAGATGCTATTCATGTTTTCAAAGTGGATGAGCCTCTGGTATCCATGGTTACTATTTTTCAAAATACAGGCATTTCATTTGGTTGAATGGTTCTGCTAAAACACACTTATAGTCGTCATTGGTGCTTTCAAGGCTGCATGATGTTATATTTATTTGTTAGGTTATTATCAGCTGCAACATTTAAATTATGTAGTTGCTGTGAAAAACCTCATGTTTTACTGGTAGTTATTTTATTGTATACATAATACTTTAACCGCCAAGTTATTAAATTATAATTTTCATTCACTTGAAGTTGAGGCTCGCTGACGCAATCCACAAGTTCAAGTGGGTGAAAATTAGATTTGACAAAATAGAGGGTAACTATTTTCAAATCTTGTTAATTTATGTCACATTTGATCTTTAAAGGTGGTAATTAATGTGCTAATAAAAAAACCCCGAATTAATCGTGACCGGTAGTTGAAGGTTTAATGTGCTTACTGTATAGCCTACACATTATATTTTATGTACACAATATATTTCAGTATACACACATACTCACTATTATGGAGTGACCAATCTAGTTCTATTGTTGAAGAAAATAAAATGCCTAAACACTGGAAAATGTGACGCGTTTAGGCCTTTTATTGAAAACTTTACTTGCATCAATGTTCATAATTAATTTTGATCCGTGGTATACCAATGCAGGGTTGTCTGTAATATCTGATTTCTCACTTTTTTCTAGTTCTATAGTTTATTAAATATCAAGATATTTGGTAAAGAATATCCTTTTAAATTAAATTTGATTGCTATTTATATACACAAACCAGTAGGGTAGACATTTTCTTATTTGTTATCTGGTAATGATTTACTTGCAATCAGTTGAAATCTAAGGGAGAATAAATATTTGAATGTGAAAATAGGTATGACCATGGGAAATCATGTAAAAATGGTTTGGTGTAAAAAGGGCGTATTTAATCTGGCTTGTTTACAACCTTATGACTATGAGATGTACTGGTTTAATGTTTGGCCACCGTCATTATTATTGGCTGGCCCAACATTAACCCTTTAAGCCCTCACGATGCATTAAAGCATCATTTCGCATCTTAGAAGAATGGCTTAATTTCCTGAAACCTGGTGGTTTTAGAACAAAAATTTTCATGGAACTTTTTTAAAAATAACAGTATATTTTTTCATTTGTCACCCACTTCAAGTAATTGTCATCCACTACAAGTCGAGAATTGCGACAGCGATTTGCGTGGATTAAAATGACAATGGTAAACTCAGGCTTAAAGGGGGTAAACCAGCACGGGAAGTCACACTGTAGAATATGTAGTGCATATTTATTCTGGTAATCTGTGATATCTTGGTCATAAAATATATTCAAGAATTGTTAAATGTATTTGGACACCAAATTACTTTAGTTTGTCGCTAAATAACGTGACTTTAGGACCTATATTTTGATCTAACCCTTTAACCCTTTCACCACTGAAGCCCGTTTTTATGTGCTGAATGCCATAGCATTCAGCACATAAAAACGGGCTTCAGTGGTGAAAGGGTTAAACTAAGCACGACTATGCTGGTTTTCAGTTTCAGATCAAACATTTGCAAATCTTGATGTTTAAACACACATTTCGGTCCCAATATCAGTGATTTGAACAACTAATAAAACAGATTAAAAAAGACAATAGTCGTGATCAGCAGGATAAGGGTTAAAAGTTAGGTTATGATGTCAGTTGTTATGTCACTGCTGGAGGGATAGACTTACCAGTAAACACGACATTTACCCAATGTTGCTTTAATGTTGCCCCACCGTTTACGACGATTGTCCAGCAGCAAAGCAACATTGGATGAATGTGTCGTGTGCTTTGTGTTTAAAAAAAATGTCAATGTGTCAATGTCTTGTGTCTACTGGGCAAGTCCTTCAAATAATTGAGTCTGAAATGTGTCTATTTTTCATAATTTACAGCAATATTTTTCGGCATTTGAAGATGGAAATTGTGTCAGCAGTCAGTGAGAATAGTCTTCACTGTAAGATCGTCTCATAACACTGCCTCTGTCAAGATAACGATAATTTGTTATGAATGAGAATGAGTTATGAATGATGCATGTACCAAGGTATAATTTGAATTGCCTGTATTATTGTATATATGTACAATTGTATTGCTTTAATGTGTACCATGTACAACATTATATCAGGATGATTGTAAATATGAAATGGTTCTTAATATAACGACCAAATAAAAAGCAAAGACTTGTTTTGTTTATTAGAATAAATTAATTATACACAGCTAGCACAAACTAACCACACCAGCAGTGAAATATTGTTAAGTCTCGATTTAATCTTGTTATGATGACATTGGAATTACAGATTTATGATTATCCAATAACAAAGCCAACACAAATTCAATATGAGCTGTTTATTAATCATTTTGTGTTCTTAGAGTGTAAATAATACTGTTATCAAGCTTGAACACTGTGCAATGCCCAGCAAGGGCCAAAACGCAATCATTGGACGGTGTGGTGACATTATGCTTATTTTTGCATTGACACCAATTAATTGACAATACAAATAATACTGTTTTCACATAAAAATAAAACCAATACAAATGAGCAAAAATGCAAACACTTTCTACAATAGCAGTTTTCATTGTACTCATGCAGTGTACGTATATGTATGTATATATATATATATAGTGAAACAGCTGCTCAAAAAAACATAAGCAGTTGGATCTTTGCTAATGGCAAATAAAATAATTTAATAAAGGCTTGTTTTTATTTCATTTCTACTTCTATCATGTAAAAGGTACAACAAATAGACACCAATATCACATTATCGCTTGATACATCACCAGCAAAAACGCTTTCTTGTTATGCTGAAGATTAAAACGTAGTGCAATCATTATAATTCTCAATGAAATGATAGCACAATAACTTGAAATGAGCTCGTACATTGAAATGGGTTTATCAATGTTAATGAGAGTAAGGGTTCTATAAGATTAAGATCATCACATTAGACCCATTTGGAAGTAAACTGATTGTTTTACATGATACATAAAATATTTAAATAGAGCATATCTAGAGCAGACATTGGGTAGAAATATAAATTATATATTGATCTAGTGTAGACTAATATTGTTTGGGAATAAAAAATTCACATCTCCAGATATAAAATCTTTTGGAACATGATTGTCTCACAAGTAAAATATTATCTGTTTCCCCAAAAACAAAAAAATTAAAATTCAAAAATGTTTTTTAAGCAACAATAATAAAACTTGAAAAAAGTACTGGTACAAAAGCTAGTTTCAAATTATACATATGATACATGGGGCCTATGGCTCACCTTGTTAACGGTAATTTCAAACTTTACATAGCCTGAGAAAATGACATTGAGGAATATGCATGGCATTTTACAGATGAAATTATACAAGGCTAAAGTTTTAATCTACGTTGTATATCAAAGCTATTTCATCAAATAAAACTACCCAGGTATGAATGATATAATAAGATAATTAGTGGTAGATGCTTAGTTAATATAATAATTCAATTTGTGAAATGCCTATTTTTCTTTAAAATGAATATTCTAGCTTTTTAAATAATGAAAAGAAAAATAGAAATAAAAAATTCACCAGTACATGGGTTATTAAGTAGATTAGTTTAACTTATAATTATGTCAACGCAATACATTGTAATACATGATCGTGAACATCACATAGTGGAATAAGTCAAACATTTAAATGAAGAATCAATGTCAGTGTTTGTTTAATTAAGCCCCACAACCATATTGTATTCAATACGGATCCTGCTACTTGGTGTGGGTTGAGCACGATAATAAGCTATGTACCTTGTGTAATACATGTACATGTAGTTATATGCACAATCATAAAAAAATGACGGAGCATGCAAAATAATTCTCAACAAAAATTAAATTATGCGCCGAGCATAACAGAAATACAAACAGAGCAAAAAAGCTGCTCTTTTCAAAACAATACAACATAATTTACTTGGTGAAAAACTGAGTAAATGTAGACCCTATAAAGCTTATGCAAATAAAAAAAATCAGCACCAGTATTTGGTGAAAATAAATGATTGGGAAAGTTATGAGTTCACCTATCTTTCCAGCCAGCACAGAGAACTTGTCAAAGCTTGAGTAAACTGATACATGTATGTATATGAAAAAAAGTATGCTTGTAAGTGAGCAAAACCAGATACATGTATAACATGAAGTTAATGAGGGAAGACTTGGCCATGGTAAATTAAAGCCATGGATTATAGTTACGTGATCATAACATGTTTACTTGTCCTATTGTAATATCTACATAAGTGAGGATTCCAGCTTGTCATTTTTTTGTGACCTTGAGATTTAAGTGTCGTCAACCCTTCACCTACACAGGCAGTATTTTGTGTTTAATATTATGCCTCATCTTGCTAAGTTAATTTATTTAAATTTTAACCACTTGAGTTTGTGTCTCGCTACCGCCATACACAAGCTCAAGTGGTTGAAAATTACTCATATTTGTTCAATTTGAGACCAAACATTTTACAAATCTTGGATGTTAAACACCCATTTCATTCCCAATAACAGCTATTTAATAATTAATGATTTGACATCTGCTCAGCGCAGCTTTGCTGAGCTGATATCAAAACTATTGATATCAAACTATTGACAGTGTAGTGTACGGATAGTGCCCTCCTTACTACTAATAGTTGTTTTGATATCAGCTCTGGCTTCGTTGTAGCCTGAGCTGTTATCAAAAGAAATAATTGTACAAATACTGTTTTGTGCACCTTAGATTCATTTTTTGTCTGAGAAAATTGAAGCCATGTTATATTTAACCTTTTTCTTAATGTTATTTTTTCAGCACATGTACGTATCACTAACAGGTGAATGGTAAGCCCTTAAAGCGCTGAAATATTTGTGTATAAACCATGGAGATCAAAGGATTTTTTTGAAATTTAAAATCATCATAAATGTCTTGGTTACCTCTTTCTGCTCCATTTGAATACCTCTGGTATGGATTCACAGCCATTATAAATGGTGTAATTCTTTAAGTGCGGAAACTGTCTTTTGACAGATTCTGACGTATAAAGATGGTCCCTGAGCTGTAAGTCCTCACGATGCATTAAAGCATCATTTTACAGCCCTGGAAACAGACTTAATTTTCCTACAACCAAGGGTTTTTGAGTAAAAATTTCCATAAAACTTGTTTACTGATCATACGTGGCAATTTTCTGTAATTTTTAAACCACATCAAATCATCTTCATCCACTGCAAGTCGAGAATTGCGATAGCAATTCGTGTCTTGTAGTGGATGAAGATGACAGTGGTGAATTCAGGCTTGAAAGGGTTAAAAGGCATCGAATGAGGTTATATTATCTTTGAACCTCTTTGAGACAACACTATTATGATTAGAATTATTTGCAAATATCACAAAAATGGCTTCATAAATACAGCAACATCTAATTCTAAAAATGTATCACTGTGTTAATACTGATGTTGTATGTCTTGATCTCTCACACCAAAATACGTGCCATGCACAGCACTAGTGACGTAGTCATATCTGATCTGCTGATGAAAAATTGTACAGATTGCCTTGAAAAAAATCTGAGTATGTATCTTGCCCTTCCAAGTGTAAAACAATCGTGTTGGAATATCACGAGATCTGATGCTTAGATGTGGATTTCATCAAAACGACGTTTCAGTTTTTCTTTGGTCTGATTTTTCTTGGAATTGGAAGACTTAGTTCACATAATCTCGGTGCTGGCCTCGCTTTTAGAGCAGACAGGGTAACTCTGTATGGGTCATAATCATCTTTCTTCAAGCGGGCACTTTTCGGACGCGACAGCTGCTGCAGGCGGAGGGTAGCTGTGGCGTTGCGTGCGCTATCGGTCACTGGCCACCTGACCGTGCGCTCCCCCAGATAATCCGGGTTTGTCATCTTGGATTCCGCCAGGTTCTCCACCCGGGGTGTACACCTACCCTTCAGAGCGCTGTTACAAATGGGTGTGATCGGCTGACAGAATTCTCTCTCTTGTAGTAGGTCCCGGTTGTTCACCCACATGGTGTGGGCCTTCGGTTCAGACAGGGAGGCGAGACGAGGTGTAGATCGTGCATTCCTGGCCGCATCTGGTACCTGGGTGAAAACACTGCGCTCGTAAAGATGATCAGGATGGACAGGTCGTGCTAGCGCTAACTCCACCACTCTGGATGATGCCTCTGCGTCCCGCGCGCTCTCACTTACTGGCCATATAGAGGTTGGTCTGCAAAATAATAGAAAACGTTTTTAAAATATTTGTTAGGACTTTTATATTGTATGTTAACTTAACCCTTTCAAGCCTGAATTTACTATTGTCATCTTCATACACTACAAGCCGCGAATTGCTACCGCAATTCTCGATGAATGAAGTGGATGAAGATGACTTGATGTGTTTTAAAAATTTAAGAAAATTACCAAGTATTGATAAACCATTTTTCTGGAAATTATCGTTCTAGAATTTTCGTTCTAAGCCGCGAATTGCTGTTGCAATTCTCGACTTGTAGTGAATGAAGATGATTTGAAGGGCATGACAAATTAAAAACAAGATATTGTTATTAAAAACAGTTTCATGAAAATTTTCGCTCTAAAATTCGTATGTTTCAGGAAATTAATTCATTCTTTAGAGATGTAAAATGATGCTTTGATGCATCGTGAGGGTTCAAAGGCTTAACAGTAAAACTGATTTTGTGAAAGAGGCGACACCAAACTACATGTCATTATGTCCTTTATAAGGACATACGTGATCCCATGTCAGTTTACAACAACTAAATATGCTAAAAACTGGAGGGGGCATATCCCACTATTTTTTAGAATTTAAATTTTCACAAACTTTGTTGTGTCTCTCTATCACGACCAACAACGTCAAGTGGGTAAACATTTGCAAATCCCGCTTCATTTCCATATCAGGGATTTTATCAACTAATAAAACGGAGTCAAAATGACTATAATTGAAGTCACATTAACTTGTAGCGCCCATCTTTCTCCGATTTATCAGTCAATTCCTAATCAACTTTCTATTTTCCAGTCCTCCGCCAGCTAGGTTACACTGCAAATTTCATGAAATCGTGGATAGCATTTTAAAAATCAGACCATTTGCCATGTAATGCAATTCAGGGCTCAAAACGTACTTTCAACAGGTTTAATGGGTTTTAAATTTCACTAATCACATACATTTTCAGTCATTTGAATTTGTGTATCGCGGTAGCGAGACACAAATTCAAATGACTAAAAATGCTAATTTAATAGCACAGAGGTGTAAGGGTTAACCCTTCCAGTACGTGGGCCACGACGCCTAAATGGTGTAGGGGCCTACACCAAAGTACGTGTCGCTACGACGGCCTAATTATATGACATCATGCAATAGGGCCCAGTACTATGGGGAACTTTACTGCCAGTAAAGGGTTAAACGTTTGTTTCTTTTATCAGAAATATCAAGTGCATGAAAAATATCAGAAAAAAAACAGTACTCAATTAACAGCCTAAATACACGAGAGGGGGGGGGGGTGTATTTATTTATTCACTCACCTGTCACCCCTATGAAGCTGGTGCAATTGTTTAGGTCCACTGAGTTCCACTTGTCTTGGTGTTAATGCTAGTTAAATAGATGACACATTATTATGCATGAAATACGGAATGATATGTTGTAGGCCTTCAAATGTAACTTGTGTTGTCAATATATGTAAAAAAATAAATAAGAGCTCTTCAGTTTAAAGTGCCATAACCAGAGGGAATTATTATTGTTGCATATTAGTGTAGGCCTATACGCTTGACATACATTACCAAGATTATATTCTTGTATACACATGTATTTATTTAGTAAAAAAAAGGCAATATGCGTAAATTATGGATTTAAAGTCATGTTATTTCTTTAAAGACAATTTTCTGGCACCAACCTAAGTAATTTTCCTGATTATACATGTTAGAGCGAAATAATCCTTACACGTATAGATATATTTTCAAATAACAAAATTTCTAAACGAATTGATAATTGTGGGTATATTTCTAAGGATATTTTATCAACTTAACTAACTCTTTAGCTGCTGAATTGTTTTGCTTCTATATTTCGTCATTTGAAGCTGGAGTTGCAAACGCAATTTTCAGTTTCAAATGACGAAAAATATTTATATTTATGAACAAAAAAATCATCTCCAATATTTACTATGGGATTAACTAAGCACCTACCAAAAACTAATTTATCAAATTCAGCGATATTTCATCCTTAACCCTTTCACCACTGAAGCCCGTTTTTATGTGCTGAATGCTATGGCATTCAGCACATAAAAAAGGGCTTCAGTGGTGAAAGGGTTAAACAGCCAAAATATTCAATTGAAATTTTCACCCACTCAAAGTTGTGTCTCGCTGATCCGACCCAAAACTTCAGGTGAGTGAAAATTATTCAGATTTGACAAAATGGAGGTCTACTATTTTCAAATCTTGTAACAAGTTGAAACCTTATAATAGAATGTGCGAATAAAAAAATGTAAAAAACGAATATAATCGGGACCGGCGGTCAAAGGGTTAACTCTTTCAAGCCTGAATTTACCATTGTCTTCATCCACTACAAGTCGAGAATTGACTTGAATTAGGTGACAAATGTAAAAATATATATTGTTATTATTCAAACAATTTCATGAATATGTTCGTTCTAAACCCCGTAGTTTTAAGGAAAAATTAAGTGATTTTTCAGAGATGCAAAATGATGCTTTGATGCATCGTGAGGGTTTAAAGGGTTAGGACAGTATTTATACGGTTTCAGCAGCACGAAGGTTAAGATTGGACGATGGGTAGTAATGGTATGCTTACTGGTTGATGCTCCAGGTGACGGCGGCTGGTAGTCCGGCCAATAAACTGATCTCCTGATGAAAATGATCAAAGAAAGACAACGTTATATAGTAAATAAAAAAAGTTGTGTGAATATGAAGATATAAATTATTTACAATAATAATATAGTGCCTAACGATAACTTGTGTCAATCTTATTGCTATTATCATGTCTTTTTTTTAATCTTTCACAGGGCGCTATAAAAAATCATTGTTGGAAAATCTTCATCTTATAAATAAACCATACTTAATTTTAACTGGAAAGTGAAATAAAATAACTAAATCATTTTAAGCAAATCGCTAAGCACGATTCAATTCAATTTCAATTCAATTCAGTTTGTTTATTTATGCTTGAAACATACATACATGCAAATAATTATAAAAATGCAAAGGAGACCTGCAAAAGGCTTATGATAAGCCGCTTCCATGCAGGCCACCCTTCAATAAAGTAATATATATAGTTTCTGAAAAACTGCATACGTCGCGGGGAAGACGGAGAGACAAAAAGACGGCCAATAATAAAATAGTAACATTAATGCGGAGGGAGAAGCAGACAAATCGACCAGTCGTTTTCAATCCATTTTATCAGCTGATAAAATAGCATTTCTCGAATTCCCTATATAGCGTATACATTAGGCCTCCTCTGTAAATAGTGGTGTTTTTTAATACTATAACAATATATCCCACCTATAGATAACCATATATCCCACCTATGGGACACGCCTTATGTGTGTCGCATACGTTCCCTTCTATGAGCATGATGAGCCGCACCTTATATGTAGGACATCTCTGCCGATCGCTGTCATTGCACAATTAACAACGGCAGTTTATACAGCGTCTCTTTCAGGACGAATGGCAATTGAAGATTACACCTCATAGTCGCACCCTAGGATCTTGAGATCCTGGCGATTGTCAATTACACTTCATAGATAATACAAAATATTTCCTTAAAATTATATATTATTTGTTGTGGGAAAGCATTCAGGAATGTTTTCGGTGGTCGGATGTTGACGAGGATTTGTAGGCTATTTGTTTTATTGTGTACCTCTAAATTAAAATATATTTCTTTATATATTATAATTATTACCGTAGTCTACCCGTAATCATGAATGTATTTCATAGGCAATAACTATTTTTCTATTTTTGTAAGTTCTCTGTCAGAGTTCGTAAATTATCCTGCTTTATACATTATTTAAACATGTTAAATTGTTATATTTATCATTGCGAATATTTACCATTAAAAATGTTCAGTTATAATAATTAAACAAATATATGATCATATAATTTTGTTCTTGTTTGTACCGCGGTCTACTTGTGGCCTCACAAAACGAGACTCAGTCACTGACATTGAAACGATGTTTGTTTAATGTTGAGCCAGCGTAGTAGGCGGGGAAACAACATTCTTAGGCCAACATTGGTTTAATGTCGCGTGTGTGCGGGGCTGGCTATGTTCGCACCTGAACAACCCAACACTTGTCAGACGTGGACCTCGACTTTGGTGTATTTATTTTATAATTAAAATGTATTACTCTGGTAGACTTTTACAGTTTTAATGTAAGCCATTTTTATTCCTTCACAGTAACATTTCATTACCGTCATCGTATTTAATACGGCAACCAGATCGAAATAAACAAGGCAACTACCCAGTAAACATGGTAAACACAAAACTTTTGTACAACAGCGGCCCGTTCGTCCAGCATTGTACAGTGTACTGGGTGATAGTATTATAACTATTGTAACTATAAATCCGCCCCTTGGATGTACAACATGATTTCAAGTTGTATTGTTAGACCTATAATATTTAGATTTAATAACATTTTAATTTATAGGAACCGATTTATTAATTAAAGGGACTAGCCCACGCTAAAATCATGAAAAAAATCGGTGATTTTATTTTGGCTTCTTAATATGACCATATGATGTAAACATGTCCATAGACTAGAACTGCAAAAGTTTTTTAATTTTTCTGCTGCGCATTCATCAGTTAGGCTAGATATAGATTTGTTTATGATTTTAGCGTGGGCTAGTCCCTTTAATTAAAGATCTTTGAGACCATGAATTTTGTTTCAGTAGCAACACATTTATTTGCTGACTGCCTGCTATGATATCATGACATAAGACATTTAGATAAAGAGCCCAGGATACGACCCAGTAACCATGACGTGTTTAGTTGGGGAAATGATCATTGGTTATAACTTCATCGTTTCCCTTACTGGTCCAACTCTGCCAATGACAATATTATACAGAAGATACATATTGTAGGCCTATGGCCCCGATACCGCACCAATCTGTGCATCCGGCCTAATTGTATTGGGCAAATGGTTGGGGCAAGATCGTGATGTTACCAGGGAAAATACATTAAATCAACTTCCAAAGGCTGAATTTATTATTGGTGGCCTACTTCGTAGACCGTGGATCAACATTTAGCCAATATATAGTCTAGTTGCCACATGTAACCGCATTATGATGCCTAGGCCTAAGTCTCCCCAGAACTACTCCTGAGCCTACTTCTCCCTAGTGCTACATGTAGGCCAGGGCCAGTGGCAGAATAAGAAGAATTTATTGACATAAATTAATATCAATTAGTTAGAATGATCTCGCCCTCCAATCTATGGACGGTCGGCTATTATGTATTTTTGTATTGTATTTGTAGGCATATAGGCCCTACTGTAAAATGTGTAATGTTTATATGCACACGTTTAAGAAATCGACCACACGCTTCAAAGTGACAAAGACAAGTTCAAGATGTCTATCACTATACTATAGTATAATTATATAATATAGTTTGGTCATTGATTTGTAATAAATCATTAAAAAAAATAAAGACATTCAAATGACGATAATGTGATTAACTTAATAGTCTAAATAAAATGTTTCTTTCTTATCTATATCGCACAAGAAAATTTAGCAGTGACAGAAGAGACATGTTTTGAAATAATTTATCGTTTATAATATAGAATACACCCACCTGTCTGCAAGAAACCCAGGCGGAACTGGTTTCGATCTCGCCAGATAGTCCGTACGTCTGCCAGACACTGAAACAATTTGAATAAATCTATTGTATCCATTCAATTGTATATTTGCTATTAATATTAGAGTTCTATATTACTTTGCAAGCAAACAATCATACAATAAACTTGCTTACCCGCAGCCGCCATTGTTCCTCTGCTGACTGATCTTTCTGAAGTGGAGTCTGTTGTCAAGCACCGTTGCTAGGCGAGTGGAGAGATCTGTTCGACGGACGACTTATATACAACCACTCAATCGATAATCCCCCATGCGTTCGCCAAGCTGTTTGTTGTGAAGCACACATGTAGGCCTATTGACTCTGTTTTAGTCATATGGCCGATGTAAGTGTTCGGGGGGGGGGGGTATCACTGTGACTAAATAACTGTGCAAAAAAACCTCCACTGTCTGTTGAACTGTTTATTTTCTAAAATAACGTTATATAGGCCTATAACCATGATAACCTTTTTGGACCAGGATTTTTAGCATTAAACCTAGAAGTGGTTATTTATCAGTTTATAGGCCTACTGTGTTGTGCACCCTTAGGGTTCGAAGGCCCGTTTTGTCAGAAGGCCGATTAAAAGGCTCGTTAATCATATTATTGGAAAATTTCTAATCCATAATTATGATTTTTAGCCTCAAAAAAAACAGAGAAAAAAAAGCCTATTAATTATGACTTTTTATAAACCAGAATCCACAATAATTTTTATAGACTATAAAACAACGCATATAAGAGGTCATGGTCAAGAATCTCACTAAAACACAAACAATAGCCTTAAATAAAAACAATCAGACCAAAGTCATTCTTTTTATTTTGGGTCCTTGATATGCCTATAGTCATGTCCATAGACTATAATTGCGCAAGTTTTCTGTGATTGCGCATTTATCAGTTAAAAGAGAAATAAGGACGAGATTTAATTTCTGACATGCATGTCCAAAATAAGAAATACAGGAATAACTGATAAACGGGGTTTTCGGTACTTTTGCTACATTGCCACAGCATCCAAAAAAAAAAAAGGCAATTCTAGTCTATGGACCTCCCAGTGAACACAAACATTCGTATAACATTTATAAAATGTTGAACCTACGTCGAAGACGTTAGCCGACGTTGTATAAATGTTATAGTAATGTTTTGTGTTTACTGGGATCTATGTGCACATATTATGGCCATGTTAAGGAGCCAAAATATAAATTATTATGTTTGATGATTTTTGGCCTGATTGTTTCGCTTTAAGTTTTATATATTCCACGTGCTTTGTACAGCAATCATATTCGGATAGTGTGCTTAAAAAAAAGTGTGCTTTATAGTGGATAGTGTGCTTAATAAAGTAGAATAATGATGAACATAATAATCACACTCATAATAATTTTAACTAGATAATTTTCTCAAAAATATATAGGACTAGGCCCCCCACTAACAATTATTAATCTCTGTTTTGGGGGAATGTTGTAATATTCATCTGTGCTGGATATGCCAAAGAGCTATTTTCAAACCGAACGGGGTAATTATTTAAACAATGGTTTCGACAAATTTCGCAAAATAAACGAAAAATATATTCACGACAGCAGAACGTTCAGGGTGAAAATCAGAGCATAGGATTATGGTAATTTCATTTATTAGACCAGCGTCGTTATAGTTGGTTTTAATTCAACATAAGGGTGTTGCTATAGGCCTATATATAAAACCATCCATTTGGTTTTAGAAACTTTTATTAAAGTAGGTTGGGCGTCATGATTTGCCAAGTAAACGGAACAAGGACGTGCTAAAGACGTATGTAAATTACGTCACCAGGACGTCCTAATAACGACATTTGTTACATTTATGTTGTACGTCATGTACGTTCTAAAGACGTAATTGGGAGTTCATAGAGTTACGTCCTAAGTACGAATGCTGTACGTTGTGGGGACGTTATTACAACGTGAAATTGTTTGCAGGGTAGTGTGGGCGCACAATGTAATGGCACGCATGCTCAGGGCGGTCAACATGCTCAGGGCGGTCAACGCCAATAGAAATGTGTCTATCGCGATGCAAATATTATGGTTCAGCGAAGCATAACGACCAGCTGCTTTAACCCTTTACCCGCCAAATTATTCAATCTGAATTTTCACTCACTTGAAGTTGTGTCTCGCTGACGCGATCCACAACTTCAAGTGAGTGACAATTATTCAGATTTGACAATATGGAGGTCCACTGTTTTCAAATATTGCTGATTGATGTCACATTTTATCTTTAACATGTTTAAAAGGTGGTACTAAATCTGCTAATAACAAATAAAAACCCGAATATCTGCGGCACCGGCGGTTGAAGTGTTAAAGTGAGTGGGTCGTTAAAAAAAATAATGTTTAATTCCTTGGATCAGAATATTTGCTACTGCAGACCCCACTCTCGTGGACTTTGACCATGCTGCGCATGCGTACCGTTTTATTGGGCGCCCTAAATGTTTGCTCAGCGAATTGGGAATTAAAAAAAACTCGCATTAAAATCTAATCCAATTATAATGTTTTTTCTAGATTTCAAAAATTGCTCTCATACGTTCTACGATTAAGCCAAAACAATTGCTAATTCTTTTGCGATAGGCTATGACAATTACAATTAGGATACAATTCATTGGGACGTTTTACTTCAAATCAGTCTATTTGATAAATCACCAAATCTAAATGTAAAACAGAAACCTACATAACCAAAGAAAACACAGATACTCAGAAAGTGACTTTACTCCAATTACGTTTAATGATAAACACATGTAATTTCAAAAGCATTAGTATCTATTGAAATGAGAATTATATTAAAACGTCTATGATCATTATCTTTTTTAAAGTTCTAATATCGGCAGTGATATGTAACTTGGTGCGGATAAAAAATAAAGGTCATTTAACTGCAAGATCTTATTAGAATCATTATGAAGCTCTGTTTCTTTGTTTCTTTTAGCAGCAATACGACCCATCGGCCAATGCAGCCTTCTGTTTCGAGTTTAATGATGACCACTTGGTAACAAAGTTACATCCAAAAGATTGAAGTTTTCCATTGCTTATTGAGCCTGAAAAGAGCAAATCACTGCAATCACTCAATCGTGTTACAGTAGTAGTAGTATCGTTTATCATAGTCATATGTGTACGTAACATATTTTGTAACATATTTTTGACAACATTTTCAATACATTAAAAAATCACCCGGCCTTTGGGCCTATAAGTGACATAAGCTCATCACCCATGCCGTGCATCACCCATGCCATGCATCACCCTTGCCATGCTTATCACTCATGCCATTGCTCATCATCCATGCCATTTCCCACCACCCAATGCCATTGCTCATCACCCATGTCATTGCTCATCACTCATGTCATTGCTCATCACCCATGCCATTTCCCACAACCCATGCCATTTCCCACCACCCATGTCATTGCTCATCACTCATGTCATTGCCCATCACCCATACCATCACTACCCGTGCCATTGCCCATCACTCATGCCATTGCCAGGCGCGGATCCAGAGGGGCGGGGGGGGGGGGCGCACGCTCACCTTTATTTGCACCAATTTCTTTAAAAAGTCACCCAAATTAGCAAAAAAAATCCTGGGGGCGAGCACCCCAAACCCGCTGCGCCCCCTCCTTTTTCAAATCACAGATCCGCCCCTGATTGCCCACCACCAATGCCATTGCTTATCACCCAGATTCTAACGTCTAAAGGCGATCTCCGCACTGTAAGGGCAGCATATCGTCGCAATTTTCAATCATTCTCATAAACTTTTGATTTTGTGGAATGAAACAGACCCTTGTTGACTGCGAAAATCAAAAATGCGTTCTGGTAAATTAAAAAAGATGTAAAATTTGGGTTTTGGCTCAGGTATGCCATTGATTTAGTTTCCTTGGACCCCCCCCCCCCCCCCATGTATTATTATATTTTATTTCTGTAAAGTAACTTCACTTAAGCCTGAACTGTTTAGAAATGTTTGAAAATACACATTTATGTAAATGCATCACTTAATTCTCGAACTTGTCAAATTTTATAATTATTTTCACAATACCATCTACCAATGCCATTTATCATGTTAATTGCATGTTTTATCATTAATAAATGAATAAATAAATAAATGATTGTTTGATTTATTTTACCAATCTGCGAGACAAGACATAGCACACTTACCCGATACAAAGTATTTCTCATCATAGTCAAAGGTCACACCACACGACGAAAGGTCAGTGTAAATTCTATTCATGTCAACTTCACCACAAAAATCCATCTGTAGAGAATGCCAAATCTATATTAGGACCTAGTCAATATGTCAAGGAGAAAGAACGAAATTCGATAGATTAGTAGATCCGAATGTACTAGGCGCGCAGCGGCTAGTATATTCGGATCTACGAATCTATTGTAATTGAGTTCTTTCTTCGACTTAAAATACACAGAATATACACCATTCTCCACACATAGATGTCGCTCAGGTAAACCCCCGCTGTATAATCTCTGAGGTCAGAATGAATATGCACATGCGTTCCAAGATTTTATATAGAAAAACGCATTTTCATTGTCAGCATGATATAGGTGAAACACGAAACATTGGCCATGAAATTTCAGTGTTAAACCCGTATAGTATTTGTATTGTGCCCGACCTGACCAGTATTAAAAATGCCAGTAGATTCGTAGATTCGAATCTACTGTTTTAACAATAGACTGACATCACATGTGTTTATATTTGAAACATGTATATACATGTATATTCAAACGAGGTAGTCTTCAACCCTTTTAACGCTGAACTCCTGGTCACACTTGCATTCCACCGCTGAATTCCTGGGGAGGGCGGGGGAGTGAAAAAAATCAGAATATTTTGCAATGTCAGCTTTGTCGGAAGACACCAGCAGGATCTTAGCTTATGAGCAAATAATAACATGGGAAGGGATTGTGCTTTCCTGGTGCATGACACCAAGGTCATTTATTGGTCACATCAATGTCATTTCAAAGTCAAACTGGTAAAGCATATTGAAAATATCCACTTTTTATCAATTTCAGGCTTATTAGTGGTCATCTACTAGAGAGTACTGATGTGATGACAAATTTTTGGCCGGGTATCATTTCAACACACATTTTTTAGGAAATCTAAGGGCAGTGCTGATATTGCTATTGGGAAGGGTAGGCCTAATACTCCCAGTTTATGGGTGATGTGTACTAAATGCGTAATGTGAGAGGTGTCCAACTACGCAATCATCACTGCTGCGATATCTGCCATCTAAGCGGTAATATAGCATTTTAAGAATGATAATGATGCCAAAGGAAGGTATTGTTTGTTTTTTATACTCCTTAATAACAAAAAAATGTGGTTTGGTAAAGAAGTCGAGTCTCTATCACAATTATTGAGAAAGTTATAATAATTTTATTGAATTCATGGTGGCCATTTTGAATTTTTCGTTCTGAAGAATCCCTTAGGGACGAAAGCTCAACATCCACCCAGATGATATATGGGGTGCTATCCATGCACAATCAAAAGAGAAACAAACGTTTTTCAGCCAAAACAAGCTTACCTCCATGGATGCCGGACCACGTTCATTTTACAGACAAAAATACTGAAAGAAACACTCTGCCTCGAGATATCTCGGGACCCGTGCTAAAAGGTTTAATATAGCATACCTCTAATGAATGCGATCATTATATTCGTCACTGATGAATACCTAATTTACCTACCGACTATTATTTCAAAAACTGCTAATCACACTCAGTAAACATGAGACATTGGTCAGTTGTTGGGCCAATATCGGCCCAAAAACGGGCAAATGTCTAATGTTTGCTGGGCAGTTATTACCGTTGTCAGCCTTTCATTTGAATAAAAAAATAATTATATAAAGACTTACTTGTACCATAATGACTATATTTTAACCTTTAGAGTGCGGGGATGAATCTGACATTTGTAGACGTCAGATTCTGACGTCTAAAGTCGTTCCCTGCACTGAAAGGGTAAGATATTTATAGTTAGCAAACGCCACCCTCCACAACGTGTTACCGGAACATAGTGGAGGGCGATATCGTTCTAACTAGATATTTATAATGGCCGTATACCCATAACATATATTCTGATGAAGCGGAAAAGACATTTATGATGATTTCAAATTGAAAAAGACACTTTGGTCTCCATGGTTTGGGGCCTTCACAAAAATATTTCGGCGCTTTAACCCTTTAATCGCGGGTGCCACATATATTCGGGTTTTCATTTTTATTAGCACATTAAGTAACACCTTTTAAACATGGTAAAGATAAAATGTGACATCAATCAGCAATATTTGAAAACAGCTGACCTCCATTTTGTCAAATCTGAATAATTTTTACTCATTTGAAGTTGTGGATCGCGTCAGCGAGACACAACTTCAATTTGGCGGTTAAAGGGTTAAGAGTTAAAATAAGTATGTCTGTGTATGCTCACTTTGAAAATTGCATTCACCCTTCTCACATAATAACTCACTACACCACCACTTGTGGTTGGGTTGCCCATCTTGGCTTTTATAGCTGTAAACAAACGGTATGACCTATTAAATAAATATCCAATAACGTAGATGACATTAACAAAATTCAAGTGTCAAATTTTATCATGTAAGTAGAGAAAATGTAGTTAAACGGATTTAAAACGTCAATAGTCGTGATCCGCAGGATAACTGTTAATAATTCCAGACACGGGTGCCGTGGATGGATATAACACACCACTACATTATTTTTCTTTGTCTGACCACTACATTCTAAGGAGTCTTGTCAAGTTAAAAAATTCTAAAAATATGAGAAAGCCTCGGATTGGCCAGACCCAACCCCCCCCCCCCATCCAATTTTTTTTTTGGAAACATCTACAAATAAAAAAAATCCAGGTTGGGGTTTCGCCCCCCCCCCCCCAACTTCCAAGTTTTCTCGGATTTTTGATTTTTTTAACTTGACAAAACCTCTAATAATTAAAAGCCGGGAGTGGAGAGTTATTGTAAATATAATACAGACCAATTAGCATGGTAGATCTATGGTGCTATAATCAGTCAGGTGTGACCGTGCTACACTCTTAGCTATGAAAGAGGCCTCGGCCTCCGGCCTCGACCCTTGTCACAGTTAGGAATGTAGAGCTCCTCGTGCTTTATCCTGTACATAACTCACCCCATGTGTCTGAACAGATTGAATGCTTCAAAGAATAATTCAAACAGCCGCACGCATCATTCATATGAATGAGAGCGACCACAACAAACACAGCAAACACCAATCCTGCTCCAGTCATCTTCATCTCTAAGCATAAAACACATCACAATTCTTTGTCACCAAATAATATATTTACATCAATGTAATAATTCAAATGTTGTAGATATTTAGGAATTCTTCATTATTTTTTATTAAACATATCTGTTGTTACCAATCGTGCAAATATCACTTTTTATGAACGTAGTCAAAGTGTTATCAAGCTTTGGGCAGCTTTTTATCGTGCAATTATTGGTTTAATCACCTAACTGATTGGTCGAGATGGCCATCTCGACCAATCAGAAGCCTACGATATATCGTAACTTGTACGAGAATACGGGCCCTGTGTATTAGTATCACGGTTATGCCTACTCTTACAAAAACTACATAGCTCGTGAAATCCTCGATCCTCTTCAGAGTTTATTTATGCTATATTTTCGGGACCACTAAAAGGATAAACTCACGGTTCATTCAATCTAGAGCGCACATATATGTCAAAAACTGTAAGGTTAACCCTTTAACCGCCGATCTCGATTATTTTTCATTTCTATTAGCACATTAAATAAGTCTAACAGCGTTTTTTAGCATGTTTTAAGGATAACGTACACTTGACATCAAACAACAAGATTTCACAAAATCGTTGACCTACATTTTTCTCCAACTGGATAATTTTCACTCACTTGAAGTTGTGGATCGCATCGGTGAGACACAACTTCAAGTAGCCTGTGAAATTCCAATTAAATAATTTGGCGGTTAAAAGGTTAACACTCTACCTCGATTGGACCACGGTGACAAATACACCTGCCGCATTGTACCAAGTCAATGTGTAGGCCTATAATCAGCGAATCGCGGCGACCCATCTTTTTCTAATCTAGATCTAACGGTACTTAAAGGGACTGGCCCAGGCTAAAATCATCAAAAAATCGGTGATTTTATTTTGGCTTCTGAATATGACCATATGATGTAAACATGTCCATAGACTAGAGCTGCAAAAGTTTTTAAATTTTTCTGCTGCGCATTCACCAGTTAGGCTAGATATAGAGACGAAATTCCTGATTTCTAATTATTGACAACCATGTCAAAAATAGAAAATGCGGGAATTTCGTCTCTATATCTAGCCTAACTGGTGAATGCGCAGCACAAAAATTATAAAAATTTGCAGTTCTAGTCTATATACATGTTTACATCATATGGTCATATTAGGAACCCGAAATAAAATCACCGATTTTTTGACAATTTTAGCATGGGCCAGTCCCTTTAAAAGGTCAGCAATACTCATATTTGGTGTGTATAGGTCTATAGGCCTAAATGGGAGAAGGGTCAAATAAAAGAGGATTTTTTTCAGTATCAAAATACCGGGGGGTAGGCCTACTTTGAAACTAGTTTCAACGTACCCCGGGGGGTAATCTGAAACTAGGGGAAGTAAGTTTAAACAGGCCTTTTTCTAGTTTCAGCGTACCGGGGGGTACGTTGAACGCACCCCCGGTAAGCTGGAACTAGTTTCAACGCACCCCCCGGTACGCTGAAACTAGAAAAAGGCCAGTTTCAACTTAAAAAAACGGCTACAGCGGGTACACGGATAGCGTAAATCGACCTACATGCATACGAACCTTATTCTGCTGGATCTTGAAAAAATGTCTATTCAGATGTTGACCGATAACAACGCTTTGCAGACTGGTTTGTAGGTACCTCTGTTCTCTGAACAGTCTAGCTGGTCTGTAGGTATGTGTGTTCAGCAAATGACGGGGATAAAACACGATCAGGGAATATCAACTACGTAAATTCGTGAACACGTCACAGCAAAATATGATACGTTCAGCCAGTGATGGCCTAATGTTAAACCAGCCTTGTTTCAATTTCTCGTGTTTTCTGGGCCGGCCAGTCACAGTCAGTTGATTTTGATAAGTCATAAGTCAGGTCATTAAATAACATCAAGTTTGAAGTTTTAATAGTGGGTTGTCATTCATCCATCTTCATTCATAATATTTTAGCAGAGATTCATGTCAAGGTTGGCCTCAGACGTTTTGTATATGTACATTTCTATGTACATTTCCATGTACATTATCACAAGTACTATACAGCTTGCTTTACCTTTAATAAACAAATTATTTACACTTACAGATAAACATTTTCTACGAGAGGTAAATTTTTTTCAGCGCGGGGACCGACTTTAGACATCAGACAGACAGACAGATATTTTATTGACAGAAAAGAAAAGTCGTTACAGACTTATTTGTCATAGAAATGAAAGAGATATATGTACATGTATATACAAGATTGTTAGTTTGTTAAAATCATATGATAATATACATGGTATGACATACACAGCTATAATCATGCTAAGTGGCATTGCCAAAATAAAAACTGGGTATTTCGATAATATAAATGACTACTACTAAAAATGAAATAAGAGGCATTGCCAAGATAACATAGAGGTCTATCATTTTGTTTCCCGCACCAAATCAGAATTTGACGTGTAAAGTCGATCCCCGCACTAAAAGAATTAATTATAATGGCTGTACACCCACAACATATATAATGATTTCAAATCGAAAAAAACGCTTTGGTCTCTTGGTTTATATAAAAATGTTTTAGCTTTGTAAGGGTAAACCCTTTAAACCCTCACGATGCATCAAAAAATAATTTTCAAGACTTAATGTCCTACATCCAGGGGGCGGGGGGGGTTGGGTTAGAACGACAATTTACATGGTACTGTACTAATATAATAATAATACAATTTCTTTCCATTTGCCACCCTCTTCAAGTCATCTTCATTCACTGCAAGTCCTATTCGCGGCTTGTAGTGAATGAAGATGATAATGGTAAATTCAGAGGATTAAAGAAGAAAACTACTATGTCCCAGATAGCATCACTCCAGTTGTCCACCAATGGCTCTGAGCGGCAAAAAACCTCTGGTGGACCACCAGCGACAATCAGGCGGCAATCGGAGGGTGGCTTTTTCCACTGAAGAACCACTTGTTGTCCACCACCTGGAAAAACAATGTAGCTATACCCAAAGTCACATTAAAAATGATCAACCAGGATCGCATGTTTTTCGCTGATTTCTCGGTCAATTGTCAACCGATATTCATGAAATTTTGTAACAATCATATGTCAACAGAATCCTGATATCCCTGAAAATTTCGTAAAATTTTATATCGTATTTTAAAAGTTAGACCATTTGACATGTAATAAATTGAAATTACGACGTCCTTCTATAAACCCATTAGACTAATTCTAGAATTTTATTACATGTCAATTGGTCTAACTTTTGAAATATTTAATATATTTTAGCGAAATTTTTACCGCTGTTAGGATTTGAATAGAAAATGGCCTTTGCAAAATTTCAAGAAAATCGGTTCAAAATTGACGGAGAAATCGCTGAAAATCATGCGATCCTGGTTAATTTGACGGCGTGTATAGTGAGCTACCAGCTTTTATCCGGACGCCCATGTGGTGGGCCACCAGAGACAACCAGTGGCATTCGGTGTTGGCCCACCATTACTTTGCTGTCTGGGATAAAGGCAGCGAGACGGGCTGGAATTCAAGAAAATAATTCACAATATAATCCTGGTCAATCATTTTAGGTGGCCAGTTATATCCGAAAATAATATTTACTATTCCTGTTAGGCCTACTATGAACTCTAGCCCATGACTTTTCTTTTAAAATTCTGACAATGAAAGTTATATTGATGAAAGTTATATTGATAAATGTATTATCAAAAGATGGCATTCATACAATAAAAATAATTTATTAAACACAAAAGTGACATGTACAATTTTCTCATTTATACGGTTTTGAAAACAATAATATTTCCCATGTGAAAGGAAATATGCAAAAGGATCATTTTACATATGTGAAGAATGACTTGATTTCCTAAACCTGGAGGTTTTTAAGGAAGTTTTCGTGGAACTGTTTTAATAATAACAATATCTTTTTTTTCATTTGTCACACACTTCAAGTCATCTCCATCCACTACAAATCAGGAATTGGGACATCAATTCGCGGCTTGTAGTTGATGGAGATGACAATGGTAAATTCAGGGTTGAAAGGGTTTTAATACTAGCCAATAGGATGTGAAGCAATCTTTTGATACAAATTCATAAAATGGGCTAGAGCTTAATAGCATATTAAATTGGGTCTCATAGAGCAATGAAACAAACGATGCATCAGTGGGGGTCCTGACACCCTCAATTTTTCCAAGAAAACAAATTTTTGCTTCTTAATATAGAAATATGATGTGAACTCCACAGACTAGAATTGCTTAAGTTTTTTTTAATTTTGTGTTGCGCTTTTACCAGTTAAGCGAGAAATAAGGACGAAATTTAATTTAGGACATGTATGTCCAAAATAAAAAAATACGGGAATAACTGATAAATGGGCTCTCGGCACACTTTCTACGTTGCCACAGCAACCCAAAATTTAAAGACTTACGCAATTCTAGTCTATGGCAGAGTCTATGGACATGTTCACATCTTATGGCCATATTAAGAAACGAAAATAAAAATACTGATTTTGTTAATGATTTTGAATTTAGTCTGATCATGTCGCTTTAAACAACGCTTTAAATTTCAACATCGGTATTCTGACACTCAAAATGTAATTGGTAGGTACCTTAAAACCATTTTTATTAGCTGAGAAAACTTAAACAAATTTGCTTGACAACTAAATTTTAAAAACTTAGCGAGGGCTAGGCCACATACATTTCAACTGACCTCTCCCCCCCCCCAGTTTTCACATTTCTGGGTCCACCCTTGCTTTAACTGATTTCGCCTATGTCATGTATCTCAAGCAGGATACCACATACTACTCTGGTTGTAATTCAACAATTTAGCCGTTATCAAAGGTCAATCAATTCATTGAAAGAGAATGGGACATATCCTCATACTGTGACAAGACATCGTCATTTTAGCCACCTGGGCACTATACCAGTATAAGCTACCCTGATTGGCGGAAAGCGGTGTGACATCACTGGATAATGACAGTAGTTTGACAACAAAGGCAGACGACCAAGTGCTCACACAGATACACAGCGAATAAAAAAGACGTTTTTACCGGTAAGTCGCTTGAAAGCAGCCTAGATATCAAAACATTTTAAACACATGTTTTAATATTTGTAAAATGTTCAAGATGTTCGCACCAGACTCTTGCTATTTCAATTGATTGAATACGTTTATTAAGTTCCGTGTTTGCGCTGTCACTTTATGTGATGATGTAGCAGTCTAATGTATGATGGCCCGTAGTTGTATGTAAACTGTACGCTCTAAATCACACATACGAAATTCTTACTAAATACCCAATTTTGTCACGATTACATCAGTTTTTAAACATGTTGAAGATAAAAAGTGACATCAATCGAAAAGAATTGAAAAGAGTTAACCTCTATTTTGCTAAAATCTGAATAATTTTCACTCACTTAATTGAAGTTGTGAATCGCGTCAGCGAGATACAACTTCAACATTTTCAAATGAGTGAATACCTTGGCGGTTAAAGTGTCCAATGAATTTGAGTGAAATATTTAGCAGCCCATAGTCGTTTTACGAAACCAAGTGATCGTCATAGATATCCTCATTCCATCTTTTTGTCAAGTTTATTTGTATTCAAAAAAGTAATCATGGTACAAAAGCGTCATCATGATCCTGACATTTATAGGCCTAAGTTGTCATATGGACTTTAATAACACATAGTCCTACAACTCATCGAAGCTTTCTTAGTATTGTGTTTTTTATGCGATTAAACAGCTCCATTATACTGTCTAATTCATCCATTTCAATGCATTTTCTCTCCTGATTTGTGTAGAATGAACTTCTCTGTGGACTATTTTCATTTGTTTTGTTTTTACTGTTCATGGCCTTTCACAAGGTGGCTCTTGCGTTAGCGGTCGGACTGATCTCAAAAGAGTCTCATCTCTTAAATTTAATAGTATATTGTGGTAATTACATATTTTTGAAATGAATAATTCTTCTAATATGCACTATTACCTAAATCCGGCCCAGTGTCGGCGTGATGCTGGGTCAACGTATACAGCGTTGCCGAAATGCTGGGCCAACGTATACGTTACTGAGAGTAATGTGACATGCCACTGTTTTGCCTGATATGACCACTCTGTGTGCGTTTAACCCTTCAAGCCCTCAAATGTTTTGATATAAACCATGTGTAAGCCAAGAGAACAAAGGGTTTTTTGGATAGATTTGGAATCATCATAAACAGTGATAAATGTGTTATTTAGCCTTTTCCACTTCATTTGAATACCGTACCTATGTTCATGATGTTATGGGTTTACGGCCATTAAATATATATTTTTTTTATTTCAGCCTGGTAATCTACTTTAGACGTCATAATTTGACGTCTATAGACGTCAGATTTATAGACGTCAAATTCTGGCGCCTAAAGTCGGTCCCCGTACTGTAAGGGATATACCAGTATACCGAGAGCAATGTCACGCGTCACTGTTTCACTTGACCACACTGCGTAGATTAAACATTAGCTCCTTTGTTCTTTTATTCTACATGCACATGTATAGACAGTGGGTCAGCATTAAAACAACATTGCGAGAACGTTTTGTTGTTGGATAGACATACATGAGTCAGGTTCCTGACTAAGTCTTTTGTTGGCCGACATGCAGTTGTACCCCATTACTAGGCCGTGGAATTTTCATTCGCAGTATCCATCTTTAAAAAAATAGAAAACTAACTTAGGTTTACAATTTTCATAAATTTGAAGAAAAAAAACATTCCTGATATCATGAAGGCCTGTACTGTTTGAGAATCCATCAATTACAAAGGATGTGTTTAGGATTTATATAATTTTGTCACTAGCATTCAAATGATATAACACCCATACATCCAACACGAGATATCGATCTAATATTGGTTCAACGTTGGTGCTCCGCTTCGTCCATAACTTCCTTGTACCAGGCTCAGAAAACCACGTAAATCAGATGGCTCGTCTGACTGTCCTAGAGTTGGACGTAAAAGAACCTCAATGTACGTAGGCGCAGTTTCCATCCGGCGAGACCCCAGACAATCCACAATGTGGCGCGATAGCACAATAGTGCGTACTGCCACGTAACATATACAGATACAGATAGGGGCCTACAGGTCTGATCACTAACAGTACTGTACATGCTGTCTTTTGTCCTAATCCTCGCGTGTAATTATCTTAATATTATGACGTGGTAACATTACTGTGGGCGACAGTACCACCATGCAGCACTGGTCTAATGAAAGAGGTGTGAGCCTTTAGGCGAACACCTTTTTCATTAGACCAGTGCTGTACTTTTTCATATCGCACTAAATTATCACCGTTTACATACTATGTACCAGGTGTGATCATTACCTGTATATGCTGCCTTTGTTCCAAAGAACTATATCTATATGTTCTAATTCTGTGCTTTGTTTTAATCCTCAAGTGTAATTATCTGATGATTTATCTGGTAACGTTACTGTGGGCGACAATATACCACCAGGATGTAGCTATAAAAGTGAGCCATAAAAATATTATAATCCCAGGGGAGGAATTAGCTTTTCATCGACGGGGGGGGGGGGGTAAAACTTGACAAAGGATTATTTCACTGCAGGGATCAAGGAGTCCAGGAGGCCCGCCCCGGGGATATTTTTGATTTTCAAATCTAGAACATATTGGGTATTATTCCCCCCCCCCTCCTCAGTGTGTACTTATGAGCTAGCCGTGTCGTGGATTGATGTATTTGCTTTACCCAAAAAATTTAACATGGCGGTGACTGAGAGCGATCTCGACCCCAAAGTCCGAAAAATGTCCATAACTTTTTAATGACTGTGCGACCTCTAAGCTGAGCATGCGGGCATGGAACTGAAATATTACTGATTCTAAAACATATATTTTCGACCTGATTATTCCCCAATATATTTAAGAAATGTCCCACGATTTTGTACGCGGTCAATCTGTGGCTGAAACCTGTCTCGGCTACTGGGGCTACCCAGGTCTCTGACCTTGTACCGTTATATAGACGTAACCGTCTAGACAGTGTGTCAGTCTAGACAGTGTGTCACCGTTTTTATGCTGTTGACACACATGACACTTTATGCATACGGCATCGTTTGGAAGGCGGGATGGGCTCATCTCACAGCACAAGTCACCAAATCAAGCCCGAGCCTTCAGGCGAGGGCTTGATGTGGCGACTTGGTGCTGAGATCAGTCCATCTCGCTGTACTCAACGACGCAGTATGTATTTTTTCGTACGAATATCTATTTGAAACGGCAAAATCAAACTGAATAATGAAGCGTTTTGGATAGAGTGCGAGATGGGTTGATCTCACCATACGGCTCGTGGTGAAAGGCAACAGCAAGAGTGCGAGAAACATCTATATCACATTGTCCAAATCAGAATTTGATATGGCATTGACACTGTTGCAGGCTTGTCTTACGTCCTAACTTCCTCTCATATCCATTAGAAAGGTTAAAGCAGCTCCTTGGGATGACATAAATTTTTTTTAGTTTTGTAATGAAGTAGTGTATCCCCCAGATCATAATTTTATTTTTTTCAGAGTTTTCAGATTTTTAAAATAATTTTTATCAACCTTTTTATGAATCCGCTTCAAACCCAAACAAACGTTTTGTATACCTAAGCACTTGCTAAAGGACGGTTGAATGTTCCTACAGCATTAGGCCACATGTTGATGCCGTCAGCCCAGCGTTGGGCAGACAATCAGTGCTGCAGGTGTATCCCCCCA
This sequence comes from Flabesymbios commensalis, assembly GCA_964017125.1. Classification (NCBI taxonomy): domain Eukaryota; kingdom Metazoa; phylum Annelida; class Polychaeta; order Terebellida; family Flabelligeridae; genus Flabesymbios; species Flabesymbios commensalis. The sequence continues at coordinate 71,790,773 of OZ024915.1, forward strand.
TGTCCTGGCTACAAGACACCAATTAGCTTTGATGTCACCGTGCAAAACGTGGGAATATGTGGTGTAAAGTGCTGTATATTGATGACTTGTTTTGTTTACATGGCAATATAGGACCTGTAAATATAATTAATTTCACTCTTTTTCGGTGCTTTAACATTGTTTTTTTTTTACGTTTTTGTATTTGTAGTGAGGATCAATAGGCTATATAGCTTCATATAAATTCAAATTTCAAAATTGACAAAATTGAAAATGTCTCATCCCACGGGATCCCTTTAAGCCCGGTCTTAACGTTTCTAATGAAAATAAGAGGAGGTTAAGATCAATCTCAAATAATTAATTCTAACAGGTGTAGTGTTTTAAGTAGGTGTGTGAATTTATTGCCAGCCAGTAGTCTGATCTTATTACAGACCCGAAACATTCAGTTGCCGAAATATACAATCAATTTCACAAAACACTAGAATCTTTACTTGATTGTCATGTTCCTCTTAAAACAAAAACTGTCTCCAAAAGCCACAAAATCCCTGGAGGACAGACGGAATTGATGTTGCGAAACGCAAGCGCCGTCAACTTAAGCGAATCTGGCGGACTGACAGGTCAAAATTTTCTAAACAACTACATCTGTGTAACATATTGATGGCTAATGAGAGACGGCAGTACATCCGCAAACAAATACATGAAAGTGAAAAAAATCCAAACAAAATATTCTAAACAACTACATCTGTGTAACAGATTGATTGCTAATGAGAGACGGCAGTACATCCGCAAGCAAATACATGAAAGTGAAAAAAATCCAAATAAGTTATGGGCTAATGTAAACAACATCCTGCACAGAAAGGCTATGCCATCTATGCCAAATTCAACAGATCTACCGTCCCTCTGCGCAAGTTTTTCAACTTTCTTTATTGACAAGATTGAAAAAAATCGATTGAAGTTCTGCACTGTAAACCGTAAACCCGAATTTATTCCACCTCTTGAAATAAAATGTCATTTGACATGTTTTGAACCAGCTACCTCAGAGGAGGTAAGCCAATAATTCTGACATCTCCAACCGAGACATGTGCGTTGGATCCAATACCCACCAGTCTATTAAAATCATGTGTGGATGTACTGCTGACCCCTATTACCAATATAGTTAACCTGTCTCTGAAATCGGGTGTTTTTCCAGACACGCTCAAACTGTCGCATATAACTCCGCTGTTAAAGAAACCTTCATTATCGAAGGATGATATGACAAATTACAGACCTGTTTAAAGTTTGAATTTTATATCTAAATTGCTGGAAAAAATTATTGCAAAACGTATTCGCTCTCACTTAGAGTCAAACGACCTTCTAAATCGTTATCAATCAGCTTACAGGCCCATGCATTCTACTGAGACTGCGTTGCTGAAGGTGCAGAATGACTTATTGAGGAATTTAGATGATGGCAAAACAACAGTTTTGGTTCCGTTAGAACTCTCGGCAGCTTTTGACACACTGGACCACAGTGGAGTCATCAGCCTGTTGGAGAATTGGTATGGCATCTCTGGAAATGCCCTCCGGTGGTTTGCCTCATATCTGATGGATCGTCAGCAAATAGTTAAAGTTAAAGAATGTGTGGGTGAACCTTTCCAAACAAAGTATGATGTTCCCCAGGGATCTGTCCTTGGGCCGCTCCTTTTCACACTCTATATAACACCTATTAGTAAAATAATCTCTAGACATAATGTGTGTCACCATCTTTATGCTGATGACACGCAGATCTATATCACACTATCCAAATCAGAACCAGAGATGTCATTGGCACTGTTGCAGGATTGTCTGTTGGACGTAGGTGACTGGATGAGAAGTAGCAAACTCAAGTTGAACCCAGATAAAACAGAGGTTTTACTGTTTGGAACAAAATTACATCAAAAAGAATTTATGAAACATTTCCCCGCAAAATTATTAGATCAAGAAATCACAACAACAGACTCCGCTCGAAATCTTGGGAATCGTGTTTGACGGCGGATTAAGACCAAGAAGGGTGAAGGGTCTTTTTCTGTGGCGGCACCAGTATTGTGGAATCATCTCCCCGGTGAAATTAGAAATTCAAAACCGGTTCACATTTTGCAGAAACAAATATAAAAAAATTATTTTAATCGAGCTTTTCCGACCTAGTTCTTTTGTGTCCAGGCATGCTCAGTTGATGACCCGGAATGAAATAACGACTACGGTACTGAACATCTCTTCTGATTTTCGCGCATATGAGCTCGGGACACCGAGGATTTAGGCGCTATAGAAGTTTATATATATACATTCATATTCATACCAGCTTCACATGAACAGAAGAAGTCAACGTGTAACGTTATATTAATTATACAGCGCAGTGTCATAAGCCTCAACACCAGCTGACTGCTGTTGTTGTGCCCAATTATTAAGATCAAATATATCTATATTTTCATCTTTATATCCTATACAACAGTTAATATATACTAGGTTGTTATTGTCAGTCTTCATTTACCCTTCTAATGTCTTTAATAATAAGGCTATTAACCCTTACAGCGCGGGGATCGACTTTAGTCGTCAGAATCTGACGTCTACAGTCGATCCCCGCACTGTAAGAGTAGAAATATTTCTAATGGCGGTAGACCCGTAACATAGGTTTTCAAATGAATCAGAAAGAGCTAACTAAGACAGTTATGATGCTTTCAAACCGAAAAAATCATTTAGGCGATGTTTTTTTTACAAATTAATTCAGCGCTTTAAGCGTCAAAGAGGAGATGATTTGCTCTATATAGACTATAGGCCTTAGTCATATTCTTATAGCATGTATGTCTCTATGCAATTACTGTTCTCTTTTCTTCTAATATATTGGCTGTAAATATAGAGGAGGTTATTTGCACTGTATATGTAGACCATATGCCTTGGTGATATTCTTATAGCATGTATGTCTCTATGCAATAACTGTTCTCTTTTCTTCTAATATATTGGCCCAGTATTCGTACACATACCTGTTTAACCCTAACCCGGAAAACACGAGGAGAGATGGCCCAATGCTGGGATGACGTCGGCCCATCGTCTACGACGCTGGCCCAACATCAGCCCAACATTGGGCCAACGCCTCGTGTTAGCGGGGAATATTGAAAAAGCAATATTGTTTTTAGTTTTTAGTGGCCTAATATGCGTCACTCCTGGTGCTTAATAGTAGGTGCTCAGAAAGTGTTAAATTATCAATCTAAAATATTGCAGCTGCTTTGCAATCACAAATACACATATATCTATATTTTCATCATTGTATCCAATATAACAGTCTATATATTCTAGTTTGTTATTACAAGCTCTCATTTACCTTTAGTAATAAGGCTGTAAATACACAGATGATTTGCGATCTATATAGGCCTAATTGTCTGACGAAAAAATGCTTATACCATGTATATATGCAATTACTGCACATGGGTTACATGGAAATCCTAATAAACATGTTTATACCAATTACCGCTCTCTCTGTTTTCTTGTAATATATTAGCCCAGTATACGTCCACATACCTGGTTAAAGCGACACAATCAGACTGAGATTATAAAAAAAATCTGTATTTTTATTTCGGCATCCGAATATGACCATAATTTATGATGTAAACATGTCCATAGACTAGAACTGCAAATTTTCTTATTTCGGACGTGCATGTCCGAAATAAGGAATCGGAAATTTTGTCTTTATATCTCGTTTATCCCCGCACTGTAAAAATTAAAATATTTATAATTGGCATAGATTTATAACATGGGTATTCAGATGAAGCGGAAAGAGCTTGTTGTGCCCGATTATTAGGATCAAATATATCTATATTTTTATCATTATATATCCAATACAACAGTTAATAGATACTAGGTTGTTATTGTCAGTCTTCATTTACCTTTCTAATGTCTTTAATAATAAGGCTATTAACCCTTACAGCGCGGGGATCGACTTTAGTCGTCAGAATCTGACGTCTACAGTCGATTCCCGCACTGTAAGAGTAGAAATATTTCTAATGGCCGTAGACCCGTAACATAGGTATTCAAATGAATCGGAAAGAGCTAACTAAGACAGTTATGATGCTTTCAAACCGAAAAAATCATTTAGGCGATGTTTTTTTACAAATTAATTCAGCGCTTTAAGCGTCAAAGAGGAGATGATTTGCTCTTTATATATAGACTATAGGCCTTAGTTATATTATTATAGCATGTATGTCTCCATGCAATTACTGATCTTTTTTCTTCTAATATATTGGCCCAGTATTTGTCCACATACCTGTTTAACCCTGTCCCAGCAAACACGAGGCGTAGGCCCAATGTTGGACTGACGTCGGCCCATCGTCTACGACGCTGGCCCAACATCAGCCCAACATTGGGCCAACGCTTGCGTTTGCCGGGAATATTGAAAAAGCAATATCGACAAGTTTTAGTGGACTGGCCTAATATGCGTCACTCCTGCTGATTAATAGTAGGTGCTCAGAAAGTGTTAAATTATCAATCTAACATATTGCAGCTGCTTTGCTATCGCAATCACAAATATATCTATATTTTCGTCATTATATCCAATATAGCAGTTATTTTTAATATATTCTAGTTTGTTATTACTACTTCTCATTTACTGTTTAAATACCTTTTCTAAAAAGACTGTAAGTACAGAGGTGATTTGCGATCTATATAGGCCTAATTATCAGACGAATTTTTTTTTATAACATGATAGATAGATATTTATTGACGACGGTAAGTCTATGCAGACTTATGCGTCATTAAAATGAATATATGTACAAGACTATACATGTATACCGGTATCTGTATATGCAATTACCGCACATGGGCTACATTCAAATTCCAATAAATATGTTAATACCAATTACCGCTCTCTCTTTTTTCTTGTAATATATTGGCCCAGTATACGTCCACATACCTGGTTGAAGCGACACAATCAGGCTGAGATCATCAAAAAAATCAGTATTTTTATTTTGGCATCTTAATATCACCATAATTTATGATGTAAACATGTCCATAGATTAGAACTGCAATTTTTTTCATTTAGGGCATGCATGTCCGAAATAAGGAATCGGAATTTTTGACTTTATATCTCGCTTATCCCCGCACTGTAAAAATTAAAATATTTATAATTGGCGTAGATTTATAACATGGGTATTCAAATGAAGCGGAAAGAGCTAACTATAAGACATGTAAGATGATTTCAAATTGAAAAAAATCACTTTGGTCTACATTGTTTATATAAAAATATGTCGGCGCTTTAAGGATTACATATGAGAAGTAATAGCTCTGTCGTTTCTCGGCGGAGTTTGTATCTCTATATTGAACTACTAGCTGTAGCACGTCATTGGTCACCTCGTCTTGATATTGCATTCATAACTAGGCCTACTAGTAGTTTATAGACTGGCCAAACCATAACTCACATCTACATATTCGGTGTAAACTTTGATTTGTTCCACCATACCCATAACAACCAACCATAATGATAGGTTACGTCACCTCTCAAATTATGCCCACCATCATACCAAGCTAGAACTCAGGAGGTTCTCCTGGCCCAGTTTAGCCTATATGTGCACAAAGGTGGCCTAAAGCCCGTATCATTTCATTTACCAGGCTAGAAATAATAGCAAACGCCAAGTTTTTTTAAAGAACAACAAGTTACATGAATATAAAATAGTCAGCAGAGTTTTATCATTCGACTCGCATTGTGAAACCCTCTCAGCCCCATAGCCCTGAAAAATTGTTACTTTAACCCTTACAGCGCTGGGATCGACTTTAGTCGTCAGAATCTGACGTCTGTAGACGTCAGATTCTGACGACTAAAGTCGATCCCCGCGCTGTAAGAATAAAAATATTTATAATGACCGTAGACCCATACCACAGGTATTCAAATGAATCAGACAGAGGTAACTAAGACATTTATGGTGATTTTAAATTGAAAAAACCCCTTTAATTGCGATGTTCTTTACAAATTAATTCAGCGCTTTGAGGGTTAACCAGGGAACCAAAGCTTTTTTTCAATTTAAATTATCATGAATGTCTTATAGTTAGCACTTTCGCTTCATTTGAATATCTATATTATGTGTCTATGTCCATTATAAATATTTTACTCTTGTAGTGCGTGGATCGACTTTGGACGTCAGAATCTAACGTCTGTGAACGTCAGATTCTGACGTCTAAAGTCGGTCCCCGCGCTGAGAGGGTTCCCAGCAAACCCAAGAAATTCACCCAATGTTGGTACAATGTTGACCCAACGTCTACTACGCTGGCCCAGCATTGTACCAACATTGGCTGAACGTCTCGTGTTTGCTGGAGTTAAGACAAACGCAGATAAATCAATACACGGAGCACATATTGCGCTTGAATTACATTGATATATAGTCATGCCACTATAAAAAACAATTAATCGTTACACATAATTCCCATAATCGCTTTCACTTTGTTGACTATTTTTATTTTTAAACCGTTTTAGTCCCGCATTGAATTGTTATGCCCAAGTGCTTTTATATATTATCCATGTTCATGTTGGTCGCTTGGATAGAATTGGCATGGGTTCAAATATAATTATATTATACTACCGGAAATACATTATTCTGATACGATACATGCCAAGAACAGGTAATTAGCAACATTTTTTCATAAAAAATGACACTATGTTGTAACTGTTGACTCTTCTGCTGCTGGGTTGTTTTTCACAGTTTTTGTCATTTAAAAAATAGACATCCTAGCAAATACACAATAAAAACATTTTAAAACATTTGTACAACGTCGGCTCAACGTCTTCGACTTTTGACCAACATTGTACAAATGTTATCAAAATGTTTTGTGTTTACCGGGCATCTCGTCAATTTGAAATGCTTGTATATTGCGAGCTGGGCATATTTGGACTTTGTTAAGCGCAAGGGAACCAACCCACATGACCATAAAAAATGAGATTTTTGTTTTATGACGTCGCCAGTAGGCCTACACCAGTCGTCAATAAAAAAAATTGACCTATAGACTGGTGGAAATCGGATCAAAATATTGACCCAGAGTAGGAAGTCTGCCCATTTAGTTTTTTCACCACTTTTAACCATTTTCGGGTATGGGGAATCGAATGCAAGGTCGTGTCAAGCCGGATTTTTTCTCTAAAACGTTCTATTTCGCGATTTAAATTATGACGTCTAAATCATATAATTAATAGATTAAATCTCGTCATATCACTATTAGTTTGGCAGAACTAGCACTGGACCGCTTTTTGGGGTGTAACGTTTTTGTATTGTTGATTATTGATGGTGAGGATATATGTATTCAGAATTTGCCGGGAGACATCTTGTCATTCTTAACCACTTTGCAGTATGGGGTAAATTCAAGGTCAAAGTTCAATTTCAAGGTCAAATATGATTTTTCAACAAATAAAGGCAGAAACAACTGTAATACCTCATTTTTGTGTAATTTTGACTGCAAAATTCATTTCTGGTACCAATTTTGTGAATTGGAGTCATCCTTGGAGACAGAAGGTCAATTTCAAGGTCAAAAGGTCAATTTTAAGGTCAAGTAAGCAAAAATATGATTTTTACCAAATAAAGCTAGAAACAAGTGTAATACCTCATTTTCGCGTGATTTTGACTTCAAAATCCATTTCTGGAATTTTTTGGTGATTTGACGTCATCCTCAAGGTCAGAAGGTCAATTTCAGGGTCAAATATGTTTTAGCATATGGGACCCTCCATGCAAGAAGGTACGTCCCCGCAGCTTTGTTACAAGTATTTATGGTGTCATTTGAAATTTAATTTTATTGATAACATAATTATATTAGAACTATATTAGAATCTCATAGTACACAAAGTCATAAAGATTAAGAACAAAAAAGTTATTGAAACAGGAAAGACTGCAGATTATACATACAAGGACAAGGCCACCAGGGGTCTTCGAATTATGGTACCCTTGACCCCTAGGGTGGTATGAGAACGTGGCATATACACACTGTCAGTGGAAAGGAGTTTTGTTCAAAAATATTTCTTTTAAATAGATTATTGGACCAGCACTTCCAAAAATCGATCGGAACCCAACCCAAGTACACATGGTGACATGGGTTGGTGTTGGGTTTCATAGGGGAGTTATCCAAAGGTCATGGTGAGGTCATCTCAAGGTCACAACAAAATCAAATCTGCTCAAAACGGTTGAAAAAAGCTTATTTTTGTTGTTTTTGCTAACATTATGTTCACTTGAAATGTACACGATGTCTTAAAACATATCTAGATCCCAACACGGACCTACACAAAAACACCCCCGAGAGGTTGCAGAGATACCATTTAGGGTTGGAGGGTTTTTTACTCCCCCCCCCCCCTTTAAATCACTCTTGTGTCAATACTGTCTCATATGGCACAATGTACAAAATAACACACTGATGTTATATTTTGACCAATGACTAATACATTTATTACATCTGGTAAGGCCCAACCCAAGTATACATGGTGAAATAGGTTGGGGTTGTATTTCACAGGGTTCTTACCCCAAGGTCATGACAAGGTCATCTCAAGGTTACAGCAAGGTCAAATCAATTCAAAAGGGGTGAAAATAGATTATTGGACCAAAACTTCCAATAAATAGGTCGAAACACAACCCAAGTACGCAAGGTGAGTTGGGTTGGTGTTGAGTTTCATAGAAGAGTTATCCCAATGTCATGGTAAGGCCATCTCAAGGTCACAGTAAGGTCAAATTAGCTTGAAATGGTTAAAAAGAGCTTATTTTTGTTGTTTCTCCTAACATTATGTTCACTTGAAATGTATTAGATGGCTTGAAACATACCTAGAATAGTAGATCACAACACGGACCTATACCAAAACAACCCCTCGAGGTTATAATGGATAAGTCACCATTTCTATACAGATTATAGCATAATTTTCTAAATAATAAAAATAAATTAGCATCAGTGTCATAATACGTAGAAACATAGGTGGTCAGAATAATTTGTAAAAAATAATAAGCCTAGTTATCTTCACCAATAGTGGCCCATCATTGGCCCAACATTATCCATATGAATTGTAGATATCGTAGGCGGCCTAAAAGTTGCTGAAGATCAAACTATAGACATTTTGTAGGCATTATTATATTTTCTGCTGGCATATTAGGCATCATAGCGTGCTGTATTAAGGCCGCAGATAATCAGCATATCCATCTAAAAAATAATGTATACTATTTTCACACTCCTAACAGCCGTGTCTATTATACACAGGGATGACGAATTGTCCTCTTGTGGCCCAATCATATTTGTAACAAATTGTCAACCGTCATCAATAACAAACACCATGTTTACATATTTGGTCACAGCAAAATTACATTTTTCAAAAGTATCTTCTAATTGCAACATCTAGGCCTACTGGCAGGAGATGTCAGCTTAAATCCGAGTCCCTCCGGCTCAAATGACATAATTAACTGACAACAATCAATGCGAGATCTATCAAACCGAAAACAGTCCCCTTCTTTGAATATATAACATCGAAAAATCTGGACTTTGTGACAGTGACAGAAACAGGGTTAAAACATGATAAAACGCAATCATCGATAGCTGATATCTCACCTCCTGGCTGTTCGTTTTTTCATGAACCTTGTGCGGATCAGCAGACAGGAGGAGGTGTAGGCATTCTAGCGGCTGACCAATTAAAAACTGATATTCATCCTCTGCCCCCATTTAAAACGTTCGAGGCGATCGCTGCACGTATTGGAAACATTTCGTTCAGTAGTTTCGTTGTCTGCCTGTATAGGCTTCAAAACGGTACATGTCAATTTTTGATGAATTTCAAGCTTTACTAGAGAACTAGTTCCACTCCATGACAATTTGTATATATTGGAGATTTCAACTTACATCTAGATAACTCAAATGGACAAGCCAATAAATTCAATGAAATCCTCACATGTTTCGATCCCAAGCAGCATGTTAATTTTCCAACTCACGTTCATGGTCATTGGCTAGATCTTTTAATCACCGAACGCATTTCTAATTCTATCAAATCAGTTTTTTTTCGGCAGCAGGTCTTACACACCATCTCGCTGTCATATCAGAAATTGACGGTGGATACACGAAATGGAAAAAAAACATCGTTTCGAAAAATATACGAAATTGGTTATGAATCTCTCACGACTGTTGACAGTATGATTCTGTCCTTAGCTCTACTTTAGACAATAATACGCTCTTGTAAGATAAGTCAGAAAACCACAATATCCATGGATGATGAAGGCAAAAAACCCTCGCCACTATCTCAAACGAGCATGGAGCAGATCTCGCACACATCTAGATCGTTCTCGTTACATCAGTGCCACCTGTGTAACAGAATGATGACAAAGCAAAATCGAAATATTTAGCTGATCTTATTTCAGAGATTTCGGACAATCCTCGTCGTCTATGGAACTCGATAAAAAAAATTCTGCATAGAATTCCACGCGCCGGTTCTGCCAGAATTCACATTAGTAAAATCCCTTTGTGACCATGTCTTTAATTATTTTGTTGATAAAATTGCAACCAATTTCCAGATAAAGTACAGAATATTCCATCAGTGTGAAAAACCCCCAGAAATTAGATCAATAATGAACGTTTTTGAACGGGTGACAGAAGATGAAACTAAAAAGCTTATTTTGATCTCATCGTCAAAATCATGTGATCTGGACCCCGCTCATACAAGCGTGCTGAAAAATTGTCTTGGTATATTAATACATCCCATCACTGATATAATTAACATTTTAAGGAAACTTTCAAAGAAGCTCATGTGAGACCACCACTTAAAAACACCTCTCCCTAAAAACGAACTGAAAAATTATAGGCCTGTATCCAACTTGAGTTTCATTTCCAAAAAGGTAGTAGTAAATTGGCTGCAAGCTCATATAAAGCATAACTATCTATCTAATCCATTAAAATCCCCCTACATGAAACATTATTCTACAGAATCAGCTCTACTGAAAGTACATAACGATATCATCATTAGTATGGACAAGGGTGAGGTTACAGCTCTGACCTTGCTTGACTTGTCGGCCGTTTTCGACACCATTACCCACTACAATAACAAATAAACTTTCAGATTGTTATGGAATATCTGGGCAAGCTCAAATAAGGTTTTCTTCTTATTTGCAAAATAGGTACCAATCCGCAAAGATTAAAGACACTATGTCAGATAAAGTCACAATCTCATATGGAGTTCCATAAGGCTCTGTGGTTGGACTAGTGATTTTTACCCTATACACTACACCACTCAGCGCTCCGTTTTCCGTTTTCAAAGCTAAGGAATCTCTTGAGAAGCGTAATGCTAGTAAGACTGAATTTCACATTGGAACCAAACTTAAGAGAGAAAAATTCATAAATAATATCCCTTGCTTAATTCTAGGTCAAGACACAAATCCATCTGCTAGAAAGGCTCGGTAACTTGACCTTATATTATATGATGGCAAGAGCCAAGTGCATATATTCAAATAAATGAAACATATTGACATTATTATCCAAACGGACAAGGGTTAATACAGGTGTCAACTCTGGTACCACGCATGAGGACATGTTTTTAGATATATATGACTGTATAGTGGTTGACATTTGGTTGTTTAGCAAATTGTTTGATAAAGTGATTATAAAAATACCCACTTTAAATCTACTGAGACTATAAACTACTTTGATATATTCATAGCAAATGCCAGTTCGAGTCGAATCTGGGCCGGATGTGGATTATGCTTGTGCATAAACAGTCCTCTAAAATGTTTTATGGGTTTGGAGTATGCTCTTCTCTTAATGCAATAAATTCTGTAAGTAAATAATCAAATCATCCTATAAGATTAGGGCTTCATCCCTACCTCTTGTCGCGGGTTGTCCAAATTATGGACAAATTTCGGAAAAAAATATGACAACACAAACACCGATTTACCCAAGGCATTTGATTTATATTATTAAAAATATGATACATGTTTTATATATTGATGTATTTTGAATTTGTGTTATTTGCGTGGACATCATAGTTGAAAAACGTTAGTTACGTAGGCATGATAATCTCTCAATTACATATTACGTCATTAATATCGCTATGAATTTTATAAATTCATTAATGACACAGTTTTCTTCTTGAAATTTAAAAGCTGGATGTAGATACCTTGTTTGTGATGATATCATGATTGATTATTGAGATATTGCTAAAAATGTATATTTCGGTAATGGCGGTACTAATCAGCGATTTTACGATATTTAGACCAATTATTCTAGATTTTTAATATGTGTTTCTGTTTTGCCATTAATGTACATGCCATTAAATAAATGATGTTGCAATTTTGTCTCAGTTGCACTTTTTTTGCACATAGGATGACTGTACTCTTAGTGAAATTAAATGTTCAAAACTTTATTATAATATTATAAACTTTATTATAATATAACTAATGCTATATATTACATCATGCACTGTCAGCTCTTTAGTTAAGAAGAAATCTTTAATCAAATAGTTTTCCCCGATAAAGACCATTTTGGGGCTCAAAGATCGCTCATTGAAACACCACACATATCCTCCTAATATAGTTGAGCCATACTGTACTCCTCGTTGTATTGGGGTACTGGGATAATTGCTAGTAGTAGTACTTTTCGCCCCCATCCGGAGAGGGTCATTAGGGATCTGTTCCGTCTGTTAAATGCTGTGTACAGCATTGTACAGAAGCACTAGTTTACAACAATCATCCAAGAGCAGCTGCAGCCTCCTCGTATCTGGCCATAATCTTCGGGCGGATTGCCAGTGGTGTACCCTGGTTCCTCCGCTCAACAGCAGAGCCAATGCAGCACCCGCATTAGTGCTGGCGCTGGTGTAGGCCGTGGAAGCCTTAACTAACCGGCAATAGCGTGTTTGATGCCATTAGGTCTCTCACACGGGGAATGAATGGAGTTACCCTTCATATTGTTTCTCTGGGGATTATCCGACCCGAGGATAGCGGAGCTGCGCGAAAAGCCACGTAGTTTCAGCATTAAATTGCACAGCGAAACCCAAGTCTCCGGCCGTCTAGAACCCCTTATCGGACGAGCGAAGGAAAAAGCTCTCAATAACCTACCATGCCCTATCACCCCCACCCTTACATCATCATCTGTACATCATTCATCTCATAAATTGACTACAACGTTTTTATCGAATTACAATGTCACTTGAAAGACCATTTGTGCCGAAAAGTGACGTAAAGCAATGATTTACTACTACAACCTCGTTGTATTACTGATTAATCCCTGTCGAAGGGATGTCAACATTCCGTGATATCTTCTCTCTAAAGGACCTCACCATTTATGTTTACTAAAATACCTAGACATTAGTGGTTCTCCACTTATTTTTTTCCATAATATGTGATATGTATAGCATTTACAGCAATATATCTGCCTTATCCATATTGTGAGTGGTCCGCACTTATTTATTACAAAACAGTGTGCATTATGACTAGCCCCAGTGGCTGAAACAGGTTTCAGCCACAAATTGACCGCGTACAAAATCGTGGGACATTTCTTTGGACGATCATAAATAAGACTTCCGGTGGGATAATCAGGTCGAAAATTGATTATTTTAGAACCAGGAACATTTGAGTTCAAAGGTCGCACAGTCATTAAAAAGGTATGGACATTTTTCGGACCCTTGGGTCGGGATCGCTCTCAGTCACTGCCATGTTGGATTTTTTGGGTAAAGCAAATACATCAATCCACTGAGTCGGAGAGGACGACACGGCTACATTATAAAGACGTTTTTCTTTATTAAAAAGAAAAACAAGTTTCCAAAGTCGTTATCAAAATCTGTCCACTATGCCTACGAAGACCTAGTCGAATCATGTTTTTTATTAAATTATTAAATAATGTTTACTGTATATACTGTCCTTTACCCAGTCATTATGCCTGCCGATCCATGTAACGTATTAATCTTAGTATTACATAATTTGTATATGTATTCTTATATATCTTCGCTAGACCGCATAGCCTATTCATTACACAGAAAGGAACTTTAATTGATTTTAGATTTTTTTGCAGCTACAAACTAGCGAATTCGAATGTAACAGATTTTGGGGCGACTTGAGCATAAATTCACTTTAACAAGGGACAATATAGGCCCTACTACTTTTTGGAATTATCTTTATTAATACAATCACCACTATTCGTCCGTCGAATTCAAATAATCATGAACAATCATGAACAATGACATGTCAAAGACGAAAATCCATTTATTTTATTTATTCGTTAATTTAATCGATTTTCCATGCAAAAAAATGGTAAAATATCATTATTATGCATTGAGTAATTTTGTTCTACATGCTATCAACTTTGGTTGATGGGAACAGGCCTTCTGGCCATTGGTCAAAACATGACAATCACATTGTCAATTTGTCTATTTTTATTTATCAGGCAGGGATGATATAGGACTAAGTGTGAGTTGATAAGGGTAAAACCCCTCAAAACCTTATATAACCAATGTAATCTCTCGGTGAGTATACGACGGGTTTCCACGATTCATTCAATTATTTTTTATGTATTGCTAAAAAAAAAATATCATATATTACCTTCTCCAATAGCTCGGAAGAGTTTGAAAATGGTTGCAAATATTGTAAAAACAAGGTCACGGCGGGCAAAATTCCCAATTATCGGTATTTATTTTTTAATATGCATAATATTCGTAAAACTGTGCCAGATAGCTAAACTATTACTATAGAACATACGTGCAGTTTCAAAGAGGGATATCTCCTGAAAAATGTCAGCTTGATTAAATTAAAAATGACCGACTTGACATAGACATATCAAGGGAACAGAATTGGAGCAAAAACATAAAAAATCGTCTATTTTTACTTATTATGAGCTTCTTTGACCTTACTGTGACCTTGAAATGACCTTAGACCGACCATGGTAATACCCCCATGAAGCACAAGCCCAACTCATGTCAACATTTATACTTGGGCTGGGTTTAATCAAATGCATTTATTCACTGACTTATCAGTGAGTGCCACAGTAGGCCTACGTACGTCACCCACTGATTTTTTCGTCGCAATTGCTCTTAATCAACACCAGGGGACTCTTTTTTATTTTTTATGTCATTTTCATCTGGACGCGGCAGTACAGACAGTGGCTGTGAAATCTCTGACCCCTGGTGGTGATTATTAGGTAGTCGGGGAGGGGGGAGGGGGTGAATGGGTGTCTATGGTATATACACGGTGTCTAGGCGGGTTTCACCATCACCGACATTTGAAATGAACATAAGTGTAGCTAAAGCAACGAAAACAAGCTATTTTCACCGTTGAGCTGATTTGACCTTGCTGTGACCTTCAGATACACTGGCCATGACCTTGTGGTCTCTGCCCTATAAAGCCCGACCCCCCACCCCCACCCATGTCACCATGTGTACTTTGGATGGGCTTTATCAGATGTATTTAGATATCGGTCAAACATACAATCAGTGTGTTATATTTCGTCCCTTTCTGCCATATCATACAGGGCTGAAACAAGGGTGATTTTATGGGGTATAACCCTCACAACCCTTTAATTACCTGTTACATTTTGGGGCGTTTCTTGGTATGGGTCCGTGTTGTGGGTCTAGGTATGCTTCAATCCATCATAGACTTCCCAAGGGAACATACTTGTAGCAAAATCAACAAAAACAAGCTATTTTCACTCGTTTTGAGCTGATTTGACCTTGCTGTGACCTTGAGATGACCTTACCATGACCTTGGGGTAGCACCCCTGTGAAATCCAACCCGAACTCATTTTAACATGTGTACTTGGTTTGAACTCCATCAGATGCAATTAATGTATACTGGTCATTGGTCGAAACATAACATCATTGTGTTATTTGGTCCATTTCTGCCATATCAGACAGGGGTGACACGAGGGTGATTTCACGGGGAGTAAAAAACCCTCCAACACTTATATTATCCCTGTAACCTCTTGGGGTGTTTTGGCATATGTCCGTGTTTGGGTCCAAGAATGCTTCGAGCCATCATAGCCATCATCTCAAGTGAACATAATTTTAGCAAAAAAATAAAAACAAAGGTATTTTCAACCGTTTTGAGTTGATTTGACCTTGCGGTGACCTTGAGATGACCTTACCATGACCTTGGGTAGCTCCCCCGTGAAGCTGATCACCAGCACATGCCACCATGTGTACATGGGTTAGGCACGGACCGACTTATTGGAAGTGCTGGCCATCAGTTCAAATACAATGTCATCCCTTTCCTCACATCAATTGATGATATTTGCAAAAGTACACAAAATATACATTATGACGTCATATTTTATTCGTCAAAATAAACAAATTTCGCGGATTTTTTTCGCTTGACACGACTTCGCATTCGATTCGCCATACCCGGAAATGGTTAAAAATGTTGAGAAATCAAAATGGGCAGGGTTCCTACCGTGGGTCACTTTTTCTGAACGATATCTCAGATTTACACTAGTCTACTAGACGTCTCACCACACATAATACCCGTCCCATAGACTTACATGTATTATGACCCATACGCTCAGGCCTCCCAGCACTCCTAAAATGGGGAAATGTAAATAACCCTATATATCATTTCAACCATCCTGCTGTTCTCTTTCAAAATAAAAAATAAAATATCTTTTATAATTTTGATGCTTTTCCTACAACAAAACATCACAGAATCGATTTAAATTGGTATCAAAATGATATTTCCGTAATAATTACCACAGGAGCTGCTGCAAAGAGCCACAATTTTTAAAAAGAGACTAACTTTCTTATTCTTAAACTTTATAATGATATGCGCGAATGAATTTGTGTGGTGAGACCTAGACGATTGAACGAAATTTCACGCCGCCTAGCGACTTGTGACCAAACCACAAACGACAAATGAGTTTTGCACAACAGAACCAACCCACACATGAAAATGCGAAAAGCTGTATAAGCTGTTCAGATTGTTCTAAAAAGTAGCAGTGTAATATTTTGTTATCAATTATGCAACATATGTTCATAATATGAATAGGCATGCCTAGAAAGCGAGCGGAAATTATTCTGAACTAAACTAGGGGTTCATGTAATGAGATAGTCTATAGGCCTACAATAAGTATTAGTCAATGTAACGTGAAGATAACGTGTAGGCTACAAATGGCGGGCCCTGCCGCAGGGTGTTGAGCGATCCATATATTGTCGGAAGGCCCAAGCCGCCCACTTGCTAGCTAGCTAAAGTCTATACCAAACAAAGAAGAAACATAGGGCCCTGGCCCCTGGGACACTGAGTTCAGTTAGATTAGTTATTTACACTACTATTTGCAGAAATGTAGTGTTATCTAAATCGTCAATGTTTAAAAAGAAGAAAATGAATCTGATGAAAATACAAATGCCGAAAAATAGACTACTCTGCCAATAGGTCTTCCCACAATTTGATGAGTCGTAGGGGGTAATGTTCATGCGGCTATAGACTAGTGATACACATCAACTGTCCTACCCACTCGCTAGGTGGTACCACAATCACATGGGCGATAAAACGGGAAAAGGACGATGAGAATATCTGTCTTAGTATGGGGCCAACAGAAGCTGACCTTTGACATCTGAACAGAAAATAAACAAACAAGATGTCAGCGCCCATGAACATGATCAGAGGCATGTTGGACCACGAAATAACAGTCATAACACTGTGTCTGTAACCTGGGTTAAAAATCAAATCTGACCACACACGTTGCTGTAAGAGCTCGCTCCCGCGAGCTTGGGCCCTTCGGGCCCCAGCTCGCGCGTCCGCTCGCTATAATTATTTGTACGTAGCAGGTAATGCGATACATCTTTTCTAATGAATCATTTTGCTATTTGTGTAGGCCTACGCTGGTTCTTTTTACCGAAATTAACAATGCACAAATTGTCAGTTATTTGAATATAATTTTATTTTACAAAAAGTAGCATCAACTATAATATGAGTGATCCTCGTCTTTTTTATTATTACATTGTTTAATTTTAAACATGATATATTCCATTACAATACTTAGTTTTAGATAAATAACTATCATTTGCCACCTTATGTGGGTTGGTTCCCTTGTGTAAAACGATATTTTTGCTCCAGGTTCCAGTGATTTAGATTCTGATGTTAACCTTATATGTTAACAGCAATTATATTTCCAATGTTCATGTGATCTTTATTTTAATGTGTGTTTTAACAGTAAGACATCACATAATGGTTCGCGGTCTTAAAAATAGTTTGGAACAGTGTTTATTGATTTGAGAATTGAATATTCGTGTTTTAATCACGTTTGCCTGACAATGAAATAGGGAGGATGAAGTGTTCTGAATAGCCTACATTTTAGCATTAACTGTGGTGTGTTTGATCGCATTCTTCTGACAGAGAAATATGGAAGACAAAATGTTTAGAATCTTAGCATAAGTATATTCGTGATTTTATTAACTATTCCAACAGTGACATATCGGGTAAGCACAGTTTCCTATGAAGTATATTTATATTACATGCAAATGTTATCAATGATAGCCTTAGGCCTATCAAAATAAAATATCTTCAATAACTTACATGACATGCAGATTCATATATAGGGTATATTATGAAGGATGGCGAATAAAGTGCATTTTATTGTTGTAAAATATAAGCGACTTGTCAAATAGTAGGGGAAGTGCGGGCAAAGGCGGCCACTTAACGTTTCTATGGTATTTAAGGGAAATATTCGAGCTATTTTAAAACCAATGACTGTTCTATGTAAGGTACATGCAATGTAGATACATAATACAGACTCACATAGTGTTTCAAGGATACCTTATTTGAATTGTAGGCCAAAGTGGCTCCCTTTGCCCAATAGCTCGGGCAAAGGGAGCCAGCGCATTGGGCAAAGGGGGCCACCCCTACCTTTGTACTTTTTATTATTTTGATACACAAGTGTGTACATTGAAGTGAGCCTAATAAAACAGATATGAAAAAACCCTTTCATTTGATGTATATGGTGACATGTGTTGTTGGACATAATACTAAGTAATATACTAAATACTTTCGTTCACTGGGATTAGTGTGTGAAATATGTACCCATTGGAAGTTAGCGGGCAAAGGGGGCCATGCTGTATGGTCTTTGTATTGAAATGGCCTGGCCCCCTTCGCCCTGGCTCCCATTGCCCAAGGGGTAGAGGTGGGGAATTTAGCATATTATCTCTCCCCAAAGGGATCTCCTGACTAAAGTAATGATTAGAAAACAAAGCAATATGATGTAACACACAAAACAATAGATTTTCAGAAGAAATCACATTAATTCATCAAGAGATTCATACAATTATATAAGCTTATATTCATAAGATTAAAAGACTAAAATATGTATGAGATGTCTATTTATGTTTTTTGTATACACATGTTCATAATTCATAACAATGACGTCATTAATATTTCATACAACATGTCACAATTAAAATATCACTGATGGCCCCCTTTGCCCACCGGCCCCCTTTGCCCGCCTCTCCCCTATACATAACTTTTCGATTTTAGTTGTCACTTGTCATAGTTCATCATGTTACTACACATATAGCGCCAGGGACGGATGCCCGCATCACATTTTATAGGTCCTATGTCACAATGTGTGAATGAATGATTGGAGGTTTGGGCCACCTTTGTACATATAGACAAAACTCGGCGGTGAGAACCTCCTAAAAATGGTGAGAAAACACTGCCCTCCAGACACAGGATTCGAAATTCCATCCCTGGCCGCGTGGGGCCGATCACGCTACGTTTCGGTCAAATACGCAAAATTCCGTCATATAATATACGTTCGCGTTAGATCTAAGCTAATAATTATTCCATTTCCAATGTTTTCATCATAATGCAGGGACAGATGCATATGGTCTAAAAATGGTCTCAGATCGACGCGGGCTCAATATAGAAATGTGGGTTGGTTCCATTGTCCGAAATTGGAATACGAGATTCATCATTTTTAACAACAGAAGCACGACCATTTGAACGCCTGCACCTCATACGCTATCATCAACACAATCACAAAATGTTCCTTAGAGTACATGTTCAAACCAATATTCTAATAATTCCATGCAAACAACTATCATTATATTTCCCAAATTAACACAGTTCATCAAGCTTTAAGTACATTTTACAGAAAATTACTTCCTTGTGGGTTGGTTCCCTTGTGCTTAATAACGTCCATTTTATCTGATTAGGTGGCCTGTTATTGTGTTTGCAATATGCTTGAAATCGTATATATACTGTTGGATTTCACTACGAGACGTATGGTGAAATCAACCCATCTCGCACTCTCTCCAAAACGCTTCACTGCTCAGCTCTATTTTGCCGCTTTAAATTGATATTCGTATGAGAAAATGTATACTGCATCGTTGGGTACAGCACTTGTCACCACATCAATACCCCATCGACACAAACACATGGTGATATGGGTTGGGGTTGGGCTTCATAGAGGAGTTAGGCCAAGGTTTTTGCGAAGTCTGAAGTGAACATAATTGTAGTAAAAGCAGCAAAAACAAGCTATTATCACCAGTGGTTTTTAGATAATTTGCCCTTCCTGTGACCTTGAGATGACCTTAGAGTCTGAAGTGAACGTAATTATAGAAAACCAGACAAAACAAGATATTTTCAGTTTTTTTCAGTTGATTTGACCTTGCCATGACCTTTAGATGACCTTGTCATGACCTTGGGATATCCCAAGATTATGGCAATGTCAAAATATAACATCAGTGTGCTATTTGATCTATTTCTGCCATATCAGACAGCGTTGACATAAGGGTGATTTGAAGGGGGTTTGAAAAAAAACCTCCAACCCTTATGTTATCCCTGTAACCCCTCGTGGGTGATTTGGTGTAGGTCGTGTTGGGATCTAGGTATGTTTCAAGCCATCATATAAATTTCAAATGAACAAAATGTTAGCAATAACAACAAAAAGAAGTTATTTCCAACCGTTTTGAGCTGATTTGACCACCCTGTGACCTTGAAATGACCTTACCATGACCTTGGGATAACTCCCCTATGGTACCAAACACCAACCGATGTCACATGTGTACTTGGGTTGGGTTTCGACCGAGTTATATGAAGTGCTGGTCCAACAATCTATTCTCAACCGTTTTGAGCTTATTTGACATTGTTATGACCTTGAGATGACCTTACCTAGACCTTGGGATAACTCCCCTATGAAATCAACGACCAACCTATGTCACCATGTGTACTTGTATATGACACATTCTTATACAACCCTAAGAGTAAAGGGTACCATACTTCGATGACCTCTGGTGACCTTGTCCATGCATAGAAAATCTGCAGACCTCCTGAAAGTAACTTGGCACATAGTAAGGTTAAAAAAATATGGTCTACAAAAATACCCAAGGGGGGGAGGGCGAGGGTTTCGACTTTCTGCTTATGGTCTACAAGCCCTCGCCTTTCCATTGTCATCTTCATCCACTACAAGCCACGAATTGCTGTCGCAATTCTCGACTTGTAGTGGATGTAGATGACTTGGAAAGGCGAGGGGGTGATGTGGTGACTTGTGCTGAGATCAGCCCATCTCGCCTTCCCAACGATGCTATATGCATGATTCCAGTAGCACAAGGGGTAAACCATTTGGTCACCACTGCTCATATATCCGCAATGCTGGCTTAATGTTGGGCCGGCGTCGCACATGGTGGCACAACATTAATCTAGCCTTGGGTAACAATGTTGAGCGAAATATTTGTCGAAATCTCTTCCATGTATACCCTTTATTGTGGTATTTGAATAACGCAAATATATATCATGATATAAGTAAATTAAATAAAGGCATTAAAGAAGGTGAATTGTGACGTGCGCGCATGTGGACCCATATGGGTTTATCAAAACAATGACAAGCAGAACTTTGTCATATACTTTTCAAGTCTGTTTGAACGTCTTGGTCGCCATTGTTTGAAACAAGTTGGAATAAACCTGGCGGCTCGGTGTGGAAGTATTAAATAACACATTAGATTTATGCGTCGTTGAATGGAAAAAAATAAATAATTGGGAGTGTGTGTGTCTCGAAGCTGCACTTATTTCTATGGCTGGTTCTCACGCTACGCCACAGTAAATAGTAGAGCAGATAGCAAAACCATTGTGCAAAAGTTCATAAAAGCATGAAATTTTCCACACATCATCTCTATGCCTTCCAGCTTCTATTTAGATGTGGAACCACCTTGAGTCTGTTTTCGGATGACCTTGAGAGGTCTTCAAAGTTTAAGTCTAGGTCGATGCATATTGTTACAAGTTTAAACTATTATAAGTCTACTTTTATCCATTATATCGATATTTTGTAGCCTTTATTAACCAACTGATTAAAAATAGTATGAGTAATATTTGTGTTTTTTTGTAATATTGACTTTCATTGACCCTGAAGGTCAAATATGAGAAAATTGTAGACCTATTTGTGTACTTTCCGAGTTTGCATCATCTTACCATGTAGGACCTAGATGTTAGTGTTCTGGCAACGTTTCCCTAGTTACCTATGCCAAAGGAGGTTATGTTTTATGTCGTGTTTGTTTGTTTGTTTGTTTGTTTGTTTGTTTGTTTGTTTGTTTGTTTGTTTGTTTGTTTGTTTGTTTGTTTGTTTGTTTGTTTATTTGTTTGTTTGTTTATTTGTTTGTTTGCTTGTTTGTTTGTTTGTATGTCACTAGGATTACTTACCCAGTAATGAGCGGATTTGCATGAAAATTGTATCAGAGGTGTGTATCGAAACAAGGAACAAACAATTACATTTTGTGGATGATCCGGATTACGATCCGTATCCACGATCCAGAATTCTATTCGGATCGAGCCGGATTACGACTCGGATCATGCAGTGGAGGTTTACAGTTCCCTGCTGATTGCCTTGTTTCCACTATATTGAGGGGCTTTTAATAAGTCATTTTTATTTTGCGTTTTTCACACTGGCAATTGAAAATAAGTTCCTAATTGCATTTTGCTGATAGTATCACTTATTACAGACAAATGCGGTTACTACAAAACAGTACATTAGACTAATATACTCTTAGAGCTAATGACATTGGAGTAGTAGTCGCCGGCATAACACTAGCACAACATATTCTAATTTTGGTGATGAAATGTAGAAAGTGTGTATAATTATGCTGGTAATGTAACCTGCCCGGGCTATGTAGAACATGTATATTTCATCAGCTTCACCTGCTTCCGCAAATTTGAAAAGGAACACCTTCTTGTATGCCATTGATGCATCTTCATTACGCTGATTTCTGCTTGTCGTAGCTCTACTTGGTAATAGTAGTATAACCTTGACCTCTATGTCCACTGCTTCAAACTATTAGAAAACATGTTTTCAGTATGACCAAACATAGCAACACCAACAGGTATCCACCACTGACTGGGAACTGTACTTCTACGTGAGTTATGTGCCAGAAAAACACAGGAACATCCACAGTGTCCAACTAGTACTGACCCAGAAAACAGGGGTATTGGGTACACAAATTTGTCAAAAAACTTGCATGACTTGAAACAAAATGTTTCTTTGCCTTATCCTTCCGAGAGATCCAATCAGATTATCCAGTTAGACTATATAGGTACTGGCTGTCTTTGAGTACTGTTCATCAGGTCACATCACAGCCTGTACCAGGAAACACTGGATGTTTGCATTTGATCGTACTAACTATGCACTAACAGAGCAAATCTGTGAAGTGTGTCACCGTAAAGAAAGCACCCGACATTCTACATGGATTTTGCTGTGGGAAAATCTGTGGTTTACAAAGTATCGCAAGCATCTCAGCCATCGCAATTGACCATTGCCACGAGCAGTTAAATTTTGTAGTCAAAGGAGTACTGATTATTGGATTAACATGATATCCTGCAGCTTGGAGGCGCTAGTGGTGGCTGGCCTGAAGTAGACAAGAGTGAGAGGAAATCATTGTAGCTGAAGAACACCGTCATAAGGGAGCAGGGAGACACCATGAAGAATATCCAGGGGTGCAGTCAGCCTCACAGCATTATATGATAGATGGGAAAACACTTTTTGGAAGACACTAATGACCTTCTGGTTTGGGACACAATATAAAATCAAGGATGGAACAGTTTCCGTCACCGCAGTGGTGGAGGGAAAAGTAACTGTCCAAGAGTTCAGCTATCAGCAAAGCTCCAAGATAACTAGAAATATTTGTTACAGGTTGACACTTGCAGCAGGTGGTGGGAATGAAATATATGCCACTCGGGGAGCATCTGTGTTATGTTTGGGTGCAACAGTGGACATTACAGGCATTTAGAACTGGCTCAAATATCCGTTTTATAGCTGTTGTTCGTGAAATTGCTCATGCAATGAGCACAGCCTGTCTTGCGCATGCCCCTCTTCCACACAAGCACAGGGTGTGATACAGTGAAAGATGGGAGTATGAGATACCACGTATGTATCACTGTATGTTCTGGGGCTACTGATGTATCGACTATATGTTCTGAGGCTACTGATGTTATTCAGGAGCTGAGCACCACACATATCTCTGAGAAAATGAGTCACGCATTGAGAGATTCGTCATCCTGATGTACGACGGAAAGAGTTACCTAGATCACACCAATGCAGCCCAGAAAGGGATGTGCACCAACTAATCTGAGGCAATTGGAAAGAATCCTCTTATAAAGGCAGCTCTACAAGAAAACACTTTCAACACTGTCAACCATTGTTCCAGGCCACCTGCCCAACGTCTGCCATATCTAGTGGACTGAGGCTGGACAAAGGACCAGAATGGCTGCATTGGCACCGCTGTTGAGTCTGAGAACCAGGGTACGCCGCTGGCAATCGCTGCGAAGATTATAGTGGAGGCTGCATAATTGTTGTAGACTAGTGTTTACAGTGATTTGGTGTCTAGTGTCTCCCTTCAAAAGTAGTAAATTCATGCAACAGCCACATGACCTTGTATGTAGCCTTCAAGATCAACGTAAGGAAAACCACTTAAATGCTACAAAGGTATTTTAAGGCTATAACTTATCATAACAAGTATCTTATAGCTATATATGACGTGAGTGGTATGTTGATATTTGACGTAGACTTTAAGGTCACCCAAGGTCAACAGTTAAGACCCTTAAGGTGGTTCCACATCTGAAAATGTTCATTAAACCCCTAAGACGTTATGTGGAAAATTTCATGCTTTTATGAACTTTTGCACAATCCTTTTGATATCTGAGCTTAACAGCTCTACTAAAACGTCATAATACAGCATGTATACTACATGTGATCAGAAGATGATGAAAACACACCACTACATTATTTTCTTTGTCCGACCACTACATTCAAAGCCGGGAATGGAGAGTTATTGTTGACCAAGTACAGACCAATTATGATGGTAGGCCTATGGTATTTTAATCAGGCAGGTGTGACCGAGCTGTTGATTATGACGGATCATCATATTGGTCGGATGTGTTTTAAGTCAGGTAAAACCCTCGGAACTCTACATTCTTAGCTGTGAAAAAGGCCTTGGCCTTCGGCCTCGACCCTTCTCATAGCTAAGAATGTAGAGCTCTTCGGACTTTATCCTATACATAAAAACATGAGCTAGAAACTATTTGAATTTATCACTGTGAATCGTATTTTTTGAACAAAATATTAAAGTGATTACCAAGTGATCCCTGTTTATGTGTGAGGAGCGCGCAGCGCGGGGCCCTGCGCGAAATTAACGTCGATACACTAGTCTCAACCTTAACTCGACGAGGCCGCCATTAACGTGATCACCTAGTCACATTGAGAAGGATGTTTCTCTGAAAACCCCATACGGAAACCGGGACGCATGCATGACTGGCAAGGCAGTCAGGCGCTCTATACTAGCCATTGCGCAACGTCCCCTTCTGTTATTTACTTGAAAGGTTGAGTTATTTCTCCCCAGTGGTGGATCCAGGGGGAGGTCACGGGGTCAGTGGCGGATCCAGAGGGAGGTCACGGGGTCAGTGGCGGATCCAGAGGGAGGTCATGGGGTCAGAGATGTCATCAGGGTGAGGGTCAGCGCATCAAGGTGACGATATACCCCGGGGGGGGGGCACTCCCATACTTGGGAGTAGGCCTACTGGGGATGTGCCGCTGGACAGGGTGCCTTATCGATCTGTCCCACAGCGTGATGATACCTAGTCAACATTGTCAACCGGTCCCGCCCCCGGTTGACAAGCTCCCTATTGAAAAAACATGCGAATCATCAGTGTGATGTCTGCACACCCTCATCTGACTGTCTAGTGGTGTACAATCAATTTGTGACGCTGAAAAAATGTATGGCCGCCACCGTTAATAAGTTTTTAAGGTCGCGTCAGGAAAATATAAACAAATAAAAATTCGAATCGAGCTGATATGAACAGTATAAACGGCGGCCATTTTGTTTGAATTTCTGGAGTCTATAAACAACATGCAGCTCCCCGTCTGGAAACGGAGTGCCAGACAGGTGCCCCGTCTAGATGATACCATGAAGGTTCGCCTCTACTCTACTCTACAACATCAATATCGATATAATAAACCTTGAGATGCCTTGTCACATTTAACTCTTACAGTGCGGGGTCGACTTTAGTCTGTAGACGTCACACAGGGTTCCCACGGTCATGGAAAATCATGGAAAACCATGGAAAATGAAAAAATAAAATCCAGGCCTGGAAAAGTCATGGAAAACGAAAATTTGGCAAAAAGTCATGGAAAAGTCATGGAATTTTGAATTTTTATAAATGTCATCACATTTCTTTTGAGAAAAATGTGTTTATTACCTACACTTTTGACACACAATGACCAGATGATACTGGCAGTTTACCTATGGCTGTAAAATATTTTACAGGCAAAAAGGGGTTAAGTAAGGAACCCGTGTCAGTCAACGGTTCAGCTTTCGATCGGACCACTGTGGTGGTGGAGGCTCTACAGTTTTGAATGTATATTTTTATATTCGTTTACGAAGTCATGGAATTCTTAAGAAATGGTCATGGAAAGTCATGGAAAAGTCATGGAATTTCATTTCCTGATCTCCGTGGGAACCCTGTCACATTTTGACGTCTGTAAGGGTAAAGTCTTGCCAAGGGAGAATGGAAAATCATGAATACTGCCCCAGGCTACCCATTCTACGTGTTTCTGTTTTCTGTGATTTTTTCATGTGCATGGCGCCACCTATTATTAGGGGCACCTATTATTATTATCATGCACTCCGGGCACCCTGTTAGGTGTTTCCAACACCCACCCTTTCTAATTAAGGGTATAAGCAAAATCAGATAGGTATGTACACATCGCCAGTTATTACCACTATGTACACAGGCCGTTATCAGGTATTGCGACATAGGTGTGAGCGCGCGACATCAGTGACTTGGGTGTTTTTCACAGTCACAATGGCCGGGGTGCGTTAAATATGGCATAACAACAGTTGAAAGATGTATTTCACTGTCTGAAAATTAAAGGGGCAGCCTGCCACACGTGAAGGGCAACATGGCACTCAAGGAGGGCAACAGGGTGCTCATGAAGGACAAAATGGCGCTCACAAAAGGCAGCATGGCGCTGCGCCATGCTAGAAAGAGCTAGGTAAAACCCAATACGTAAAACTGTATACACCTTTTTCAATAACAACACGCCACACGGTGAGCAACGCTGAACTATTTTAATCAGACAATTGTTACACACTTTAATGACAACACGCCACACAGTGAGCAGCTCAGATCTGTTTTAATCAGACAATTGTTCACTGCGCCAACTCGTGCAAGCAGTCTATTGGGTGGCCAGAAATAGCGATCTGAACTATTTTAATCAGACAATTGTTACACACTTTTCAATGACAACACGCCACACAGTGAGCAGATCTGAACTGTTTTAATCAGACAATTGTTCACTGCGCAAACTCGTGCAAGCAGTCTACCGGGTGGCCAGAAATAGCGATTTGTGTAGGATGAGCGTTCAACGAAGTATAAATTAACTAAAAATGGCATATTCTATTATGGTATAAATGTAAAAATATCATCATTTTGTTCTGTCCATTGTGTAAACCTGCTGCCCCTATGCCCTTACCTGCTTACCATTGGCGTTATCGTGTCACGTCACTGTCACCAGGTCATTATAAACATGATAACTATCTGAGTTGATAAGATCTTATGAATGGTGGTAGAAAAGATACGTGCATGTTGGTTATTACCATCAGTATATGTCTTATAGTCGTCTCTCTACACCCGTAGTATTGGCGTTATTTTCCATAAAACAGACAGGTAGACAGATATGTTATTGACATAAAGAGAAGTCACTACAGATTTATTTGTCATTTAAATGACAATTTACATGGTATTACATACCGTAAATGGCATAGCAATAATAAACCACTGGATATTTCGATAATATAAATAAATTATCACTATTTGAAAAAAAATTAGAAGGCATTGCCAATATATGAACATTGTAATATAGATAGAGGTTCGGCATACATACCAACAACAAAAATGCATATGCATTTCTGATAACAGATGTATCTCCCAGCAAACACAAAACAATTTGTATAACATTTATACAACGTCGAAGACGTTGGGCCAACATTGTACAAATGTTATGCAAATGTGCTGTGCTTACAGAGATGCGCAGCCCTTATCAATATTACTTCACAGAAAAAAAGTTAAGAAACCTTTTTCCCAGAGAAATGTGCATTATCCGTAAATATGTGCACATGTGCGAAAAATACAATTATAACAAATTGTTTATTGTCATATGTTTCCACGTGGAAGAGTGTGGTCTCGTGGAAAAATATCACAACTACGTGTAGGTGATCTCAGTGGATTGCTTTCATAGTAACTAATAAGCCGCTAAATTAAATAACGTAAATTTTCACCCACTTGAAGTTGTGTCTCGCTACCGCGACCCACAACTTCAAGTGGGTACAAATTACTGATATTTGTTTAATTTGAGACCAAACATTTGCAAATCTTGCTGTTTAAACACGCATTTTGTTCCCAATATCAGTAATTTGATTGACTAATAAAACAGATTAACACTTTCAAGCCTGATTTTACCATTGTCATCCTCATCCACTACAACCTGCGAATTGCTGTCGCAATTCTCGACTTGTAGTGGACAGAAGATGCAGTGGATAAAAAAATAAAGAAAATTGCCATATATTGGTGAAACAGTTTCATGAAAATTTTCTTTCTAAAACCCTTAATTGTAGGAAAATAAGTATGTTTCCAGAGATGTAAAATTATGCTTTAGTGCATCGTGATGGCTCAAAGGGTTAAAAACGACAAAAGTCGTGATCAGCAGGAGAAGGGTTTGTTAATATTTCGCAGTAATAAGCACCAGTTGTACAAAGACTACCAACTATCACACTAACAGTAGATTATTCAAAATTTAACAAAGAGCCCACATTTTGAAAATGATTGATCTGTTTATGATATGACCATGATAAATATAATATGGCTATTTTACTCAATGAGGTCGTTAGTCCATCTAAATGTCTTCATGCGGGTGTCGGTCACAACTATAAAGTATTTAATTGGATGGAGTTTTTTAATATGATCGCTCGTATAACGACTGTTCTTTTTATTTTTTAATAAGGCTATACCACTGTCGCCTCGGGTCAAATGTGAAAATAGGGGGAAAAAATGTTGGTTGATAAATTAATTCCCATGTCAGTTGGCTTTAATATATCTTTGAGATAAAATAGCAGCCTCCTTCCTAACAAAGCGTTTATAAGTCCAATATTGAGCTGTTAGCGTGATAAGGTTTAATTCTGTTTGGAAAATGGATTGTTATCGCAATATGAGGTTCAACCCTTACAACGGATGAAATGTTTTTGCATCAGCTATGAAGACCAAAGGGTTTTTTTCAATTTGAAATCATTATAACCTTAGTTGGCTCTTCCCACCTAATTACCTAATTTGAATACCTTTGTTATGGGTCTACGGCTATTTTAAATATATTAATTCTTTCAGTGCGGGGATAAACGAGATATAAAGGCGAAATTCCCGATTCCTTATTTTGGACATGCATGTCCGAAATAACAACAGTTAAGACCCTCAAGGCGGTTCCACATCTGAAAATGTTCATTAAACCCCTAAGACGTTATGTGGAAAATTTCATGCTTTTATGAACTTTTGCACAATCCTTCTGAGCTTAACAGCTCTACTAAAACGTCATAATACAGCATGTATACTACATGTGATCAGAAGATGATGAAAACACACCACTACATTACTTTCTTTGTCTGACCACTACATTCTAAGCCGGGAATGGAGAGTTATTGTTGACTAAGTACAGACCAATTATCATGGTAGGCCTATATGGTATTTTAATCAGTCAGGTGTGACCGAGCTGTTGATTATGACGGATCATCATTTTGGTCCGATGTGTTTTAAGTCAGTTAAAACCCTCGGAACATTCTTAGCTGTGAGAAAGGCCTTGGCCTTCGGCCTCGACCCTTCTCATAGCTAAGAATGAAGAGCTCTTCGGACTTTATCCTATACATAAAAACATGAGCTAGAAACTATTTGAATTGATCACTGTGAATCGTATTTTTTGAACAAAATATTAAAGTGATTACCAAGTGATCCCTGTTTATGTGTGAGGAGCGCGCAGCGCGGGGCCCTGCGCGAAATTAACGTCGATACACTAGTCTCAACCTTAACTCGACGAGGCCGCCATTAACGTGATCACCTAGTCACATTGAGAAGGAGAAACAATTATGTTTCTCTGAAAACCCCATACGGAAACCGGGACGCATGCATGACTGGCAAGGCAGTCAGGCGCTCTAGCCATTGCGCAACGTCCCCTTCTGTTATTTACTTGAAAGGTTGAGTTATTTATCCCCAGTGGTGGATCCAGGAGAAGGTCACGGGGTCAGTGGCGGATCCAGAGGGAGGTCACGGGGTCAGTGGCGGATCCAGAGGGAGGTCACGGGGTCAGAG
Organism: Flabesymbios commensalis; assembly: GCA_964017125.1. Taxonomy (NCBI): domain Eukaryota; kingdom Metazoa; phylum Annelida; class Polychaeta; order Terebellida; family Flabelligeridae; genus Flabesymbios; species Flabesymbios commensalis. The sequence goes on from OZ024915.1 coordinate 71,821,534, forward strand.
ATGTCATCAGGGTGAGGGTCAGCGCATCAAGGTGACGATATACCCCCGGGGGGGGGGGGGGGGAGGCACTCCCATACTTGGGAGTAGGCCTACTGGGGATGTGCCGCTGGACAGGGTGCCTTTTTGAGTTTCCAGCTTTAGCACCCGCTTTGGCACGTTTTTTGCTTTCTCAGACCATGTTCAGCCGAATTCCACCACTATTTCCAAGTCTTACAGCAGATAGCCTCAACTTTTCACAGAACAAAATATTAAAGAGCTTGAAAATACCATTAGAACACAAAATAAATGGGTGGTAATTACACCATAAAATAAAAAATTAAATTCAGTGTTTATTTCAAAATTGGGACAGGGTGTCTTTTGAGCCATGAGGCAAATTGCGGCAGGGTCAGGTTTTGAAAATACCGGAGGCACACTCCTACCTATTTCTAAGGCGAGTTTCCCCCCCCCCCACCCGGGCGATATACGGTTCCAGCAGTACAAGGGTTATTATATCGATCTGTCCCACAGCGTGATGATACCTAGTCAACATTGTCAACCGGTCCCGCCCCCGTTGACAAGCTCCCTATTGAAAAAACAGGCGAGTCACCAGTGTGATGTCAGCACACCCTCATCCGACTGTCTAGTGGTGTACAATCAATTTGTGACGCTGAAAAAAATGTATGGCCGCCACCGGTAATAAGTTTTTAAGGTCGCGTCAGGAAAATATAAACAAATGAAAATTCGAATCGAGCTGATATGAACAGTATAAACGGCGGCCATTTTGTTTGAATTTCTGGAGTCTATAAACAACATGCAGCTCCCCGTCTGGAAACGGAGTGCCAGACAGGTGCCCCGTCTAGATGATACCATGAAGGTCCGCCTCTACTCTACTCTACAACATCAATATCGATATAATAAACCTTGAGATGCCTTGTCACATTTACCTCTTATAGTGCGGGGTCGACTTTAGTCTGTAGACGTCACATTTTGACGTCTGTAAGGGTTAAAGTCTTGCCAAGGGAGAATGGAAAATCATGAATACTGCCCCAAGCTACCTATTCTACGTGTTTCTGTTTTCTGTGATTTTTTTCTTGTTTCAAAATCTACAGACAGATTTATTTTTAATTTTTAAGCATTTTAAAATATATTTTTACTACTTAAAAAAAAACACCGTTTTTCTCTTCCATGACAAACATATGTTTATATTTATAGTTATATTAGAGTAAATATTCATATGTTTATCTATACAATTAGCAGCTTTGAAACAGTGTTAGCTTTATGTTGGACCATTGTTTTTCAACGCTTCCCCAACATAACTCAAACATTGGGAATAAATGCCTTGTGTTTTTTTGGCACGCTCTGTAAGACACATTTCACATGCACCTGTCTCCCGGCGAACACACGATATTTTAGTGCATTCATTTATTGTTAATAAACACAAATTACGACACAAAAACATCTCAGACGAATTTGTAATATAGCGTGCATTCCAGACTTAATATTAGTGCTGTGTGGGTGGATATAATATTGCAGTGTTTCATCTAGGATTTGAAAGGGGCATGGCGCCACCTATTATTAGGGGCACCTTATCATGCACCCGGGCACCCTGTTAGGTGTTTCCAACACCCACCCTTTCTAATTAAGGGTATAAACAAAATCAGATAGGTATGTACACATCGCCAGTTATTACCACTATGTACACAGGCTGTTATCAGGTATTGAGACATAGGTGTGAACGCGCGACATCAGTGACTTGGGTGTTTTTCACAGTCACAATGGCCGGGGTGCGTTGAATATGACATAACAACAGTTGAAAGATGTATTTCACTGTCTGAAAATTAAAGGGGCAACCTGCCACACGTGAAGGGCAACATGGCACTCAAGGAGGGCAACAGGGCGCTCATGAAGGACAAAATGGTGCTCACAAAAGGCAGCATGGCGCTGCGCCATGCTAGAAAGAGCTAGATGAAACCCAATACGTAAAACTGTATACACCTTTTTCAATAACAACACGCCACACGGTGAGCAACGCTGAACTATTTTAATCAGACAATTGTTACACACTTTTCAATGACAACACGCCACACAGTGAGCAGCTCTGAACTGTTTTAATCAGACAATTGCGATCTGTGTAGGATGAGCGTTCAACGAGGTATAAATTAACTAAAAATTGCATATTCTATTATGGTATAAATGTAAAAATATCATCATTTTGTTCTGTCCATTGTGTAAACCTGCTGCCCCTATGCCCTTACCTGCTTACCATTGGCGTTATCGTGTCACGTCACTGTCACCAGGTCATTATAAACATGATAACCATCTGAGTTGATAAGATCTTATGAATGGTGGTAGAAAAGATACGTGTATGTTGGTTAGTACCATCATTATATGTCTTACAGTCGTCTCTCTACACCCGTAGTATTGGCGTTATTTTCCATAAAACAGACAGGTAGACAGATATGTTATTGACATAAAGAAAAGTCACTACAGACTTATTTGTCATTCAAATGACAATTTACATGGTATCACATACCGTAAATGGCATAGCAATAATAAACCACTGGATATTTCGATAATATAAATAAATAAAAAAATTAGAAGGCATTACCAATATATGAACATTGTAATATAGATAGAGGCTCGGCATACATACCAAAAAAAAAAATGCATATGCATTTCTGATAACAGATGTAGCTCCCAGCAAACACAAAACAATTTGTATAGCATTTATACAAATTTATACAGAACATTTGCATAACATTGTACAAATGTTATGCAAATGTTCTGTGCTTACAGAGATGCGCAGCCTTTATCAATATTACTTCACAGAAAAAAATAATAATACTTTTTTTTCCGGGCGTGTAGTGCATTATCCGTAAGGGCGGGGGCCCTAGGGTAGTGGTTAGCACCGCTGCCTTTCACGCCAGAGTCCGGGGTTCGGTTCCCGGCCTCGGCGCCAGGGCTCAAATTTCGAATCCTGTGTCTGGAGGACAGTGTCATCTTAATCATCTCACCATCCTCAGGAGGTTCTCCTGGCCCAGTTTAGCCTATATGTGCACAAAGGTGGCCTAAAGCCCGATTCATTTCATTTTCATTATCCGTAAATGTGTGCACATGAGCAAAAAATACGATTATAACAAATGGTTTAATGTCATATGTTTCCACGTGGAAGAGTGTGGTCTCGTGGAGAAATATCACAACTACGTGTAGGTGATCTCAGTGGATTGCTTTCATAGTAACTAATAAGCCGCTAAATTAAATAACGTAAATTTTCACCCGCTTGAAGTTGTGTCTCGCTACCGCGACCCACAACTTCAAGTGGGTACAAATTACTGATATTTGTTTAATTTGAGACCAAACATTTGCAAATTTTGCTGTTTAAACACGCATTTTGTTCCCAATATCAGTGATTTGATCGACTAATAAAACAGATTAACACTTTCAAGCCTGATTTTACCATTGTCATCCTCATCCACTACAACCTGCGAATTGCTGTCGCAATTCTCGACTTGTAGTGGATGAAGATGACTTGCAGTGGATAAAAAAATAAAGAAAATTGCCATATATTGGTAAAACAGTTTCATGAAAATTGTCTTTCTAAAACCCTTAATTGTAGGAAAATAAGTATGTTTCCAGAGATGTAAAATTATTCTTTAGTGCATCGTGATGGCTCAAAGGGTTAAAAACGACAATAGTCGTGATCAGCAGGAGAAGGGTTTGTTAATATTTCGCAGTAATAAGCAACAGTTGTACAAAGACTACCAACTATCACACTTACAGTAGATTATTCAAATTTAACAAAGAACCCACATTTTGAAAATGATTGATCTGTTTATGATATGACCATGATAAATATAATATGGCTATTTTACTCAATGAGGTCGTTAGTCCATCTAAATGTTTTCATGCGGGTGCCAGTCACAACTATAAAGTAATTAATTTGATGTTTTCGAATATGGTCACTGGTATAACGATTAATATTTTTTTAATGGACTATACCACTGTCGGGTCAAGTGTGAAAATAGAGGAGAAAAACAAGCATTATGTTGCAAAAAGTGTGGGTTGATAAAATAATTAACCATGTCAACTGGCTATATTATATCTTGGAGATAAAATATACTAATTAATTTCATGGAGTTTTCTAATATGGTCACTCGTATAACGACTAATCATTGTGGGGTTTTTTTTGATAGACTATACTATACTGTCGGGTAAATGTGAAAATAGAGGAAAAGAAACGAGCGTTATGTTGCAAAAAGTGTCGGTTGATAAAATAATTAACCATGTCAACTGGCTATAATATATCTTTGAGATAAAATATTAGCCTCCTACCAAAGCGTGTATAAGTCCAATATTGATCTGTTAGCGTGATAAGGTTTAAAAATGGATTGTTATTGCAATATGAGGCTTAACCCTTACAACGATGAAATGTTTCTGCGTCAGCTACGAAGACCAAAGGGTTTTTTTTCAATTTGAAATAATCATAACCTTAGTTGGCACTTCCCACCTAATTACCTAATTTGAATACCTATGTTATGGGTCTACGGCTATTATAAATATATTAATTCTTTCAGTGCGGGGATAAACGAGATATAAAGGCGAAATTCCCGATTCCTTATTTCGGACATGCATGTCCGAAATAAAAAAAAATGCAGTTCTAGTCTATGGACATGTTTACATCATAAATTATGGTCATATTAAGATGCCAAAATAAAAATACTGATTTTTTTATGATCTCAGGCTGATTGTGTCGCTTTAACCTGTTATGTGGATGAAAACTGGGCCAATATATTACAAGAAAAAAGAGAGAGCGGTAATTGGTATAAACATGCTTATTAGGATTTCCATGTGCAGTAATTGCATATATCTTTAGGCCATATGTCTTTAGGCCTATTCGTCAGAATCTGACGTCGGACGTCTAAAGTCGGTCCCCGCGCTGAAAGATTTAAATCATTAAACATAGCATTCGTTTGTCGCTGCCCACACCTATTTAACCCTTTCAAGCCTGAGTTTACCATTTTCATCTTCATCCACTACAAGCCGCGAATTGCTGTCGCAATTCTCGACTTGTAGTGGATGAAGATGATTTGATGTGGTTTAAATAATTAAAGAAAATTTCCATGTATTGGTAAACCAGTTCATGAAAATTTTCATCTTGAAACCCCTAGTTGTAGAAAAATCAAGTATGCTTTCAGGGTTGTTAAATGATGCTTTAATACATCGTGAGGGCTGAAAGGGTTAATTAATAAATGGGGATTGACACTCGGTTCTGTGGCGTGTAGCAGTCTGTGGAGTGGGGGGGGGGAGGGGGTGGGGCACATTTGCATAGAGAGGGATATGGTGCAATGGTTAAAGCGAGGAGCTTTGTTGATGTCTCTGCATGCCGTGTGGTTTCGAGCCTCGCTTGGTGCAGGATTTTCCGAGAAATATCATGTTTCTCCGCTCTCAATCAAATATTTCGATGTGTGTCCCTGGGCAATGCACTTTACCCTCAATTACTTCACTTGACTCAGTTGAAAATGTGGTAGGACAGATATGGTAATGCGTACGATAATTCAATGCGCCGAAATAACTGCAGGACTGTATGCTCCCCGTGGAGTTGAAATGGCACACGAATGAACATATCCAGTGACGTAAAGTGTAATTTTTTGATGATAGGTAGGGGGCGGGGTCTGTTTGGACCAATACAAATTTAACTCACAAAGCGCTGAATTATTTGTATATGAACCATGGAGACCGACGGGTTTTTTGTCCTATTTGAAATCATCATAAATGTCTTATTTAGCTCTTTCTGATTCATTTGATTACCCATGTTATGGGTCTACGGTCAGTAGAAATATTTTACTTTTTGCAGTGCGGGGATAGACTTCAGACGTCAGAATCTGACGTCTACAGACGTTAGATTCTAATGATTAAAGTCGGTCCCTGCACTGTAAGTGGTAAAGCGACACAATAAGGTAATTTTATTTTGGCTTCTTAATATGATCATGGAATTATGATGTAAACAAGTCCATAAACTAGAACTGCAAATTTTTTAAAATTTTTGTGTTGTGCATTTACCAGTTAAGCGAGATATGGGGACGAAATTCCCGATTTCTTATTTTGGACATGCATGACCAAAATAGGAAATACGAGAATTTCGTCTCTAGATCTCGCTTAACTGATAAATGCGCAGCACAAAAATAAAAATTAAATTGCAGTTCCAGTCTATTGAAATGTTTACATAATATGGTCACATTAAAATGCCAAAATGAAATCACCGATTTTTTTATGATTCAGCCTGATTGTGTCGCTTTAAGTGTCAGTCAATGAGATTTTAGACTTCCCAGCTATATATGGGGGCTGTACAATTTTTTTAAAATGATTTAGCGGTTTAACCCTTTAACCGCCGGTGCCGCATATATTCGGGTTTTCATTTTTTATTAGCACATTAAAATACATGTAGCACATTTTAAATATGGTAAAGATAAAATGTGACATCAACCAGCAAGATTTAAAAATAGTTGACCTCCATTTTGTCAAAACTGAATAATTTTCACTCACTTGAAGTTGTGGATCGCGTCAGCGAGACACAACTTCAAGTGGGTGAAAATTCAAATTGAATAATTTGGCGGTTAAAAGGCTAAGGGTAAGTGTATTACTAGCTCAGTAGATGTGACCCACAACCCACCCGCACAGCACGCTACCGACTCATCCACTCCACCGCCCTTTTAACCTGAAGTAGTATCTGATTTAATTTATACACACCAGCATATTGTATTATTCTAATCTTTCATTATGCAACTTGTCCTTCCTAGAATCAAATGAATATTCATGACATTCAGAGGTTGAACATTAGATTCGCATAATTAATCACAGTTTCCGCAATCCCACGGATAAATGAATGAATAAAAGAATAACTGAATGAATGAATGACTGAATGAATGACTGAATGAATGACGGAATGAATGAATGAATGAATGAATGAATGAATGAATGGATGGATGGATGGATGGATGGATGGATGGATGGATGGATGGATGGATGGATGGATGGATGGACGGATGGATGGATGGATGGATGGATGAATGGATGGATGGATGGATGGATGGATGGATGGATGGATGGATGGATGGATGGATGGATGGATGGATGGAAGGATGGATGGATGAATGGATGGATAAATGGATGGATGGGTGGGTGGGTGGGTTTAAGTGAGTGAGTGAGTGAGTGAGTGAGTGAGCGAGCGAGCGAGCGAGCGAGCGAGTGAGTGAGTGAGTGAGTGAGTGAGTGAGTGAATGAGTGAGTGAGTGAGTGAGAGAGTGAGTGAGTGAGTGAGTGAGTGAGTGAGTGAGTGAGTGAGTGTGAGTGAGTGAGTGAGTGAGTGAGTGAGTGAGTGAGTGAGTGAGTGAGTGAGTGAGTGAGTGAGTGAGTGAGTGAGTGAGTGAGTGAGAGTACGAACGAACGAACGAACGAACGAACGAACGAACGAACGAACGAACGAACGAGCGAGCGAACGAACGAACGAACGAACGAACGAACGAACGAACGAACGAACGAACGAACGAACGAACGAACGAACGAACGAACGAACGAACGAACGAACGAACGAACGAACGAACGAATGAATTCACACTCATTTGGCTACGCTGACTTTACCCAAGTCGCAGTCCTTATTTCCATTAATTTTATATGAGCCAGCCTGCCTTTATGTTAGAATAATTTGTCTACAATTTCTTGCAAAATAACTTAAGATGGTGTTGTTTTATGATGTTATTTATTTTTATATTTTTTGGCAATGTGAAAATCGTTCCCAGCGAAAAAATATTTCCTACAGCAAGTCTGGACTGCGAACGGCGATGATGTGAAAAGCCTATAGACAGTATTTGCAAACAGATACTACATTTTCGCTTTGCAGAGGAGAATTATCCAGCCTTAAAGCTCAAAGTAAAATATGCAGTATTGTAGCTTGCCCACATCAAGACCATTATAATTATGTGTCGATTTTCGGACCGATTATAGTTCCCTCACTGTTATATACCCGCATATTTTATCTAAATAACCCATCTGACCCAGTCATTTATCCCAATTGTGTGGGACTCTAGTTGCCAAACTTCAGCGAATCCTACCTGCATGGTTCCATCAACAATGGAAGCCTCCATCTTTCTTTTTGGTTAGTGGAAGCCTTAATCTTTCTTTCTGTGTATAGTAGCCGCCATCTTTCTTTTTAGTGTATGGAAATCACCATATTTTTTTAGTGTATGGAAGCCGAAATCTTTCATCCTGGTGTATGGAAGCTGCAATCTTTCTTCTTCGTGTATGGAACCGCCATTCTTCTTCTTCGTGTATGGTAGCCGCCATCTTTCTTTGCTAGTCCAATGTTCAAAATAAGGCGCGTATTTGCGTAATTACGCATAATATTTAAAGAAAACGGGACATTGACTTATTTCGGGTAGGCCTACAGGTACTCTGATTAGGTGTCCCGCCGTGATGGCTCTTTCGGTCCAGTTGTGGCTCAAAGTTCAGAGGTACTGACTGGGAATGGAGATAGTAAAGCCTTCACTATCTCCATGGTCTAGGTTCAAATCTCGACCGAGTCGGATTTTTGTCATCGAGGTTGTGCTTTCACAGTGTTCCATACTGTTCAAAAGCCCGGAGTGTGCGGTGCTGTCTATGGTGCTGTGCACTATAAAGAACCGTTAAAGTCATTCGAGTAGAGGATTGTCCCGACTTCGGGTTTCCTACTGTCGCAATAGCGAAAATAAATTGTTCGATGTCTTCCGAGTGGCCTGCTGTATTCTGCATTAACATTCGTACTTGTTTTTCAACAAATTATCCGATCCCACGCAATACAATACAAGTCTCAAATGCATGCCCATCGTATAGAGTGGTGCAATAGGATTTTAAAACATAATAATATAGTTTGTGAAAATGATGGGTCGGATAATTCTGTAAAATCGCCATCTTGGAGTTAGAAGGTCTGTGGCAGATACGACCTTATACCGTGAAATCGAGGTCTATTTGAATGTCCGACCTTGTTCGCCCAGGTCAATCGAAGTTTACGGCCCTTATTTGACCTGCTGCGGTATTGTCCATGTATACTGCCTTGCGAAGGCAAACAGCAGTAACTGCTTACTTTTTAAGTGAGCAGTTACTGCTGTTTGCCTTTGCTCGGCGGGTGATCGGTGTTGAACCTGATCATACTCTGTAAATAGGATTAACAGAGGACGTACTGGTGTGTTTTACATATAGCCTCGTGGGCTGATATAACGTTTTGATTTTGTTTTAATCCACCCTGTCATTTTTTTACATACGTGGACTAACGCTATACTTTATTGTACGCTGTAGGCCTACACAGTTCTACCTATATGCCCAGAAAAGCCCATTAAGTCTCGTTTTCAAGTAGCGAGAATATAACTGGATTTTACTGCCCCTCCCAACCATAAACCGATGAGAGAAAATGAAATGAATCGGGCTTTAGGCCACCTTTGTGCACATATAGGCTAAACTGGGCCAGGAGAACCTCCTGAGGATGGTAAGATGATTGAGATAACACTGCCCTCCAGACACGGGATGCGAAATTCGAGCCCTGGCGGTCTGAGGCCGAGCACGCTACCTCTCGGTCACGGAGGCTCCCCACGATACTGACATTCACACGTGGATGGAAACCGATGAGAGCTTGACTCATTAATATGGATCAGACAGATTACAGAGTAAACAGAGCGACTCTGTACCTGTACCGTGGCTAATCGGTGTAGCATAAGCAACACAGAACACCAGTTCAATGCTGGTAGGCCAGACGTCTGGGCTATCCATATAATAACCATCCGTAGGCTACTTTAGGGCTGCCGAGGCGTTACAGTTGGGTCCAAAACCATGATTTCGTGACTAGCCTCCGGCAATATTGAGGTTTGACGATTGTTTCAGTTTTTTCGAAGAATAAGCTACTATCCTCTCTAGAAAAAAGTTGGCGGAATTTTGTGGATCGTAGAAACCAAAATGGCCGCCATCGATCACAATGAAAAGCAAGTATTCACTTATTTCATCTACTGGTTTCTTAGTGTAACTTATTTTTGAATGCATTTAGGTAGAAAATGGATTGATGGATGTCAACCAGTTGATATTTTAAGATGCATGTTGCGCTTGGCCGAAAACTGCAAACAATCCAAGATGGCCGCCAGCGTACTTTTGAACAAAATCGATTTTTGACTAATAAGCCTATACTCAACTGTAATATGTCATTTGTGACTAATTTCGGGGCATAGAACCCATTTCTGGACCAAAAATTACAATTGGAAGCTTCCAGGACCTCAAAGCATCACTTGAAGATAAAAAAATATCAGTAGGCCTATAGCGGCTATATAGTGCATTTTTTACCAGTGGTCCAATAGTCACATGTCTCAGATATGTCCCTTGTGGCTAACTGTGTGGCACAGGATCTATTTCTAGTATCCATTATGTCATTCTAGGCATCACTGACCTTAATAATATTATTCTTTGACCTCAAACCTCCATATATGAACGGCAGAAATGAATTCTAAGCATCGGTGACATTAAAAACCTTATTATGTGACCTTCAAACACTATATCAAGGTAAAAAATGACCAGTTGTTGTCACAGTGAAGATAAAACTTTTAGATATTTAAGTGGTCCAATAGCTACATGTGATTTGCCATTTTTCACCAATTTTGGGACACATAATTCATTTCTGGTAGCTATAAGGAGATTCTAGGCATCAGTTATCATTTAAAAATAGCTGCAATATGTCATTTTAGATGAATATGGTGACTGTACATCTATGTGTGGACATAAAAGTACAATTGTCCTCAAGATCTTTTAAATCCAAAATGGACATAGATCAAATTCAAACTTGGCGAGTAAAAAGAATGAAAATAGAAATCGTTTTTTACAGAGTTTCAAATTATTGGGAATGCAATACCTATAGTATTTTGTTTACTATATCTTGATAACCTGTTGCTCACAATGTTCGCTCCTTTAGAGCCGTGTAACCTTCCCCGCATCATGTTTGCTAGACCCGTTGAGTTGCCACGCTGGGACAGCATCAAATCAACATTTGGTCAACTTCGTCTGTTTCTGGAAGCGCTTCCAATAGGTTAATTAAAATTTAAATGCTCTTTGGCCACCCACCATGTCCTATCACCCCACCCTCACATCATCAACTGTACATCATTCATCTCATCAATTGACTACATCGTTTTTATCGTACTTTATCACTTAAATGACCATTTGTGCTGAAAAGTGACGTAAAGCAACAATTTACTACTACTACTGGCCACCAGTTGGATCAAGGTATATGCTTGCGCAAAATATGAACATGTTTCATCAATAACAATCATCAATAATATCACATCTTCCAAATCACACACAAGTTATTTCCCATAATTGACACGTGTATTGATATGAAAATGAAGGTCAAAAAAGCTTATAATTGTAATTTAAGGTTCAGAAATGGGCTCCATGCCCCAAAATTAGTGAGAAATGACATATCACTATTGAACGATGGCGGCCATTTTAGATTCTACGCTCAACACATTTTTGCCCACTTTTTCTAGAGAGGCATAGGAGCTTATTTTTTGACAAATTCCTTAATCTACCTAAAACTATTATTGTCAAACCTCACTTGTCGAACGAAGGTTGGTCAATGAATCATGGTTTTGAGCCCTACGGTGTCGTGAAATGAAAATGTACATTTAAAACTGATAAGTATTTAGATGTATTGATATTGTTAAATGTATTGGAGTTGAATAGAATGGTTACATAGTGACCCTGGTGACAGGGATAGATGTAGCAAGCATATATATGAGGATACTTTGGATGTCACATTTCACAGGCCACTACATCAGAGATTCTTATCAAACATTAAAGGGACTGGCCCAGGCTAAAATCATCAAAAAATCGGTGATTTTATTTCGGGTTCTTAATATGACCATATGATGTAAACATGTACATAGACTAGAACTGCAAATTTTTATAATTTTTGTGCTGCGCACTTACCAGTTAGACTAGATATAGAGACGAAATTTCCGCATTTCTTATTTTTGACATGGTTGTCAACAATTACAAATCAGAAATTACGTCTCTATATCCAGCCTAACTGGTGAATGCGCAGCACAAAAATTATAAAAATTTGCAGTTCTAGTCTATGTACATGCTTACATCATATGGTCATATTAAGAACCCGAAATAAAATCACCGATTTGTTGATGATTTTAGCCTGGGCCAGTCCCTTTAAGAGTCATAAAACTATGAAAGGGAATAAGGTTCATAATTCATACATGCGTTGTTCAATATCCATTATGCTCTGTTGGTTCTTCTATGTGCCTACATTCTAAAGTGCATCGTTAAGTGTTGCCAGTTTCATTACTAGTTGTAGGTTATCATGCTATGTTTAGTAGGCCTAACGTGTTATTCTAGTTCTAAGTCATATGCCAATTACAGCGCACGCTATGGTGTGACGGTTTTTCTATGTTGCCACAGCATAACCAATATTCCCCCCCCCCCCCGTAGATCCTCTCAACATGATCATCAACACAGTTCATAAAACTTAATATATAAGGTCTATATAAGTATATCAACAGTGGTGAATTTGTGTTGATTTCTCAGTCGGTAGTCTAATATATTATTGACCAATTGTCATGAAATTTTACGAGCACTATTTGCTAGTGATGGGGGGGGGAGGGACTACCCAGAACAACATGTGGTAAATAAAAAAAAACTGGACCGGCATCGCAGATTGTGCGGCAACATTTAATTGACATTGGGTGAACGTCTTGTGTTTGCTGGGGTTGTCTTGACACAGACCAGTCTGTCTCTGGGGTATGTGATGATCGGTATGTTAGCGGTACGTAGGCCTACAAATCAACACACCACCGCAGCGCCATCTTACAGCATAATGCGGAACTATACGATTACAGTCTAACCTCGCTATAACGAAGTACCAGGGACCCGAAGAAATACTTCGTAATATCCGAAATTCGCTTTAAGCGTGATCATCTTCCCCACACCTCCCCATCTAAGATCGGTCTGAGCATTCCACGGTATTGATAATGCATGTATAGCCTTGTGTAGAGAGATATAGGCTGTATATTTGTGTACATAGGATTCGTGTCAAACTGTATGAAAGGAAGTACAATGTGGATATAAAAATCACTAATCATGGCAACATAAAAAATAGATGTTATTGATTAATCAAGGACACGGAAATAATTAATACCATGAAACTCTATCATAGTGTATGTGGTAATAATAATACACTTAAAATGGTACCAAAGAACATTCATGTGGACTTTACGAAGCTAACTTTAAATTAAAATGTATCACTATTACTATACCGGCAACAATAGCTCCTTGGGCTTATTAAAATCTATGACGTAACAGTCATCGCCGTTATCGTTGTGTTCTGAGCGTAATGGTATACGTGTTTATGTAAGGATTCAGACAACCATCGCTAATTAACACTTTGAATATTAAAATGTTGCTATACTTGAGGTAAATGGACGAATTATGAAACCAAAATGTTTATAAAATATAGCAACAATAAGATAAGTTGCAGGGTTTGTGCGACACTGGAATGCAAGTTAGTTTAGGCCACTGTGTTTTCCCTGTTTTAGATCAGAAAAAATCTAAATTCTAATGAGGAAGGGGGGAGGGACATTTAAGAAAAACAAAACATTGAGCCTATTTTTGGAAAAGTTAATGAGGGCGACGAAATAAAAAATACCGTGCAAGCACTCAAATACCCCTCGGCTCATGCAGTGACTCTATATATGCCAGGTTTCAAGGCAATTAATTGAAAATAAGAACAATTTATTATAATTGATAAAACCAAAATGGCCGCCGCAGCCTCGTTTTCAGTCTCACATGAAAACGGACAAACAATACTAATAGACACGCTGACCCCGAAAACCTATATATATACCAGCTTTCGAGGGAATTCTGAAAAAAGTTTTAAAAAAAATTAGTCGCCAGGTGGCGGCCATTTTGATTATCGGTGGAGAGCTGAAAATCTAATCAGGTCATCTCCATACTCATGGGTAACTTCACGTAAAAAATTGGAAAGATCCAATAATTATTTTTCAAGTTATCGTGTTAACAAGACTTTTTTTAAATCTTTGACCTTGACCTATGACCTTGACCTTGGGTAAAAAAAGTGCCAGGAGGGGTTGGATGTTTGTATGATTTATGAATTTAATCTGTTGCACCATGTTGGTGTAGTAGCCAGTAGTAAACAAATTTGACCTATTAAAAAAAAAATTAACGAGGGCGACGAAAAAAACAAGCAAGAAAAACATAGCTGGAATTTTTTTTTATCTCCTGAAATAAACTTGTTTTTTTCGAAATGTTTTTTTATTTCCCGAAATTAACTGTTTTTTTTCGCAAATCTACAACAATCTAATGCGCACGCTGGGCAGAAAAAAACATGTTTTTTTGGTAATGCGCGGCCTAAATCTAATGTGCGCGCTTATCTAAAAGAGAGAAAAAAAACCATAGTGGCCTTATTTTGCTCAAGCGTCACTGTGGGTACATTACATGTGGGCTATACGTGACGTTTCCAGCCGTAATTTGTGTTTAGGTGTATGCATCGCGAACTTAAAGGGACTGGCCCAGGCTAAAATCATAAAAAAATCGGTGATTTTATTTTGGCTTCTTAATATGACCATATGATGTAAACATGTCCATAGACTAGAACTGCACAAGTTTTTTAATTTTTGTGCCGCGCATTCACCAGTTAGACTAGATATAGAGACGAAATCTCCGATTTCTAATTATTGACAACCAGGTCAAAAATAGGAAATACGGGAATTTCGTATCTATATCTAACCTAACTGGTGAATGCGCAGCAGACAAATTAAAAAACTTTTGCAGTTCTAGTCTATGGACATGTTTACATCATATGGTCATAGTAGGAATCCAAAATAAAATCACCGATTTTTTTATGATTTTAGCCTGGGCCAGTCCCTTTAAGTGTTTTTTTATGACTATATCCTTTTTTTTAGCTACAAAATGTATAGCAATAATTATACAGTAAGCCTAACGTTAATTGATTTCGTTTATGAAAAGTAAATATTGGATGCGACCAGAGGGACTGTAAACGTCATTTTACATAGGCCCACTCAACGCTTTTTTTACACTAAAACATACACGATCACCATTGAATACGCGTGTATTCAGGATTCATTTATTTTGTCAAAAAAACATATACAGTGCTACCTCTATATAATGCCAACATTGGGACGGGGTGGCATTATGGCGAGGGAGGTGATTTAGGCCTGTGGATATATGACAGCGGATTAACAATAATTCTGATACATATTGAGTGCTCTCACGCATTCAGTTTATAGTAATACAAAACAATACAATCCACCCTATATAATGTTGTTTTATTAAGATCACTACACCAAAAAATAAAAAAAATTAATGCACGAGAAAAAGACACTAAATATGATTGGCATTTAAATTGGGGTTAATTCAATTTATAAGTAGGCCTTTATAGTAGACCCTATGCCTATTCCCGCGATCAAAGGAATATACCAGAGGCGCCAGACTAATACCATTTAATGAAAGATTTTGTATTGCATGTGACACTCAACAGCTTGAAGATGAATACCACTTTATTTTAGACAGTAAAATGTACCACGATCTCCGTCGATTTATCTAGTTTCATTTTTAAAGCCATGTGTATAAGAATTTTTTTTTTTTCATTTAACGACGCATAAATCTAATGTGTTATTTAACACTTCCATACCGAGCCGTCAGTTTTATTCCAACTTGTTTTAAACATAACGACCAAGACGTTCAAGCAGACTTGAAAAATATATGACAAAGTTCTGCTTGTCATTGTTTTGATAAACCCATATGGGTCTACATGCGCGCACGTCACAATTCACCTTCTTTAATGCCTTTATTTAATTTAATTATATCATGATATATATTTGCGTTATTCAAATACCACAATAAAGGGTATACATGGAAGAGATTTCGACAAATATTTCGCTCAACATTGTTACCCAAGGCTAGATTAATGTTGTGCCACCATGTGCGACGCCGGCCCAACATTAAGCCAGCATTGCGGATATATGAGCAGTGGTGACCAAATGGTTTACCCCTTGTGCTACTGGAATCATGCATATGGCATCGTTGGGAAAGCGAGATGGGCTGATCTCAGCACAAGTCACCACATCAAACCCTCGCATTTCCAAGTCATCTACATCCACTACAAGTCGAGAATTGCGACAGCAATTCGTGGCTTGTAGTGGATGAAGATGCCAATGGAAAGGCGAGGGCTTGTAGACCATGGGCTGAAAGTCAAAACCATCCCCCCCCCCCCCTGGGTATTTTTGTAGACCATATTTTATTTATCCTTACTATGTAGCAAGTTACTTTCAGGTGGTCTGCAGATTTTCTATGCATGGACAATGTCACCAGAGGTCATCGAAGTATGGTACCCTTTACTCTTAGGGTTGTATAAGAATGTGTCATATAAATAGGTCGAAACTCAAAACAAGTACACATGGTGACATGGGTTGTTCGTGGGTTTTATAGGGGAGTTATCCCAAGGTCTTGGTAAGGTCAACTCAAGGTCATAACAAGGTCAAATAAGCGCAAAACGGTTGAGAATAGATTGTTGGACCAGCACTTCATATAACTCGATCGAAACCTAACCCAAGTACACATGTGACATCAGTTGGTGTTTGGTACCATAGGGGAGTTATCCCAAGGTCATGGTAAGGTCATTTCGAGGTCACAGGGAGGTCAAATCAGCTCAAAGCGGTTGGAAATAACTTCTTTTTGTTGTTTTTGCTAAAATTTTGTTCATTTGAAATTTATATGATGGCTTGAAACATACCTAGATCCCAACACGACCTACACCAAATCACCCCCGAGGGGTTACAGGGATAACATAAGGGTTGAAGGGTTTTTTCAAACCCCCTTCAAATCACCCTTATGTCAACACTGTCTGATTTGGCAGAAATAGATCACTGATAGCACACTGATGTTATATTTTGACATTGCCATGACCTTGGGATATCCCAAGGTCATGACAAGGTCATCTAAAGGTCACGGCAAGGTCAAATCAACTGAAAAAAGCTGAAAATATCTCGTTTTGGCTGTTTTTCTATAATTACGTTCACTTCAGATGCTAAGGTCATCTTAAGGTCACAGCAAGGTCAAATTATCTATAAACCACTGGTGATTATAGCTTGTTTCTGCTGCTTTTGCTACAATTATGTTCACTTCAGACTTCGCAAAAACCTTGGCCTGACTCCTCTATGAAGCCCAACCCCAACCCATGTCACCATGTGTTTGTGTCTATGGGGTATTGATGTGGTAACTGCTGTGATCAGCCCATCTCGCCGTACTCAACGATGCAGTATACATTTTCTCATACGAATATCAATTTAAAGCGGCAAAATAGAGCTGAGCAGTGAAGCGTTATGTAGATAGTCGAGATGGGTTGATTTCACCATACGTCTCGTAGTGAAAGCCAACAGTATATATACGATTTCAAGCAATAACAGGCCACCTAATCAGATAAAATGGACGTTATTAAGCACAAGGGAGCCAACCCACAAGGAAGTAATTTTCTGTAAAATGTACTTAAAGCTTGATGAACTGTGTTAATTTGGGAAATATAATGATAGTTGTTTGCATGGAATTATTAGAATATTGGTTTGAACATGTACTCTAAGGAACATTTTTGTGCTTGTGTTGATGATAGCGTATGAGGTGCAGGCGTTCAAATGGTCGTGGTTCTGTTGTTAAAAATGATGAATCTCGTATTCCAATTTCGGACGATGGAACCAACCCACATTTCTATATTGAGCCCGCGTCGATCTGAGACCATTTTTAGACCATATACATCTGTCCTTGCATTATGATGAAAACATTAGAAATGGAATAATTATTAGCTTAGATCTAACGTGAACGTATATATTATATGACGGAATCTTGCGTATTTGACCGAAACGTAGCGTGATCGGCCTCACGCAGCCAGGGATGGAATTTCGAATCCTGTGTCTGGAAGGCAGTGTTTTCTCACCATTTTTAGGAGGTTTCGCCTATATGTACAAAGGTGGCCTAAACCTCCAATCATTCATTCACACATTGTGACATAGGACCTATAAAATGTGATGCGGGCATCCGTCCCTGGCGCTATATGTGTAGTAACATGATGAACTATGACAAGTGACAACTAAAATCGCAAAATTATGTATAGGGGAGAGGCGGGCAAAGAGGGCCGGTGGGCAAAGGGGGCCATCAGTGATATTTTAATTGTGAAATATTGTATGAAATATTAATGACGTCATTGTTATGAATTATGAACATGTGTATACAAAAAAACATAAATAGACATCTCATACATATTTTAGTCTTTTAATCTTATGAAAATAAGCTTATATAATTGTATGAATCTCTTGATGAATTTATGTGATTTTTTTTGAAAATCTATTGTTTTGTGTGGTACATTATAGTGCTTTGTTTTCTAATCTTTACTTTATTCAGGAGATCCCTTTGGGGAGAGATAATATGCTAAATTCCCCACCTCTACCCCTTGGGCAATGGGAGCCAGGGCGAAGGGGGCCAGGCCATTTCAATACAAAGACCATACAGCAAGGCCCCATTTGCCCGCTAACTTTCAATGGGTACATATTTCACACACTAATCCCAGTGAACGAAAGTATTTAGTATATTACTTAGTATTATGTCCAGCAACACATGTCACCATATACATCAAATGAAAGGTTTTTGTCATATCTGTTTTATTGGGCTTACTTCATTGTACACACTTGTGTATCAAAATAATAAAAAGTACAAAGGTGGGGGTGGCCCCCTTTGCCCAATGCGCTGGCCCCCTTTGCCCAAGCTATTGGGCAAAGGGGGCCACTTTGAGAGCAAATCTATTTGGCTTACAATTAAAATAAGGTACCCTTGAAACACTATGTGAGTCTGTTATATGTATCTACATTGCATGTACCTTACATAGAACAGTCATTGGTTTTAAAATAGCTCGAATATTTTCCTTAAATACCATAGAAACGCCCTTCCCCTACTATTTGACAAGTCGCTTATATTTTACAACAATGAAATGCACCTTATTCGCCTTCGTTCATAATATACCCTATATATGAATCTGCATGTCATGTAAGTTATTGAAGATATTTTATTATGATAATATCGTTTTACACAAGGGAACCAGCCCACATAAGGTGGCAAATGATAGTTATTTATCTAAAACTAAGTATTGTAATGGAATATATCATGTTAAAAACAATGTATTAATAAAATAGAAGAGGATCACTCAAATTATAGTTGATGCTACGTTTTTGTAAAATAAAATACTATTCAAATAACTGACAATTTGTGCATTGTTAATTTCAGTAAAAAGAACCAACGTAGGCCTACACAAATAGCAAAATGATTCATCAGAAAAGATGTATCGCATTACCTGTTACGTACAAATAATTTTATGAACATATGTTGCATAATTGATAACAAAATATTACACTGCTACTTTTTAAAACAATCTGAACAGCTTATACAGCTTTTCGCATTTTCATGTGTGGGTTGGTTCTGTTGTGCAAAACTCAGAATGGCCCATTTGTCGTTTGTGGTTTGGTCCCAAGTCGTCTAGGTCAATTTTTTTAATGACGACTGGTGTACTGGCGACGTCATAAAACAAAAATCTCATTTTTATGGTCATGTGGGTCGGTTCCCTTGTGCTTAAAAACGTCCAGCTCGCAATATACAAGCATTTAAAATTGCCGAGATGCCCGGTAAACACAAAACAATTTTATAAAATTTGTACAATGTTGGTCCAAAGTCGAAGAAGTTGAGCCGACGTTGTACAAATGTTTTTAAATATTTTTTTTTGTGTTTGCTAAGATGTCTATTTTTTAAAGCTGCATAACTGTTTTGTTTATTTCGATTAAAATAACCTAAAACGTACAAAACAATAATTGCTATTGTTTAAAAGCCCTTATAAATGCACTAAAACTGGGTAAATGTAGCGGAATTAGTTCACCATGCGGTACACCATCAAGTATTATTAAGTAGTGATTCGGTGTGTGTACAATATTCATGTAATAGCGGTGAGGTTATGGGCCAATATAATGTTACATTGGCCAGCACGAAACCACCCTCTTAATAGCAAAAACATACGTTGAACTGAATCGGCATAATGTTGGGCCAGTACCGCAGACGAAGGGCCGACATTATTCTGCCATTGGATCAGTGCCTCGTGTTAGCTGAGATACAAAGCCCTCATAACCAGCCGCCGATCTAGATGGTGGATACTGGGTCAAATCGGTTACAGTAAAGTCTGATGTTTTTAAATATTATTTTATTTTACCGCATAGCGCGATGTATATCACTGTATGTGATGATTTACGATAAAATAAAATAAAGTCTGATATTGTCTAGTATCGTTTTGACTATATTTTGAAATGTCCATGAGATACCTTTTAAAAAAATGCAAATGTTTTTCAAGAAAATCACGAAAATCCAAAGAGCGAAAACGATGATTTACATCACTGAATTTGATGTCAATTCCGAGTACAATTTCTCACGGTCTGGGGAGAGCGTCTTAATGGCGGGTCAAAGGCTCTGATGCTGGCCCACACTTAAAATCACCATACCGAAATAAGGTTCTATTTTTCAAGTGAGTGACATTCTCCATACCTGTACCGATATTAAACATGACATTACATGCAGATATCATCCATATCAGACAAAGTAATAACTTCTAGATATTTCTAACTGATATGAGACAATACACGTTGTACTGTGAAATGTATCTTTGATCACTTAAAAAATAACAATAATTTTAAAAGTCTTCCTCTCTTTTTTCTATGATGACCATTGTCTTACTCCGCTGTGATCAGGTTTGTTTTAGTGGGGCAACAATTTAAAAAAAAAAAAAACTTAAATCCTTAATAACTCAGTAACCGAAGCAGTAAAATAAAAAAATGAACACCATTCTGCATGGATTAATCGTTTGAATAAAATAAACAAAACAGTTATGCGGCTTTAACAATAATTCTGATACATATTGAATGCTCTCACACATTCAGTTTATAGTAATACAAAACAATACAATCCACCCTATATAATGTTGTTTTATCAAGATCACTACACCAAAAAATAAAAAAAATTAATGCACGAGAAAAAGACACTAAATATGATTGGCATTTAAATTGGGGTAATTCAATTTATAAGTAGGCCTTTATAGTAGACCCTATGCCTATTCCCGCGATCAAAGGAATATACCAGAGGCGCCAGTCACTGTTTAGTAACAATAGGTGTGACATTCCGCTCACACCACGGAGGGACAATCAAGTGTTATCCTGGTTATATGTCAGAAGCTTATAAATGCTAGTGTGCGTCACACTCATGGAACCCGATGGCATTGTTAAACTACTCGATAGTGCGCTATGTTATGTTTTGACTTCCAATTACTCATGAATGAACTTGAGATCAAGTCATATAGTGGTAGTTTACATCGGGCGTCTGCACTGGGCCCAAATTTCTGCATAAAATAATATTGTTGTTCAACTAGTTTTTTCAACGCTGGCCAAACTTTGTACCAGCAATGGATCTCATATCCGATGAGTTATTATTTCATTGTAATAATGGGTAATAATGGGTGGATGCTACAAAAGAGCGAGTCAGACGTGCGTTCAGTGGTTGATCAATGTGAATGCCAAAGATTAAATAAACGTTTGACTAACTGCTTTTGTTTGCTCGTATAAACATGTCACTTTCAAGTTTGTACCTTAGGCCTATTGATGCTCTGTTGCATAACCCAGTTAGTAGGTCCCCCCTACCCAGTGTTTTATCTCTGTTACGATTTCCAGAACTTGTGGAGGCGGGAATTTTTGATCACCCAAGAGTGTTTATTTAACAGTCACGATGTCTGATAAATTATGTTGGCAATACGATCGGGGGAAAACATATGACAAAAGTGACATTGGGACTTCTAAACTATTGGCGGATGGCAAATACCGGGGATGGCATTATACCGCGGTAATTAACATTGGCGGAAATCCGTTTGACTACTTTACTTGGCATAAGGCGGGGTTGGCATTATAACCTGGGGCAATACAGCGGGGGAGCACTGTATAATACAGTGATACCATAACAAAAATAAGGTTGACAAGGGCCACCCGTGTGCCGATTTGCGTAAACTGCTTATCACATTCAATACCTAATAAAATACTAAATTATCAGTAATTTAGTGAAAAAGTCCGTAAATGACTGTGGAAAAAATCACGATTGAAGATAATGTTGTTCAGACTGGAGCAGCGTTGGCTCAATGTTGTGTCGCCGGCCACATATGTCAGCTAGGTGTGATAATCATTGATGCGAAATCTGACACATTATTAGTTGTGTTAACAATCCTGACGGACATATATCATCGGCATGTGAAATTTTAATACATTTTTATATTCACTAAGTGAAATTATTTTCCTGTTGCATTTTTTTAATTCGTTATATCGTCGCCTCGGAGCTAAAGGATCCTATCTGCCACTCTAACGAGTGTCAGATAGGATCCTTTAGCTCCGAGGCGACGATATGAGGGTGAAATTGGGGGATCAAAAAGTGGTTCGTAATAAACGAATTTCGCAGTAAACGACCTCGCAATAAGCACAATATAAATACATGTATGTAATACTATGGGTAACGATCCGTTCCAGAGAAATACTTCGTTATACCCAGAAATTCGCTTTAAGCGTGTTCGTTATAGAGAGGCTCGACTGTATTCCAGATTGCATTGTGCTTCATTCTATAGATTCCTCATCTCATTCTGCTTCAGCCTTGTGGCTCGCTCTGATCGGCCACGTGGTAGACGTGTGGGGTGTGCTTTTTGTATGGTATGCCTATTACACCAGTCATTGTGGGGACTGCCTTTTCTTAAATTTGACTTACAACTAGACTATTTAACATAGCATTATAAAAGTAGAGACATTGTCATTGAACATTGCACATTATATACAGCAATAGGCCTGTAGAAGACGCTTCATAGCACATAGAATATTGAGCATAGCGTATACATAATGAAACTAGCGATATTGAACGATGCACTTTAGAATGTAGCCACACAGAGAACCAACATAGCATAATGAATATTGAACAACGCATCATAGCATAATGCACTTTGACATTTGTCACTCGGCACATGACATTTTAAACATAACATAATGAAACTAGCGACATAGAACGATGCACTTTAGAATGTAGACACAAAGAAGAACCAACATAGCATAATGAATATTGAACAACGCATGTATGAATTATGAACCCTATTCCCTTCCATATAAAACTACCCCAGACTATCTCACCTTCTCCTCCCCGGGACCAAAGATCCGGCACCTCCCCAAAAATTGGCACAGCGCCAGCTACCACGAATCGTGGTAGAGATCCGGGCATATACGTAGAACCAAGGATACTAGAACTGTTCTAGTATCTTTGGTAGAACTGTACACTAGTTTCAAACGTGAGGTACATATGTGTTATAGTCACAAATATATAATAACTTATTTATATTATACAGGATAGCTCATTGGTAGCGTGGTTGACATAGGTATTCAAATGAAACAGCTAACTAAGGCATTTATGATGATTTCAATTAATTAAACCCCTCAGTCTCCCCTCCATGGTTTGCATACAAATATTCCAGCGATCCAAGGAATGGTTAACCCTTTGAGTGCGGGCGACGCTTTTACGCGCATTCATACTGTTTTTCCACAACTAAAATTTGACAGAAATTGAACAAATATGCATGTATAAATCTTGAGTAAAGCCCCCATTGTGAAATTTAGCAGGTTTAATTTTTAAGTGAGGAGGTATTTTCCTTTCATTTGAAGTTGGCAATTGCGTGAGCAATGCCAACTTCAAATGAAAGGAAAATGTTAAGTAGTAATGAAGCACTTAAAGAGTTAATCAGATCATCAGCATGGTAAACGTTGGTACTCGTTTATTATGCTTATATCTACCTATACATTCACTATGCATAAATATAGCATTTTTTTGTCATTCAAGCACTGCAATCTATTTGTTGTAACACATCGTACTGAGTGTGATAGGGGAGGGGGGGGGGGTTACAAATGAAACATCCATATTACTGTATTTAGTTATTGATATAATTATATATATGATAATGATATATTTCGGACGACCACGACTGTGCTTAGTGTGTTCAAGGAGGTTATATATCCATATAACCTCATTAATGTGTTATTATGCACGATTTACCAGGCACATGATATAATACTATATGCATTTACTATCGATATCTTATAGAACATTCTCCCATAGTATACACCCAGCAAACACGAGGCGTTGATCCAATGTTGGGTTGATGTTAGACCAGCGTCGTATGCGCCATGTGCGTGTGTGTGGCTGCGTTGGTCAAAGAAACGTAGGGCTACGTTTCTTAGTTGGGATATATGGAAGCAACCATTTGATTCAGAGTAGGGGGATGGTTTAAGGTCAAATATTCTTTCCCTCAAATTCCGAACAACTCTTTTTCACAAATTTCTCCAATCAAAGTTGTATTTGTAAACATACATATCTTGGAGCCATTTTTCAAGCTATATAATTTTTTGAATACACGAACTTTTGATAGAAACACCCACCCCCCACCCTTTTTGAAAAATCTAATGATATCTCCACAGCCTCCGCGGTTATTATATAGCCTACTGTTTGTTGAAAACGTTTTAAAACAATTTTCTAAAACACTTGTTTTTGTCAGACCGTTGTTAATTATTTTGAATTTTTGATATTTGAATCAAAATGATCGATTTCTTCTGTGAATTAAATGGTGCTTTATAGATAGATAGATATTTTACTTGACCACAGGAAGTCTATGCAGACTTATATGCATCATTAAAAATGAACAGTAGACAATATATATGTACATAACTATATACAACAGGGTTAGTTCCGTAAAATCACATAAAAATTAACATATGTATGCTATTCCAGCAAACATGAGACGTTGGCCCAACGTTTGTTTACTGTTGGGCCAACGTCGTAGACGGTGGGCCAACAGTAAACCAACGTTGGGCCAACGTCTCATGTTTGCTGGGATGTTAACTTAAAATCAAACGACATTATATACTAAAACAAGCACATGCATACAGCAGCCATAAAACGTTGAAACGATATTGTTTGAAAATGGCCCACTATTGAAACAACATCGTTTCATCGTTTCATCCTTGTTTGCTGCAGACTGTATCACACATTATAAAAGGTGTATATAATGACCAACAGCTGTGTGGATCGCTGGTTATCATAAAACACTGTCCCAATGCTGGCCCAACGTTGGGCAGACGTTATACTGTTGATGCGGTAATAATCCAGCGGCTGGACAACAGCTTGTCATGTTTAACCAGTCATGATGCTGACACCAGGTTGGTTTAATGTTGGCCCAGCATCGCAGACGGTAGACCAACATTCAACCAGTATTGTATCAGTGCCTCACTCTTATCTCATGCAGACATATATCGCTATTATACATCCACCTATTAAGCCCCAAGTGCACACAAATAATGAATATATTCATTTTAATATAGACCCTTGTTAACTCTATTCCTGCTGAATTGTGTGTTTATATTTTTCATCATTTGAAGCTGGAAATTGCGTCAAATGACGAAAAATATGTCTATTTATTTATATTATTCCAGATTGAAGTATTGAATATTCCTTGGAATAACTGAGCATCTACCTGAAAAAATATTATCAAATTTAGTGATATTTCCATTGATTTAAAACATGCTTGAAAAGCATATATACGTAGCAGCACAAGGGTTGGGCCAATCACCAACAAACACGAGACCTTAATCCAATATTGGTTTAATGTTGGGTCGACGTTGTACACTGTGGTTCAGCATTGAAACAGAATAAATCAGCATTTCATTTTTGTTGCGCTAGACACGTATATACCAGATACTAGTATACTGATGTATACTATATATCCGCCCATTAGGTACCACCACGTTGTCTCGGTGCTGGGCCAGCGCTGGTCCACCGTCTACGACGTTGGCCCAGCGTTGGCCTAACGGGGGACGGCGTCTCGTGTTTGCTGGGTGCAGGCTTATATGTGTTTTTTTGCACTTTGCACACATTTTTTTTCCACAAAACCGGGTAATGTTTATTTGTTTAATTTGCGAGGACGCATACGCCACTGGGCGTCAGTTCCTTTTGTCACTTAGAATAATATGTTGTATTGATACATTGTACTTATATTTTGTTGTTTGTTTTTCTTTCTGTGACAATAAACTATTGAACTATTGAACCAAGCGCAGAAAAATAGTAAACTTTTTCTTTTTAAAATAAACCCATAATAGAGACACATTCTAGTGCTAGCAAAATTTACATACCTGTCTTTTGTCAAATAAATATTGATTAATAGGTTAATAATGCGGGTGCGATATTGTATGCTTTGTGACCTAAAGAGATGTTGTTGTTTTTAGTAACTTGAAACATGTGTACTGTAAAATCGATATTTACGAGAGTTATAACCCATCATTATATTACCGGGTTAGGTTTTTGTGAGAGGTTAAAATATTTGCTGTGGATAGACATTTCTCATATTTGCATTGAAAATTGCGAGATCGAAAGCTGTAATTTTTTTATTTTTTACAAACTGGCGTATTTCTTGACTTAAAAAGGTGTAACAGATGATCGATCTCAGAGGTGGGCAAAGTGGCCGCCAGATCGCCACATGTGGCGACAGAAGCAAAATATATGTAATGTAAATATTACAAATAACCATCCAGAGCACTTAAAAGTAGCCATTTGATTTGTGGCGACCGGACTTATTTCGCCTGCCCACCCCTGGATCTTTGCGTGAACCATGAAATTGTTACTTACTATAGTGATTGTGACGAGGTTATAATCATTATTTTTTGCAGTGTAGACATTTCTAATGCGCTTAAAAAGTTCAAGATTCTATGAGCTGTAAATTCTGTTTTTTTGGCATCGCTAATAATCCGCCATTTACTGTAGACTATATGCCTACTTCTTACTCTGATGTATTAGCCAGCCGTGTTTGCCCAGAAGGTCTGTATAGCCTGAAAGCCCCCCCCCCAGACCCGCCCCCCCCCCCCATTTACCTCGTGACACGCATCGGCAGTATTCGCCGATGATGGGAGCTCGCTCGTCATTACCACGGCCGACACTGACTGACAATGACACCGACACTGACAGACACCAAGGATCCTGCAGACACGTAGTGCTATATATGATAATATAAAATACAAGGTAGCTGCGACTGTCACTTTTGACATCGACACTGTCAGTGACACTGTGTGAGGGATAACTTACCCGCCAAGGTATATTTAACGAGGCGGGATATATTTCGAGGATTTTTCGTACCGGGTGGAGAACAAAGGAAGTATATACATACACCTAATGAAGGTAAGCATGCATGTTAGGCGCTATATACACAAAGCCCAACACGACGTTTTTAACACTTAACCCTCTTAACGCTGAATTTTTTTTGTTTAAACTATAGAAACCAAAGGGTTTTTTCTAATTTGTCTTTGTTAGCTCTTTTCCTTGATTCGAATACCGATTTTATAGGTCTACAGCCTTTATAAAGAATATAAAATATATAAAATATATAAAATATGAATAACCCTTATTCAGTTACTGTTCAAGTGTGGGTACAGCCTTTAGACGTCAGATTCTGACGTCAGTAGACGTCAAATTCTGACGTCTAAAGACAGTACCCACACTTGAACAGTAACTGAATAAGGGTTAATTTAGAATACCTGTGTTATGGGTCTACATCCATCACAATTTTTTTTATTTCTTTCAGTGCGGGGATTGTCTTTAGACGTCAGATTCTGACGTCTAAAGACGATTCCCGCACTGAAAGGGTAAATGTTATATAGTGTTATTGCAAAGCCAATATTAAAAACATTACCCACAGGCTCTCATAAATCATGGCTGCTTTTTTTGCGCACTTAAACTGCTCTGCAAAGCCAAAATACAGTATCTGCTTAGTTGTAGAGTAAGCAGATACTGCCTTTTGGCTATGTACGGCCGTAAGATACTAAGGACATATTTTATGTCCTAAAACAACCCTGTACCAGTACTTCTTACCATGGTTTTATCTCGTGACATTTCTCGTGAATAAATGGAGTTAAAGCAGCCCCTTGGGATGACATCAATTTTCGTTCTTAATTCCGTACTGGAGTAGTGTATCCTACGGATCATGTTTTTATTTTTTTCAGAATTTTCATATTTTCACAAATAATTTTAATCAACGTTTCTATGAATCCAGAAGTAACCCAAACAAACTATTTGTATACCTGAAGGACGATGGAAGGTTCTCACAGCATTGGGCCACATGCTGCTGGCATCGGCCCAGCGTTGGGTAGACAATCAGTGCTGCAGGTCTGTCCTCCCGTGTCCTGACTATGAGACACCAATTAGCGGCGACTGGTTTGATCTTACCGTCTGATGGTGGGAATATGTGATGTAAAGTGCTGAATATCGCTGACTTGTTTAGTTTACATGGCAATATACGACCTGGAAATACAACTATTTCACTCTTTTTCGGTGCTTTAAAATTATTTTTTGACTTTTTCGTATTTTTAGTTAAGATCAGTAGGATATATAGCTTCATATAAATTAAATTTTCAAAATTGACAAGATTGAAAATGTCACATCCCAAGGGGTCCCTTTAATTTAGATTACACAACCGAGTAATTTTCATCTCCTTTAATTGAGTGCAAATTTAAATTGCCTGACTTTGTACCATACTTTAACTCTTAAAGCGCTGAAATTGTTTGTATAAACCATAGAGACCAAAGGGTTTTTCAATTTGAAATCATCATAAATGACTAAGTTAGCTCTTTCCGATTCATTCGAAAACTTATGTTATGGGTCTACGGTCATCATAAATATTTTAATTCTTACAGTGCGGGGATCGACGTTACCTAAACCTGCTAAATTTAGGTCTAAATATTCAAGTATATGGACAAACCACGGAACATAGAATATATTCCTTGGATATGCTGGGGATAAGTGTAACTTAAAGATGATGAAAACATGCAAAAAAATATTTTTTTATGACATAGGCCTACTGCTGAGCCATTATCGCAGTCCTTTTTTTGTAGATGCATATCGAGTCTATATCGCATGTGGCACTATTTCATAACTTCTCATTGACGCAGAAGTCATTAGCAATATCTGCGCGCGCAGCTCTGTTATCTGGTTTGTTGGTACAGCGACTGGTTTCAGCTTTTGGTTCATCTAGGCCTATATTTGTTTGCACTTTTGACCTTTTACGTAACTGGTATTTACATCCTATAGCGCGGCAACCAAAGCAAGCACAGAAAGTTCATGGGGCCAATGTTGGCTTAATGTTGGTCCACCATCTGCGACCCTGTTCCTATATTAATGCAGCTTCAGCGTAACGTCCCGTTTTTTTTGTGAGCTGCCGCATGTTATCCATGCTCTTAAAACCCTTTAAGCCGTCACGATGCATTAAAGCATCATTTTACATCCCTGAAAACAGACTTAATTTTCCTACAACCAAGGGTTTCTTTAAAGAAAATTTCCATGAAACTGGTTTGCAAATACATGGCAATTTTCTTTAATTTTTCACTCGGTTCAAGTCATCTTCATCCACTGCAAGTCGAGAATTGCGATAGCAATTCGCGGCTTGTTATGGATGTGATGACAATGGTAAATTCAGGACTGAAAGGGTTAAAGCACACACCAATTATTTGTTTTGATCCATCACAATTGGCTGACATTGATGACTAAAGTACATGTGTAATCGTTAATTAAATAGCCAACCCCCATCCCCCCCCCCACCCCACCCCAAGCCCACTTCACCACCCAGGGAAAAAGAGCTAGGCCTATACAGTGTATATCTGCACTTTTGAAAATCGTAGATATAATAGGACCCTTTAGCTCAGAGGGGACGAAATGTGAACTTTCGTTCGTTCGTTTGTTCATTCTTCATTCATTCATTCATTCATTCATTCATTCATTCATTCATTCATTCATTCATTCATTCATTCACAAAATTGTACAAAATTGTTTTTTATGCATTTCTGTCTAAGTACGTAATATTGTAGTGTACTATACAGGGTTTGGTGTTATGGCCCGTGACTCATATATACTTTGTTAATGTATAGCCATACAAGGTATATAAGCGTTAAAGTCAACACGTATGGACAGATGTTAGCTCCCCCTCCCCTCCGCCACTCGAGATGTTTAACCCTTTCAGCGCGGGGACCGACTTTATACGTCAGAATCTGACAGACGTCAGATTCTGACGTATAAAGTCGGTCACCGCACTGAAAGAATTAAAATATTTATATGAATTGTAGACCCATAACATAAATATTCAAATGAAGCGGAAAGAGAAAACTGAGACATTTATGATGATTTCAAATTGAAAAAACCCTTTACTCTCCATGACTTAAGCTAAACTAATATGACACTGTAAGGGCTAATGTCACAGACGGCAGCTGAGATATATACCAACGTATACATGATACGCTGACGCAGTCTGGATTTGATGTTGGCCGTGGGTGACGTCAGCCCAATATTAGACCAACATTGGGTCAACGTATCGCGTTTTTTTGGGAATCAACCCCAGAACGTTTAACCAATATCGTTTCGATGTCGACCCAGCGTCGTAGACGATGGGTCGACATCAAAACGATATCGGTGACCGTTCAGCGTTTCGTGTTTGGTCTGTCTTTTTGCTTCCACAACACACACTGTGCATATGTTGTTATGTAGTGTGTACAAAGGGCACCGCGAAAAACAGCAATTAATTATTATAAAATGGTTGTTTAGCCAATAAACATGATAAATATTCTTACTATGCTCCAACGTGAGCGAATCACCAGGGTCCTTGGACAGAGTGAAGAGAATATCGGGATGATCAGATTAAGCCCATAGAGGAAGGTCCATTTCCATGGTTACCTCTAAGACAGAGAGAGTTACACTAGCAAGCTCAAAACATTGACCCGATGTTGATTTGATGTTAGTTTACTCTGGGGACTATCCGACCTGAGGATAGCGGAGCCGTGTTTTGTAGGAAAAAAACAGAGTTTCCGAATGTCTGGGCATGCCTGGGGGTAAATCCCCTAGACATGTCCAGAACTACTTTTCGGGTGAGTGAAGGAAATCCCTCGCAACAACCCACCATGCCCTATCACCTCACCCTCACGTCACCATTTGTATATAATTCATCTCATTAAATAAATAAAATGACTGCACAGTTTTTATCATATTAAAATGTCAAAAAATTAAAATGAACCCTTTCAAGCCTGAATTTACAAGCCGCGAATTGCTGCCGCAATTCTCGACTTGTAGTGGATGAAGATGATTTGAAGTGGTCTAAAAATTAAAGAAAATTGCCATGTATTGGTAAACCAGTCACACGGCAATTTTTGTTTTAAAACCCTTGGTTGTAGGAAAATTAAGTCTGTTTTCAAGGATGTAAAATGATGCTCTAATGCATCGTGAGGGATTAAAGGGTTAAATGACTATTAGTACAGAAAAGTGACGCAAAGCAACAATTTACTACTAGTACTACTACGACGCTGGACCAGCATCAAAGCAACATCCAGTGAACCACTTTTAAAACACACCATTACATTATTTTCCTTGTCCGACTACGACATTCTAAGCCGGGGAAGGAGAGTTATTGTTGATCAAGTACAGACCAATTATCATGGTAGGCCTATGGTATTAAAATCAGTCTGGTGTGACCGAGCTGTTGATTATGAAGGATCCACATTGTGTTAGGATGTGTTTTAAGTCAGTTAAAACCCTCGTAGTTCTACATTCTAAGCTGTGAAAAAGGCCACGGACTTTTCACAGCTAAGAATGGGGAGCTCCTTGGGCTTTATCCTATACGTGTTTGCTAGGTTCGTGTATCGATCAGTCGACGGGTAATTCCTAAAGCTATAGATTATGTCATTGAGACGAGGGTAGCAGCTGATACGACAACGCGGACCAAAAAGCTGAAGAAACGTTGCTTCAGCGTTGTACCGACAGTGAAGAAGTTGTCCCATAGTTAACCCAATGTTTAGTGAATATGGTTAAGTGCTTTCAGCTATCGCAGCCATCTTTTTCGGAGTCTCCGATATGATCGTGTGTTTTTTTATTAGCAGCACGTTAACTGTTGGCTCCACGTTCGAGCTATGACTTCCTCAATTTGTTATGTTGCAAAACATATTTTAATTCCGTTTATCACATCAAAACAACATCAGCTCTATGATAAAAATAGAATACAGGGTTACCAGCTTAATGCGACATTATCAACGTTATTAGTCAAATTAGTCAATTATCTAGGCCTACACTTATTTTTATATAAAGTGTGTTGCACTTTTAATTCCACGTATAAAAGTATATGTCATATAACGGTCCATGCGGTTTTTTGCCAATACAAAAAAATTGGATGATATGCTGATAGTAAAAGGAGTGTGCTTTTTCAGAAAAAAGAAATAATTATTGCTTTGACTTTTTATTCTATTATAATTAATCTAACCTTTTCAACAGAGATACGAGCCTATATATGTCAAATGTTTATTTACGTATGAGTTGGTATTAGGTTTGCACATGATGGAACCATGTATGATGGTATAATGTTGGTATAATGTACGCACATGGTGGTATCATGTACGCACATGGTTGTATTATGTACGCACATGGTGATATCATGTACGCACATGTTGGTATCATATACGCACATGTTGGTGTTATGTACGCACATGTCGGTGTCATGTGCGCACATGTTGGTGTCATGTACGCACATGCTGATATCATGTACGCACATGTCGGTATCATGTACGCACATGTCGGTATCATGTACGCACATGTCGGTATCATGTACGCACATGGTGGTATCATGTACGCACATGATGGTATCATGTACGCACATGTTGGTATCATGTACGCACATGTTGGTATCATGTACGCACATGTTGATATCATGTACGCACATAGTGGTATCATGTACGCACATAGTGGTATCATGTACGCACATGTCGATATCATGTACGCACATGTCGGTATCATGTACGCACATAGTGGTATCATGTACGCACATAGTGGTATCATGTACGCACATGTCGATATCATGTACGCACATGTCGGTATCATGTACGCACATGCTGGTATCATGTACGCACATGATGGTATCATGTACGCACATGTTGGTATCATGTACGCACATGTTGGTATCATGTACGCACATGTTGGTATCATGTACGCACATAGTGGTATCATGTACGCACATAGTGGTATCATGTACGCACATGTCGATATCATGTACGCACATGTCGGTATCATGTACGCACATGTTGGTATCATGTACGCACATGTTGGTATCATGTACGCACATAGTGGTATCATGTACGCACATGTCGATATCATGTACGCACATGTCGGTATCATGTACGCACATGCTGGTATCATGTACGCACATGTCGTTATCATGTACGCACATGTTGGTATCATGTACGAACATGGTGGTAACATGCACGCACATGGTGGTATCATGTACGCACATGGTGGTACAATGTACGCACATGTCATGGTGGTATCATGTACACACATGTTGGTGTCATGTACGCACATGTCGGTATCATGTACGCACATGTCATGGTGGTATCATGTACACACATGGTGCTATCATGTATGCACATGTTGTAATCATATACGCACATGTTGGTATCATGTACGCACATGTTGTTATCCTTTGCAAAGACGTTGGTATAATTGATATGCATGTTGGTTTCATACATGTTTCAATTATGTGCGTACATGTTAATATACTGTGTACTCAGTACTCGATCGTCACCTGGCTGTAGGTAAATTTCATGCCGATTGAGATATCTGTATACTGCTCTGCAAAGCCAAAAGGCAGTATCTGCTTACTACTAAAGTAAGCAGATACCGCCTTCAGGCTTTGGACGATAGTATAATAGACTACACATAAAACATGTAATGATAATGGTAGGCCTATACTTGGCTGTCGATTCTAGGTCACTGTGCTCAATACAATATGAAATATGGTCAAATAAACTATATTAATTGCATTCTATTACAAGTCAAACGAGGACAAATCGTGTGAATGTATGCAGGTAAATGACCTCTTCATGTGCGTCAAACCTCGGCGTTTTTCTTTTATTTGACTGACTATACTGACGCAGCTTCAAACGAATGAAAACTACCTCAACGATAGCGACACATGTTATATTTTACAATCTGTATCGCGTCCGATATCAAAAGAAACATCTTGTCATTATTTTGCAGTGAAACGTCGCTCAGAAACGGAGAGTGCTAAGGGGAATAAACTAATACCTATAATAAGGACTATAAAGCTTGGGCACCTTCAGAGTCTCTGGTAATCTTTGTAGTGTGAATAAACAGTAAAACGTGATAATATTCATATATTTTTAATAATGACGTTCGCGATTGAGATTTACAATGCTGGTTCAATGATTGGCCATCGTCTGCGACGCTGCCCAACATTGAACCAACATTGAAACGATTGAGATTTAAACACCCAACATTTCTCCAGGTTTGGAATTATTTCTAGCCAGGAATTCTGTCTTTATAGGGAGCGACTGTTAAAAGACCGTAGACGGGGGCCTGGAAGATTTTTCTTTTCCATTGCGCTAAAGTTATGCAATATTGTCGATCCATATTTAAACAGCTGGTCAAATACAAAACACTCACCACGGCAGGCGCGTAGGCGTGTACAGGACCAGTATATGCCTCATTATGTGTAGTTGTTTGAAGCAAACATGAGTAAATGGAAATTACTCGTATGTGTTTAATCAAAGGCCGGATATTTGCAAATATTTCTGTTTAAACGCTCATTTAATCTTCAATAAAAGTGGGGCTATTAAAACAAAATAAAAAACTACTACAGTCCTGCTTAACGGTTAAAGTGACTTCAACTTCTTTGACGATGGCCTGCTTCAACCTGTTAACCTACAAGTAAAGACGCTAACATTATCAAATTCACAGTCGTAAGACATTCTCAGCACCTACGACAGGGTTCATCCTTCTTTAAAATACCAATTGTTTTAAGAAATTCTTTGAAAATTCTTTAGAAATAAACTCTTCAGGAATTCTTATAGTTCTTAAAGTAAGCAATAATTGCAAAAAAATATCTGGATTTTTTTATTAAAAAACAAAAATCATTTTTTAATGCTCATGCAAAATATTCGAAACTGTATTTTAATATTAACACTGCTTTAAAGGTTTAAGCACACCATGGTGACTAGAACGATATTCTCCTTTATTAGCACAGATTTGTGGTCCCAATGACAGCGACACAGTTAGTAACTTAAAGGGACTGGCCCAGGCTAAAATCATAAAATAATCGGTGATTTTATTTTGGCTTCTTAATATGACCATATGATGTAAACATGTCCATAGACTAGAACTGAAAAAGTTTTTCAATTTTTTCTGCTGCGCATTTAGCAGTAAAGCTTGATATAGAGACGAAATTCCTAATTTCTAATTGTTGATAACCATGTCAAAAATAGGAAATACGGGAATTTCGTCTCTATAACTAGCCTAACTGGTAAGCGCGCAGCAGAAAAATTGAAAAACTTTAGCAGCTCTAGTCTATGGACATGTTTACATCATATGGTCATATTAAGAAGCCAAAATAAAATCACCGATTTTTTTCATTTTAGCGTGGGCATGTCCCTTTAACCCGTATAGCACTGATGTCGACAACAAGGGTATTTTGGTGTTCAGCACCAAAATTCAAGTATTTTCTGTCACTTGAAGTTGGGGGAGTAAAAATTTAATTTGATATCTCAGAGTTCTGTATCGGGTGCTCCAGACATAATTAAAACGTCATGTAATAATCCAATTTATGTATATGTGTACCTTTATATAAAATAAATCATTATCTATCCTATATACTACAAGAAGGAACATGTAGTATGTCATGGTAATGCAGAACACCATGTCATTGATGGATCAACTTCATATTTTGCACAAACATAGGCCTTGACGCAGAGGGTGGATAATGGACTTTTATATTCCAATTAACCTGATTTTTGCTGATTAGGGCCCAGAGATCATCCTGGCTGTAGCAAACACGACAGCTGGGCCGATTTAAAAAACGCAGCTACAGGGCTGCTTCACTGTTATATACGTCAGCAGGCACTTGGTGAGGGTAGGCTTCTGAAGGAGCGAACATATGGTGAGCGATCAGGACATTGGTCGATGTGTCGATATGTCGTGTTTGCTGGGAGCAATCATGTCTTCTAGTCTCTAACTAAAGTATATGTCTCTTTTGTTTCAGTGATTCTGTTGAGATGTACCTGTCGTAGATCGCCATGGGAGACGCCCGCGTGGAGAAGGTGCAGGCTGAGGGTGCCACCAAACCTCAGCCCGTGGAGACGATCCTCAGGGAGCTGAGGAGGATACTGGAGTACCTGCTGTGTGTAGTCACGTGCGGGTGCTACCCCGGCCCCCAGGACGAGCTGCACACCGCCCAGGCCGCCGAGGCCGAGCTGATGGAGGACGAGAGGGAGGCGGTCCGAAATCTCCTGGCCTACCTCGATAACAGTCAGTATCAAATAATAGTTTGGATGACAATTCGTCCACTTGGTTATGAAAGGGTGTATCTGTCACTTTACAAAGTGGCAGATACACCCTTTCATATCCAAGGGGAGTAGGGGACGGTATATTGATAGGCCTGAATATTTTATTAGTATAAAATGTCATGGCCTACCTAGATAGCAGTCAGTATGAAATACCATTTTAGATGACAATTGGTCTTGGAAATGAAAGGGTTATCTGCCACTTTTGCAAAATGGCAGATACACCTTTTCCTATCCAAGGGGATGACATGTGCTGATATTATTCTGTGAAAGCCATAGGCTATCAGAATGGTCACACACCCGTATCGGCAAGTGTTGGTACGACACGTTCTGATAATAATAGCCAATGTCAAATAGCATACTATTCGAATATTTCTTAAATATATCTGTTGACATAGTCCCATAGCAAAGCAATTTATGGAGAAAGCCAATGACCAACTAATCCTATTAAATGTCATCATAACCTTTCGATTGGATACCCTCGCTATCATAATATTAAAGATTATTTACAAATACATAATCTTTGATATTATTGTGAGAGTAAATCAGACAATAAACGGTCTATTTTTTTATTTATCAATTGAAGTTAGCCACACCGTGACCCTAATGACTAGAGCATTGTTCCACATCTTTAGCAGAGACGACTTAACTCAGAAGTGAAAAATGAAAGTTTTATGGGCTCATATTCACATACAAGAAACGATATATCGTAGTCTTCGGATTAGTCGAGATGGCCATCTCGACCAATCCGAGCCCACGATATATCGTAACTTGTACGAAAATACAGACCCTGATACTTTAAAATATAGAATTTATATTGTAAATGTATGGACAATAATGCATTTTATTCCTTTTACTTAAATTTGCACGTTATATTACACAGTATATTTAAGAAGGTGCAGCTTTCGGAACACTTATTAAATAATACCAGCGATTCATAATACGTGAATTTCTGATAATACTGATATCTAAGCTGTTCAGCAGCATGGCAAATGTAAACAAATACCCAGAAAACACGAGACGTTGAGCCAGTGTTGAATTCATGTTGGCCCAACATGAATTCAACATTGGCTCAAAGTCTCGTGTTTTCTGGGTAGTGATCTTATAGCCGTTGTACGTATATATACTTTATATATCACTACATGGGATTACGTATGAAATCTAACGCTCTATATACGTGATATAGGACGATAAATTAGACACTCCAGCCTTGCAAGCAACAGTAGGCTTTATATTTATGTATGGTGTTAGTGACTGTAACACATCGTTTACCATGTTTACGCCTAGATACGCCTAAACTCTATGACACGATTATTTGGAGCGCATGATTTTAGTCAATTCTAAACCGATTTCCTTGAAATTTTGCACAGGACATTTCCAACTCATGTCCTAACATTGGTAAAAAATTTCGCGCAATTATATTCAATATTTCAAAAGTTAGACCATTTGACATGTAATAAAATTCCAGAATTATTGTAATGGGTTTATGAGTAGGACGTCATATTTTCAATTCACTACATGTCAAATGGTCTAACTTTTGCATGTAACTTTACGAAATTTTTACCGATGTTAGGACATGACTTGGAAATGTCCTGTGCAAAATTTCATAAAAATCGGTTGATAATTGACGGATAAATCGACGAAAAGCTCCAGATAATTGTGTCATAGAGTATAGAGATACAGCCCAATGTTGCTATAAAGCTGGGCCAACATCATTGATGGTGGCTCCGCAATAGGGCAAGATTGTGTCGACAACTCGTGCTTTAGCGGATCCGGGGGGGGGGGGAGGGGAGGGTTCTGAACCCCTTCCCAGAAACTCAGGGGGTTACAATCCAATCTCCAGGGGGCGGGGAGGGGGGGTGGAGTTTTGTCACGGACAAATTATTTATTTCAACCCGACTCGGCGGATTTCAAATGTTATTACATGTCTATATAGAACAGTTTTTAAAATATATTATTTATTTAATGCAGAGTCTGCCCGAAATTATTTATTTTTAAAATACTCCTCTGGAGATTGAATGGTGGCCTCCTAAATTACCTGAACATATCTCTTAATTGACCAGATATCGGTATTTGGTATTTAAAATTTGCCCTAATGTTGACTTAATAATCATTTTTGTACACCTAAATTTATATGTTTTTGGCGTGAGGCCTGCATATTTTCTACACTGCCCGCCGTAGACACTGCTACTTCGCATGCTAAAATTTGCAGATGGATGACGTCAATTTCAAGTATTGTAGTAAGCTTGTGATTGGCCGGCTGTTTTGCTAAAAGTATCGTGATCGGCTGACGAAAATATTATGGAGGGGGAGGGTTGGGTGTAGACAAACACCTGTGTGGAGCCTAGAAAACAGAGGATTTGACCCAATGTTGTTTCAATATTAGCCCACCGCCAACAGCGCTGGACCAACATTGAAACAACATCGGGTCAAGTCCTCGTCTTTGCAGGGAGAACTGTCGGCATTTGAATACACGCGTGCCGTCTGTGTCTGGTTGGAACAGGCTACACAGAGCTCTGTGTACATATTTTCTTGCTTTAGTACTCTAAATCCGCCTCTGACACGGCAATGCCAGGTTGTTGATTGGCGTTGGTAATTTATCACCCCATGTAAAATACCGTCTACAATCGTGCAGGTGTAGAGAACTACACTAGGACGTTTACACCATGCATGAGATGACAATAAATTTTAACGACCTCAGAAATTGATGACTTAACCCTTTAACCCCTAAGTTGATTAATTTTAATTTCCACCCACTTGAAGCTGTGTCTCGCTGACGCGATCCATTACATTAAGTGGGTGAAAGTTATTCAGATTCCGGAATAATTTCTCTGTTATATGTAGCGGATTTCTACACAGTTGGGGACAAATGCTACACAACATCATGTCTGTATAGCAGTGTATGGCATGCAGAATAGTAATTCGGCTGTGCTGTGCTGGAGCAAATTCTTACCCAGAGATTTGCCAAAATGTATACCAATCGTTTTTTTATCTCGATTATTGAAGACAAATTTCAAATTTAAAAATATAAATATAAACACTCATATAATTTTAAAAACTAGTATAAATATGATTGACGCTCAAATGGTTGAACTGCCTCTTGTACGACAAGGATCCCCCATTCCAGTAGTAGCAATACCACCTGCATGTCTATGCCTCTGGTACGACAAGGGTCCCACATCTCAGTAGTAATACCACCTGCATGTCCACAGCAAACACGAGTCGTTTAGCCAATGTTGACTCAATGTTGGCCCACCGTCTGCGACGCTGGGCCAACATTGTGTCAACATTGGCTAAACGTATGCTGCCAGGCTGACTATGTTATAGTAATTCTTCTGCTAATTATAGCTGTTAGGCTTGTGAATAAACCGTGTCGTCTGTAATTTCCCTTCATTGATTAAATTTATTCTATTAATAAAGTAAGAAACTAAAGGTACTTGCTTAAACCTCTCTATTGAGATTCCTTGTTTCAACCGTTTAAGTTTAAAAGTTTTTTTTTATATTTAGACATAAAACTAAACATCGCAATCAAAGAAATTATTACTTTGCACATTTTTTACTTTACCTTTATTTATTATTCAGGCTCTACAGGATTGATGCAAAAATATTTTTCTTTATATTCAGAGGAATTATTGTATTACACATGCTGTTTCAGTTGTCATTCTGTTGGCAATTAGGCCCACTCTTTATGATATACTTAACTGTCCAAATAGCTGCTCACTTTCAAGTCACAGTTACTGCTGTTTGTCTTTGCACTTCGCTTTAGTCAAACCAAACCACCTCTCTATAATCATGATAATTATTCTGGGGATATAAAATATGACATGCAAAAACTTCGCAGTTGTTATGACTTACACCCACCAAAAAAACAGGGGACGTTGCTCCAATGTTGTTTCAATGCTGGCCACCGTCTACGAGGTTGGCCCAACATTGAGCCCGCATTGGTGAACGCTTCGCCTTTGCTGAGTAGCTAACACAATACATTACCGGAAGCTACCCAACAGTGCCGCTTAAAGGGACTGGCCCAGGCTAAAATCATTATAAAATCGGTGATTTTATTTTGGCTTCCTAATATGACCATATGATGTAAACATGTCCATAGACTAGAACTGCAAATTTTTTTAAATTTTTCTGCTGCGCATTCACCAGCTAGACTAGATATATAAAGACGAAATTCACTTATTTCTAATTTTTGACATGGTTGTCAATAATTACAAATCAGGAATTTCGTCTCTATATCTAGCCTAACTGGTGAATGCGCAGCATAAAAATTAAAAAAAATCGCAGTTCTAGTTAATGGACATGTTTACATCATATGGTCATATTAAAAAGCCAAAATAAAATCACCGATTTTTTTATGAATTTAGCCTGGGCTAGTCCCTTTAATTGGAATTTTCACCCACTTGCAGTTGTGTCTCGCTGACGCGACTCACAACTTCAAGTGCGTGAAAATGATTCAGGTTTGACAACGAGCCATTTTCCAAGATGGCTACCCAGAAACTTGTGGGCGCGATATCATATGAACCGTTGGTTGGATCGCATGCAAATTTGCTATGGTGGCTCTCTAATTTACAGCTTCAAATGAAAGAAAAATATTTATATTGATGAAAAATAGCCATTTTCCAAATAAAACCATATATAAAACCGATTATGACGTCTAAAGTCAGTCGGCGCACTTGTGACTGAAAGAGTTAATTATGTATAATGGCCGTAGCCCCACGGTGACTTGATACAATGCCGCGCGCAGCGCGGGAGTTGTGTTTATTAACTAATTAGGTAATAAACACAACTGCCGCGCT
Organism: Flabesymbios commensalis; assembly: GCA_964017125.1. Lineage (NCBI taxonomy): Eukaryota > Metazoa > Annelida > Polychaeta > Terebellida > Flabelligeridae > Flabesymbios > Flabesymbios commensalis. Next base: position 71,862,929 of record OZ024915.1, read on the forward strand.
GCGAGCGGCATTGTATCAAGTCCCCGTGCGTAGCCCCATAACATAGGTATTCAAATGAAGCGAAAAGAGCTGACTAAAACATTTATGATGATTTCAAATTGTAAAAACACTTCGGTCTCCATGAGTTCTATATACAAATATTTCAGCGCTTAATGTATAGGATAGAGCCCGAAGAACTCGGCCTTTTCCACAGCTAAGAATGTAGAGCTCCGAGGGTTTCAACCGACTTAAAACACATCCGACCATAATCTGATAATGAGGATCCCTCACAACCAACAGCTCGGTCACACCTGACTGATTATAGCACCATGATAATAATGGTCTGTACTTTATCAACAATAACTCTCATTCCCGGCTTAGTGTGTAGTGGTCGGACACAGATAATAATGTAGTCGTGTGCTTTAAGGGTTAAATAACTAATGATTTTCCGTTTGTTGTAGTGAACAAGAAAGGTGTGAGCATCAACGAGGAGCGGCTGAGAGCCCTGTGTATCCTGTCCTACTCTGACAACACAGACTTACAGAGATCCGCCGCCCTCTGCTTCGCCGAGCTCGGAGAAAGAAGTCAGTAAAAAAATACTTTTTTGTCAACTTATTTTATTTGAAGGGACTGGCTGAGGCTAAAATCATCAAAAATCGGTGATTTTATTTTGGTCCATAGACTAGAACTGCAAAGTTTTTTTTAATTTTTGTGCTGTTTTTTAAACATTATTTCTGGGTGCTAACGAGAGCTGGGAACGATAGTAAAGTATAGAAAACTATAAAGACATCGTTCAAAGCAACGTGAAACGTGATTAAAATGATTAGTAGGTGAGAAGGCGCTGGGATATTACGACCATATAATACGTTAAGTGTTGAATACGATTAATCTGTCAAAGAAACTCTTAAATAAATAGATTGAAGGCCGCCTGTTAGTAAGCCTATTGTATCTTTACCATCTATAATTTCTTGGAAAAACACTGTGGTTTAACTTATAATTAGTATCGCGACATGTTACAAATTTTCGCCAAAAGAACTGTATAAGGTTATTTCCTGTTCTTCACAACGTTGCACCAAGAAGGTTATATATATATATAACCTCCTTGGTTACGCGCAGATTATGTAGCTGTTTTGTTTTAAACCACTGTTTTTGTTTGATTCTGATTTCAATCAGACTAGACTCATCAAGATCACAGTGTAAATTTAAACCTCTCTGCTGAATACGGCCAAATATATAGACCTAGCTTAAATGTTCTACTGCCGTCTGCAAATTTAGATCAAAGTAAACCACTCAATGCTGGCCCAACATTGAAACAATATTGGGTCGACCTCCATGTTTGTTGATATACAGATATACGTCTATACACAGCTCTTATTGCGTTTTAACTGGCATTGTTCATGGTGATTGTTATGGTGATTGAACACCTTGAATTGTCAACCCCACATATTCACTATCCACTATACTATAGTATTCCTATTGTGGACTATGGTTGTCCTCACTGCAAGCAATATACTTTTAAATCGATTTTGTCTCAAGCAAAAAAGCTATTTCAGTTTGTATGTGGAGATAAATATTTATTTCACTTTCTTTGAATTTTTCTGTCTATAAAGCTGGATCCTAAACTAGGCCTAGTATTAATCTGGAGGTTAAAGACCCGAACGAGGCGCGGCTTTACAAATTTAACGGTAATTTGATGATGCCGAGCGAAGCGCGACGCGAAATTCGTTTAAGGGCATTAAATGAAGTTGCTTATATTTATTTATTTTGAAATTATTTTAGACCTAAATATTTATTTACAACATGTTCTTACGACAATTATTTATTTCACGAAAATTTAGTTTGAAAATATTCATTTCAAAAATTGGCCCAGCCGTGCAATCACCAGACTTCCACCCTGCTACATTATCTTTTCATAGTTCGTTATTAATAAAATAAAAAAAAAAAAAAAGTAAGAGAATATACATATAAGCCTGACACCAAATGTTGGTGAGCCGACGTTAGCTATGTCTGCCAAGCCTTGAGCCAACGACTTGTTTCTTCCCCGCTCACTTGTAATGATCCAATATTGTGGAGAGCCTCCGTGACCGAGAGGTAGTGTGCTCGGCCTCAGACCGCCAGGGCTAGAATTTCGAATCTTGTGTCTGGAGGGCAATGTCATCTCACTCATCTCACCATCCTCAGGAGGTTATCCTGGCCCATTTTAGCCTATATGTGCACATGTGGCCTAAAACCTCATTCATTTCATTTCATTTCATTTCATTTCATTTCATTTCATTTGGATTCGCGTAGGTTACTAGTATAGAGCTGATCTTCACATTTTAGCCTATAATCTATGTATTAACTCTCCTCCTTCTAACTGAGCTTATTGCTTTACCCTCTAAATCCTATCATTTAAATTTTCATTTTTTTTAGCTTTAAGGATTATTGGGGACTATAGAGTCATGCTCATTATTCGTAGCGTAAATTACCCACCGTGTGAATAAGTGTCTCAAGTAAAACAAATATGAGTAGTTGTCAACCACAAAGTTATGTTTTATAAATTTTCACCCACTTGAATTTGTGGATCGCGGTAGCGAGACACAAGTTTAGTGGGTGAAAATTTTAATTATTTAATTTAGCGATTTTAGAGTTAAAGTATACCGTGGAAAAACCCTCTGGATCTGCTCTTGCTTTATTATATATAATACATTATACTCTTTATAGGCCCAACTAGATTATAGTCGACCTTCACACAATGATACATGTATGAAGGCTAAACCATTTGTGGCTCAACCCTTTAAGCCCGATCGTCCCATTTATTCACAACATTGCATTTTTTCAATAAAATTCATGTATGGGATATAGCCCGAGGATCTACATTCTTAGCCCAGGCCTTTGTCAAAGCTAAGAATGTAGAGCTTCGAGGGTTTTAACTGACTTAAAGCACATTCGACCATAAGGAAAACCCCTTATAATCAACAGCTTGGTCACACCTGACTGATTTTAATACCAAAAAAATATAGAACTACCTTGATAATTGGTCTGTATTGATAAACAATAACTCTCCATTCCCGGCTTAGAATGTCGTGGTCAGACTAAGAAAATAATGTAGTTGTGTGTTTTAACAAATGAAAAAGGTGAATAAAAATGACTTTTTGTAGCTAAGGGGAGTTAACCCTTGAACCGCTAAGCGCGACTATAATCGTTTAACCCTTTCAAGCCTGAATTTACTATTGTCATCTTCATCCACTACAAGCCGCGAATTGCTGTCGCAATTCTCGACTTGTAGTGGATGAAGATGACTTGAAGTGCGTGAAAATTAAAGAAAATCGCCATTTATTGGTAAATCAGTTTCATGGTAATTTTCATTCTAAAACCCTTGGTTGTAGAAAAATTAGTCTGTTTCCGGGCATGTAAAATGATGCTTAAATGCATGGTGAGGCCTTAAAGGGTTAAATCCGTTTTATTAGCCGACCAAAAATGTTTTTTTATTGGGGACAAAATGTGTGTTAAAACATCAAAATTTGCAAACGTTAGGTCTCTAATCAAACTAATATGAGTAAATGTGATTGACTTCATAAAACTCGTAAGAAGAACTGTTGGAGCGTTCTCAGAATTATCGAGGCTTCACCGTGAGTAAGCTAAAAAAATACCTGCTCAAAAAAAAATGTGGAAAATGCCCCAATTACACCAGAATTCAGCCTAGTTCATTTGGAAGATGAAATGATTTGATATTTTTAGACACACAGTGTGCTAAATGTACTTAATTCGATTGAGTTTATAGTTCTATAATATTATACTCAACGGCTTGTTGTTTTGTGCTGTTTTTAGTGCAGATGCCCGTCACCGAAATTATGGTGGAGCCACTGGTGGTGTTGCTGAGATCACGTGACTCTCAGGTACAGAAGGCGGCGTCCTTGGCAATCAGTAACTTCACCTTGAACGGACCAGGTAGGTGAAAACATGCTTATAGTATGCCGCTAATTTCATGTCATTATGGGGTACTTGTAAAGTGGAGTGGGTGCTATGAATTGGTTTCTCAATCAGGGTGGACATTCCAAGATGTAGTCTATAACGATAGAAATTATGATTAATTATGGTAAATTTGGTACATGTGTTACTGGCATTCAAAATGGCGTGCGTCTTGTCGGCTATAATGCATATCCACTGAGCGCCATCATAGAGGGTGCACATGAGTTAAAAAACGAATCGAAGGAACGGCGAATCGCCTTTTAGGGTCCGAACATCGAGGATTTCAGCTTATAAATAGTGTAAATACGAGCCTATAAATTTATATCTATTTTTATCTATATTTATATCATTTTTCCTTTATAAAAAATGGAAAGCGAGGGCAAACAATTGGTAAAAAGTGAACTGGGAACAACCCATAATTTCCAGGACCCATGTGCACCTTCATCATAGTGTTTAAATTTTACAACGCTGAAATATTTTTATACACATCAACCGAAAGACCAACGGGTTTATTCATTTGAAATCATTTGGCCTATAAATGTTTAAATTAGCTCTTTCCGCTTATTATCACCTTGCAATATTTTGGCCGGTCGCGATTTATACCGCCCCCCCCCCCCCCCTCCCGCTATTATCAGACTATATTTATTTCAAAAAAGTATGCAACATAATTGTCTAATATTGACGTATTTAGGTTCTTGTTTTTTTATATATTATCAAAACTGAGTTGAATTTATTATGTTGTGTTGTTTATACAGTATGCCTATTATTGGCAATATTAATATGATTACAATAAAGTTACGTCTATATTGTCTGAATCATCAAGGAAACGAGCTCAATGGCGCGACAAAAACTGCACTCACCCACTCACTCACCCACTCACTCACTCTCTCGCTCACTCACTCACTCACTCACTCACTCACTCACTCACTCACTCACTCACTCACTCACTCACTCACTCACTCACTCACTCACTCACTCACTCACTCACTCACTCACTCACTCACTCACTCACTCACTCACTCACTCACTCACTCACTCACTCACTCACTCACTCACTCACTCACTCACTCACTCACTCACTCACTCACCCACTCACCCACTCACTCACTCACTCACTCACTCACTCACTCACTCACTCACTCACTCACTCACTCTCGTTTTTGTTGTAGCGGACAACAAGGATGTATTGGTTAACGCGGGGGCTATGCGGCCCTTACTACAGCTGCTGACCGTTGACGACCTAGAGGTTCAGTGTAACGCCTGTGGCTGTATTACCACTCTGGCCACCACAGGTACGTGAAAGGGTTAACCCTTTAACTACTGGAGGACTATTGGTGTATTTTACAATCATTAATAGTCCATGGGATAAACGACCAAAAATATTTTTTCTCTGAACTTTACTCATAATTAGTTTTCTTGGTTCAAACCATAGACAACCATCTTTGTCAAAATTATATGAAAAGGTTAAACCGGGGCAAAATGTCCCGCCATTACCGAAAATTCTATTTTGTATCATATCTCGACCACAATTACAGATATCTGCACATATGAGGTGTCAATATCCAGGTTTTGATAGTGAAATAACAATTTGAAGCCAATTCTAGCAGGGTACCTTTGTCAAAATTGTCCAAAAAAGGGTGTACCGGAACAAAATGTTCCGCCATTACCTGATTACCGAGCATTCTACTATTATTTCATTAACCCTTTAACCGCCAAATTATTCAATTTGAATTTTCACCCACTTGAAGTTGTGTCTCGCTGACGCGATCCACAACTTCAAGTGAGTGAAAATTATTCAGATTTGACAAAATGGAGGTCAACTCTTTTTAAATCTTGCTGGTTGATGTCACATTTTATCTGTAACATATTTAAAATGTGATACTTAATGTGCTAATAAAAAATGAAAACCTGAATATATGCGGCACCGGCGGTTAAAGGGTTAATAGTTTATGGGATGAATGATCAAAAATATTTTTTTCTTTTAACTCATAATTAGGTTTCTTGGTACCAAAACATAGACAACTATCTTTGTCAAAATTATCTGAAAATGTATATTCACGTTTCGATAGTGAAATAACAATTTAAAGCAAATTCTAGAAGGGTACCTTTGTCAAAATTGTCCAAAAAAGGGTTAGCTGGGACAAAATGTTCCGCCATTACCAAACATTATATTATCATTTCATTAACCCTTAAGGCGCTAAGCACGACTATAATCGTTTTTATTCCGTTTTATTACTTGGTCAAATCAAAGTTATTGGAAACGAAATGTGTGCTTAAACAATAATTTTATATAAAGTCCTTGGTTTAAACAACAATATTGCAAGTGTTGGGTATCAAAAAACAAGTATGCACAATTTTCACCGACTTGAAGTTACCGCGAGCCACAACTTCAAATGGGTGAAAACATAAATAAGATAATTAACGGGTGAAGGGTCGACCCTTTCAAGCCTTACGTTACCGTTGTCATCTTCATCCACTACACTGCCACAATTCTCGACTTGTAGTGGATGAAGATGTTGAAGTTGGTGAAAAATTAAAGAAAATTACTATGTTTTAGTAAACCAAGTCTGTTTTCAGGGATGTAAAAGCATCATGAGGGCTTAAAGGGTTAATACAGTCCGTCTCTGATTATTAACAAGTTATTTAACCCTTAAAGCGCTGAATTTATGATTAGATTATGACGTCTAAAGTCGATCGCCGCACTGTAAGGGTTAAAATAGAATGAAGTATAATTTACTTTGTGTAGCGTGGATCTGGAGAAGTCACGAGACCTTCATGTCCTTCAAGCGATATTTCTGCGTAATAAATCTCCCGTAACTTTTTAAAATTACATTTTTGTTATTCTCATTTTCAGATCGTGGTAAGAGTGACTTGGTGAAGGCAGAGGGAGTGCAGCCTCTACTTACACTCACGCAGTCCGTGGACGTACGAGTGCAAAGAAATGCCACGGGTGCCCTACTCAATCTCACACACATACGTATGTATCTGCCTTTACAGTCTGATTTTTCAACTCTTACAAAAATGTGTTTTTTATCTCTGGTTGTTGGTGCGGGAAACTGGTATTTACACTACTATCATGGCAATACTGCTTTTAACATTAACTTGAAGTGTTATCTGATATCTACATAATAACAGAAAGCTTACTATAGAAGTATTAATTAAATTGATTTTAAATGTAGCTATGACAGATTTACCGAGCACATCTGTAGGCTTACGTGACATTTGACATGGTCTAGTACGATATATTTCCTATATTCGTGGGTGAGGGCTCTATCCCTTTTCCTGCTAAGTTATCGTATTTAAATTTGCACCCACTCATATTTTCGCTCACCGGCTGATATTCTGTTTTATTAGCAGATCAAATCACATTAGGATCAAATGTTTGATCTCAAATTAAACAAATATGAGTAATTTTCATTCACTTGAAGTTGTGGGTCGCGGTAGCGAGACACAACTTCAAGTGAATGAAAATTAAAATAAGATAACTTGGCAGGTATAGGGTTAGAATAGAGGGCAGGGTTGGGTACTTGTACTAACTTGAACTTAAATTAAAAAAAAACGAGTACTGGCTCGTACCAGTAGTTTCTACTTTGTATTGGCACATAAAAGGTAATTAAATTTTGTGCTTGTACCAAAGTGCATTACTAGTATACTTGGTACTTGGACGCAATTTTTTTTTCATTATAAATTTTCCTCGTATTTTACGTCATTATTTATAGAAAATTCATTTCATAACAGCGAAAAATACAACGAAATTATCATTTACTCTGATACTGATACCCAAATTAATTTATTTATAATAAAATTTTAGTTACTAGTATGTGTCAAATTGCTGAAATACGTGATTTTACATGAGAACATGTGCTTTGTCGACTATTAGTGTTTCGGAATCAGCGACTAACTGACTACACACATTATATTTAGATGTACACTGTTGTACACTGCTCTACAAAGCCGAAAGGCAGTATCTGCTTTCTTTTATAGTGAGTAGATACTGCCTTTTGTGTTTGCAGAGCAGTACTGCTTTACTTTATTTCTTATCTAAATGGGATCTCCTTCAAATTGCCGATTCACAAATTACCTTTGACATTGGCATTACTAAGACATTGGCTCGCCTCTGTTTCTGAATTGGGCCACCGTCTTGGACGGTAATCCAATGTTGTTACAACGTTGAACCAATATCTACGGATGGATATGATTACCAGTTGATAAAAAGCCATGTTTCGGTGCAGTTCGTGCATTATTACCTACCGTTTATTTATATACAGCGAGCGAGATAATTATGCGTTGATTCAATGTTGGCTTAATGCTGTTCCACCGTCTGTGATGATGGCCAAACATTGAGCCGACATCGGGTTTGCTGTCAAAACACCTCCTTGGTCAAAACAATCAATCTTGGCCCAGGCTTGTCTTAACCCTTGTCTTGCTAGGGCCGTATATATACGTTTAAAAAAAATAAAGTGTTTTGAATTTTCTTCTTCTTTCTCCTTAATAGCAATATTAATAATAATCGAAGTTAAAATAGTGCAGTACTAAATAGTAACATTTGCGAGTTAACTATGTAAGTTCCTGTGTTTGTAAGACAGTGTCATCTCATTTATCTCACCAAGGGAAAAATAATCCTTGATCTAACCATCCTCAAGAATTTTTTCCCGGCCTTATTTAGCCTATATTTGCACAAAGGTGGCCTGAAACCCCATTAATTTTATTCCATTTGTGTCAATTTCGCATTACGAATTTACGGCCTGCCATTAGGACTGTTATAGTAAAACATGTGTTATCAGAATGACGCCTTGAATGTCAGAATATCAGGCTGTTGCCAAACGACAGGCTGAGTCTAGTGAGATAGATAGAGACATGTACTGTCACGGTCTAGATTTACGTTACGATGTTTGGCACTTCGCTTTTCACGCTCTACGACCAAGGGCGCTCCTTGTAATACTGTAGTTATCTTCACAACCCAGTAAGCACAAAACATTGGTATAACATTTATGCAATGTTGGCCCAACGTCAAAGACGTTGGGCCGACATTATATTAATGTTATACGAATAGTTTGTGCTTATTTGGAACTATCAAGTGATTTACGGTAAGTTCCGACACAAAGTCGAACCCCGCACTGAAAGAGTAAAATATTTACATGTGTCCTGGACAGTGGTCGTAGACACATAACATAGGTATTAACATGAGGCAGAAAGAGCTAACTAAGACATTTATTGTGATTTAAAAAAGCCATAGTCGCTATCATATCAAATAGAAAAAACCTTTGGTCTCCATGGTTTATACAAAAATATTTCAAGGGTTTCGTGTTTGCTGGATAGCCACCACGATGTCCAGTACTAGCCCACTGTACCGCCACCCTTAGTAAAAAAAATCACTTAGGGCCTATATGTCTGTCCGGGTTGAAAAGTAACGTAAAACTAAAAGAAAACAGTTCACTTACTTAATCCACCTAGCACCCAGCTTTATTCAATATCATTTTTATGCACTTCTCAAAGTAATAAAAATATTGTGATGTGAGGATATACCCGAGTATAATATCTCAAACTAGACTCAGTCAGAGACTGCAAATCTCCGCCGAAAATAATGATTGTAATCCGGATCCTTAATCTGGATCGTAATCCGGATCATCCCCAAAATGAAATGGATTGGTCCTTGGCCGAGACACACCTCTGGTAAATGTTTCATGAAATTCCGTTCATTACTTTTCAAGTAATGCGAAGGACGGACAGACAGACAAACAAACCAACAGGGTGAACAAAAATATGGTGGTTTGAGGAAATAACCCAGTATAATATAGCAAAATAAAGCTGATAACCTCCTTATTATGATAGAGTATATCATTTTTCATTCAATTCATTTTATTAAAAATATGTTATTTTGTTGACAGAGGGTAACCGTGATCAGTTGGTTCAGCTGGGAGCGCTGCCCATGCTGGTCACCGTGTTGACCACACCGGACCCTGATGTCCAGTATTTCGAATTTCCAATTTTATTCATCTTGAGATGTGAATCGCTGTCGCAATTCTCATCTCAAGATGAATAAAATTATGGTGATTTGAGTAAATACACAAGTATAATATCCTAAACTAGACTCAGTCAGAGACTGCCAATCTCCGCCTAAATAAATGATTGTAGTCGGGATCGAAATCCGGATTATCTACAAATTTTAATGGATTGTTCCTTGGCCCGAGACAAACCTTTGGTAAAAGTTTCATGCGATTCCGTTCATTTCTTTTTATGTAATCAAGACAAACAAACACTGAATAATATGATGATTTGACGAAATACTCGCGTATATTATTTCAAATTAAAGCTGATAGTCTATATAAAATATGTGATTTTGTTGCCAGAGGGTAACCGTGATCAGTTGGTTCAGCTTGGAGCGCTGCACATGCTGGTCACCGTACTGCCCACACCGGACCCTGATGTCCAGTATTACTGTGCGGCCGCCCTGAGTAAAAAATCACCTAAAGTGACGTAAAAGTGACGTAAAACAGACGTGAAAGTTTACTTACTGGTCACCGTGTTGACCACACCGGACCCTAATGTCCAGTATTACTGTGCGGCCGCCCTGAGTAAAAAATCACCTAAAGTGACGTAAAAGTGACGTAAAACAGACGTGAAAGTTTACTTACTGGTCACCGTGTTGACCACACCGGACCCTAATGTCCAGTATTACTGTGCAGCCGCCCTGAGTAAAAAATCACCTAAAGTGACTGTCCGGACTAAAGTGACGTCCACCCAGCAACCAGTTCTATTCAATCTCATTTTCCTTGTCGCAATTCTCATCTCAAGAAGCATAAAATTATGGTGATTAAATTTTGACGAAATACCGAACTATAATATCTCAAAATGAAGCTGAGAACCTTCTTATTATGACGGACTTTATCATTTTTTATTCAATTCATTTTTTTCAAAATATGTTATTTTGTTGACAGAGGGTAACCGTGATCAGTTGGTTCAGTTGGGGGCGCTGCCCATGCTGGTCACCGTGCTGACCACACCGGACCCTGATGTCCAGTATTACTGTGCGGCCGCCCTGAGTAACCTGGCGGTCAGTGAGCGGCACAGAGTGATGGTGATGGCGGTAGGACATAACGACGCCGTGGACAGACTGATACAGCTGCTAGGATCCGCCAGGGAAAAGGTGGGTAGAATTCTAATATATACGGTTCTGCAAAGTTAAAATGTATAGTAACTGCTTACTTTCCAAGTAGCTACTGCATTTTGCCTGAGTGGCAGTGTGGTATATTACATTTTAAATTATTATGGTGATAGATGTGGGACATAACGACGCGGTGAACAGGCTGATACAGCTGCTAGGGTCCGCCAGGGAAAAGGTGGGTGGTATTCTAATATGTATAATATTCTAATATATACAGAAAACGGCGTTAGCCCATCGGTGTCGGCTCGATCACTGAAGGTAAGCAACGCCGCGCCCGGTTCATAATTGGATGGGTGACCGCCTGGGACTGCCAGGTGCTGTATACACTAGGACATTGTGCAGCGATGTCGTGTCGTGGGGTTCAGAGAACCACGTAAATCAGATGTCTCGTCTGACTGACTTTGAGTTGGACGTAAAAGAAACTCAGTGGACGCAGGCGCAGTTTCCACTCGGCGAGACCCCAGAAAATCCACAATGTGGCGCCATAGCACCCGTGGCGCGATAGCACAATAGTGCGTACTGCAGATGCAAAGCTAAAATGTGAAAAGGTGGGTACCCAGCAAACACAGGACATTTAGACCTACCCAATGTTGGGTTAATGTTGGCCCAGCGTCGAAGGCAGTGTGCCAACATTAACCCAGCTTTGGATCAATGATACGTGTTTGCCGGGTAGTAGGTGGGACATAATGATGCAGTGGACAGGCTGATCCAACTAGTAGGGCCCACCAGGGAAAAGGTGGGTGGTACTCTCGTGTTTACTGCTTTGCACAGCTAAAGTGTGGTAGCTGCTTACTGTCCAAGTAGCTAATGCATTTTGATTGAGCGGCAGTGTGATATATTTAAAATTTAATTTATTATGGTGGTACCGGTGGGACATAATGACCCCGTGGACATGATCCAGCTGCTGGTGTCCGCCAGGGAAATGGTGAGTACCCAACAAACACAAAACATTTGTATAACATTTGTACAACGTCGGCCCACCGTCTTTGGTGCAGCGTCGGTTTAATGTTGGGCATGCTGACCCAACATTAAACCGACGCTGCACCAAAGACGGTGGACCGACGTTGTACAAATGTTAGACATATGTTTTGTGTTTGCTGGGGTAGTGTTCTCACGCTTACATCTCTGCAAAGCTGTAGTAGGTGCTTCTCCAAGTAGCTACTGTCTTTTGACTTTGAGCGACATTGTGGTATATTTACATTTTAATTTATCTTGGTGGTAGAAGTGAGACATAAGGACGCCATTCGAAGAACTTGTGACGCAATTTCCAGCTTCAAATGACGAAATATATGTCTATTTAGGAAAAGTAAACGTCTCCCGAGCTGATTTATTTCATGAATTTAGCATGTATGACAAACTATTTTATCAATTTCAGTGGTGCTGTATGTGGCTTAGAATTCACTTGACGCCATATATATACGGTTCTGGCACTACAAGGGTTAATGTGACGTTTAACCCTTTGACTGCTAAGCACGACTATAGTCGTTTTTAATTTGTTTTTTTTTATCCGATCAAGTCACTGTTATTGGGAATGAGAAAAGTTTAGACTCCAAACATCAAGATTTGCAAATGTTTGGTCTCAAACTAAACAAATATGAGTGATTTTCACTCAAGTGGGTGAAAAATTGAATTATTTAACTTAGTGGTTTAAGGGGTAAAGTAATACGCAGAAAGAAAATATAATGACTGAAAAGATAATATCTTCCTCGTTAATATGGTTAATTTTTTCACCGTGGGGACCGTTTTTATATGTGAGAATCTGACGTCTGGTTAGATTCTGACATTTAAAAACGCAGTTCAGTCCCCGCACGGAAAGAATTAAAAAAAATTAAAGGCCGTAGATCCATAACATAGGCATTCAAATGAAGTAGGAAGAGCTATAAGCTAACTAAGACATTTATGATGATTTCAAATTGAAAAAACTACTTTGGTTTTCATGTTTTGTATCAACAAAGTATTTTAGTGCTTTAAGGGTTAATGACTACGCTATTTTTGCCATTTTTAGGTGAAATGCCAGGCCTGCTTGGCTCTCAGGAACTTGGCGTCTGACGGTAAGTGTTTTTATGTTCACCAATAATTATGAGTGAGAGTACTAATTACGGCTTGTATATTTCACAGCTTCAAACGCCATTTATGCATTATGATGATATATCGTCGCCTCGGAGCTAAAGGATCCTATCTGACACTCGTTAGAGTGGCAGATAAGATCATTTAGCTCCGAGGCGACGATATGAAAGATCTAAAAAAGTGGACATCAGAGTTGCCAGGGTATAAGCATGGCATATAAAAAACATATTCTGCTCTGTGTTGCGTATTTGTATTTTCAAAATTTTTATAATCAGATTATGTACAAAATCACTCTTTGATTAAAGTCTCCCGGGAAAACTATTTTCTATGCATATTTTTGCACGTTGTTCTCTTCACAAATAAACTGTGTCAGCACTTGAGCTGTCTGTCTGTTTAAACGATTGAAGCATTGATAATTTCGTCATTTGCCCTGGAAATTGCGTAGTAAATCCAGTTTTAAATGACAAATAATGCGGAGAAAAACTTCGGCATTTTGACGATTAACCCTTACAGCGCGGGGATCGACTCTAGACGCCAGATTCTGACGTTTGAAGTCGATCCCCGCTTTCCTTACAGCGCAGGGATCGCTACGACGTCAGAACGTCAGATTCTGACGTCTAAGGACGGTCCCCGTAAGAGTAAAAATATTTATAATGATAGTAGACCCATAGGTAGACTATTCAAATGAAGCAGAGATAGCTGACTAAGACATTTATGATGATTTCAAATTGAAAAAAACCCTTTGGTCGTCATGGTTTATACAAAATAATTTAGGTCTTTATGGGTTAACCCTTTGCCTTCTGATCACGATGAAAGTCATTTTTAATCTGCCGTTTTATCTGCCGATTAATTCATTGTTATTGGAAATGAAATGACTGTTTGAACATCAAGACTTGCAAATGCTTGGTCTCAAATAAAGCAAATATGAGTAATTTTTAACCAGTTGAGGTTGTGGATCGCGGTAGCGAGACACAAACTCAACTGGTTGAAAATTTAAGTAAATAAACTTAACAGGATCAGGGTTGCTGATTTCCCTTATTGTTTCAGGTGACAGTCAGGTGCTGATGGTGCGGCTAGGCAGTCTGCCAGCCCTGCACGGTGTGGTCCGTCACTCCCGCGCCGACACACTCAACGCCGCCCTGGCCTGCCTCAGAAACCTCTCAATACACAGAGCAAACGAGGTCAGTTCACAGGTCATATCCTCTTAATACAAAGAGCAAACGAGATCAGTTCACAGGTCATGACCTCTTAATACACAGGGCAAACGAGGTCAGTTCACAGGTCATGACCTCTTAATACACAGGGCAAACGAGGTCAGTTCACAGGTCATAACCTCTTAATACACAGAGCAAACGAGGTCAGTTCACAGGTCATAACCTCTCTATGCAAAGAGCAAACGAGGTCAGTTCACAGGTCATAACCTCTTAATACAAAGGGCAAACGAGGTCAGTTCACAGGTCATAACCTCTTAATACAAAGGGCAAACGAGGTCAGTTCACAGGTCATAACCTCTCTATGCAAAGAGCAAACGAGATCAGTTCACAGGCCATAACCTCTCAATACACAGAGCAAACGAGATCAGTTCACAGGTCATAACCTCTCTATGCAAAGAGCAAACGAGGTCAGTTCACAGGTCATAACCTCTTAATACAAAGGGCAAACGAGGTCAGTTCACAGGTCATAATCTCTCAATACACAGAGCAAACGAGGTCAGTTCACAGGTCATAACCTCTTAATACAAAGAGCAAACGAGGTCAGTTCACAGGTCATAACCTCTTAATACAAAGAGCAAACGAGGTCAGTTCACAGGTCATAACCTCTTAATACACAGAGCAAACGAGGTCAGTTCACAGGTCATAACCTCCTAATACACAGAGCAAACGAGGTCAGTTCACAGGCTATAACCTCTTAATACACAGGGCAAACGAGGTCAGTTCACAGGTCATAACCTCTCAATACAAAGGGCAAACGAGGTCAGTTCACAGGTCATAACCTCTTAATACACAGAGCAAACGAGGTCAGTTCACAGGTCATAACCTCTCAATACACTGAGAAAACGAGGTCAGTTCACAGGTCATAACCTCTAAATTCACAGAGCAAACGAGGTCAGTTCACAGGTCATGACCTCTCAATACACAGAGCAGGCGAGGTCAGTTCACAGGTCACAACCTCTCAATACACGGAGCAAACGAGGTCAGTTCACAGGTCATAACCTCTCAATACACAGAGCAAACGAGGTCAGTTCACAGGCCATAACCTCTAAATTCACAGAGCAAACGAGGTCAGTTCACAGGTCATAACCCCTCAATACACAGAGCAAACGGGTCAGTTCACAGGTCATCAGGGGGAGGGGGGTGCTGCCTACCGCCATATTTTTTTGCACTTTTTGAAATGAGTAGATATCAGCTTATTTCTTTTTTGTCTATTATTTATATCCTGTATAATAAGAGATTAAAAATGTTTATATCAGTAAGTTTTTTCAATGTAACTAGGACATGGGCCGGCAGGTGACCTATATAGACCTATATGCTACCATTTGTCTGCTAATCTCAATTAGGGCCTATAATACTTTTCTTTTGGTCGCGGAAGCGATGCACAATCACAAGTGGATAATAGTTAAATTTGTTAATCTGGCAGATGATTCGTTGACTATTTCCTGTTTCTTGTATTGTGTATTTCATTTTCAGGCTGCCATCTTAAAGGCGTCATTCCTCCCTGAACTCCGCCGTGTTTTACAAACGAAGAACAACTGGCAGTCACAGATGCACGCCGCGGGTACCATACGCAACCTGGCGGCAGGCGAGCACATACAGGTGAACATCAAGATTCAGGATTCATTTATTTTGTCAAAACATACATGTACAGTAATGAAATAAAATATAAAGTTGACAAGAAGATCCTCGTTAAGACAATTATATGTCGGTAGCACAAAAGCCACCTGTTATAATATTGAATATTCTTTTGAGATTAGGCACAAGACAACGTTAATATAACTTCATTTTTTCAACACATATATATACATGTAAATACAAAATTGTAGTCACCATGTGTACACATCACCTACGGTACTCAAAGGTCATACCTGCCACTATATAATGGCAGATATGACCCCCTGTACCTAAACGATGGACGTAGACGATGGGCCAACGTCAGCCCAACAGTGGGCAAACGCCTCATGTTTTCTGGGAACTTTTTTAAAGTCGTAATTACGGACCCAAGTATGGTATTCTCCCCCTTAATTTAAAAATAACAACTGAATGACGGCGGTGATTATCTCGTCATGTGACAGACTGAGAGAATGTGTCGTGGGTGGAATATTATACATTGTCAGAATTACTAACATGCTAACTCCAACTCGTGCTTTTGTGCATCGCAGTTATGATAATATATTTTGAACAACACGGCATGGCGCTGTGTCATGTTAGAACTGAAGTGGCCGTGTAGCGTAACTGTTTTACCTTAACCTTTACAGCGCGGGGATCGACTTTAGCTCTTACAGTGCGGGAATAGACTTTAGTCGTCAGAATCTGACGTCTGTAGACGTCACATTCTGATGACTAAAGTCTATCCCCGCACTGTAAGTTTAAAAATATTTCTAATGGCCGTATACCCATGACATAGATATTCAAATGAGCCGGAAAGAGCAGACTAAGACAGTTATGATGGTTTCAAATAAAAAAAATCACTTTGGTCTCCTAGGTTTTCGTTAAAAAATTCGGCGCTTTAAGGGTTAAACGTCAGAATCTGACGTCTGTGGACGTCAGATACTAACGTCTAAAGTAGATCCCCGCGCTGTAATAATTAATATATTTCTAATGGCCGTAGACCCGAAACATAGGTATTAAAATAAATCAAAGGTACATAACTGAGACATTTATGATGGTTTCAAATTGAAAAAAAACCTTTTGACTTCATGGATTTTATAACAATAATTCAGCACTCTAACGGTTATTCTGTGTTGGTTTGGTTGAACCATGTACTCTGTGTTTTCAGGAGATAATCAGCAGTGGATGTGTGGAGGCCCTGGTGACGCTAATGCTCGCCTCATCTACCAGAGGGCAGGTGATGGTGGAGGTGACAGCCGCACTCGCCGTGCTCGCCGACGAAGGTATTTACTCGCCGTGCTCGCCAACGATGATAGATTTTCCAACAAATGAAACACAATTCAGGAGAACGAATGCCTTTCAGAGCAGTTTCGGATGTTGACTTAATGTTGGGCCACCCTCTGCGACACTGGCACAACATTAAGCCAACACTAATATAGAGCTCAAAACATGTATTCATTTTATTCATTGCTGCTACAAATTTGAGAAAAGTTTTGACTCAAATTATAGAATACTGGCAATTGGGGGCTGGTGAATATAATCTGCTCCATCTCGTCAATTTGACAGCTGTCGCGTGAAATGTGTTAAGTATCTAAGGCAATATTCATCATGCCATATAACATCTATTTATCCACTAATCACGACTCCAGTTCAATTTATTTTATTTGCTGATTAAATCACTGTTATCGTGAACGACGTGGGTGTTTAAACATCAAGATTTGTAAATGTTTGGTGCCAAATTAAACAAATATCAGTAATTTTCAGCCACTCGAAGTTGTGGGTCGCGGTAGCGAGACACAGCATCAAGTGGATGAATTGATTTGGTAGGATAAGCGTTAATGCTGGCCTACGTCTAGAACACTGACACAACATTTAGCCAACACTTATATGGGGCTCGTATTCAAGCAGATATCAAATCGAATTCACAACCATTCAAAGTAGGCATAATAGAATAGTTTGGTGTAGGCCCCTATAGCTACAGGTTAATCAAAGAGAGATGTCTATGTTTCATAGACAGACTATTTTTCGTCATTTGAAGCTGGAAATTGCGTTATATCAGCAATTCCAGCTTCATATGACGAAAAACTAATAAACATTCCAACAAGGGTTAATGAATAAATTATGACAATTCTATAATGTGAACCAGGCAAGGGAAAATGACAACGAATAAATAGGCCTACACCACATTAAGAAAAAAATGTTTGTGTCACTTGATTTATATTACAATATTATTAATTTCAGATGCGACACGGAGTAAACTGCTGCAGAATCACAAAAATCAGGTATTACCCAAACTACTGGACATGGCAACGTCTCACACAATGCCAGAGGTGCAGTACAACGCCGCGGGTATACTGGGACAACTCTCGCTTATTGGTGAGTATTGCTATTCTGTCAAAAAGAAAGAACGAAATTCGATAGATTCGTAGATCTGAATGTACGAGGCGCGCATTTATACAATGCTGGGTCAACTTATAAAACGTTGGGCCGACGTTGTATAAATGTTAAACAAATGTTTTGTGTTTACTGGGTATGTGTAGCCACCCACAGATGGCTGTCCATAGGACGTTCATATTAATTAGTATACAAAATATCATTTTGGGGAATGTCCAAGTGGCCTCACATAGGAGGTTTGGCTGCTCATATAATAAGAGTGTCTGCTCATGGCAAAAACGTATAACTTAAACTATTTGTTATTTACATACATTCGGTCCCCCCATAGCCCACATTATGAGTGGAAAATGTAATTTATTATATAACGGTTATATATGTACAGCATACAGTTTTGTTTTAAATAGTCGGCTAATGCATTGTGTACTACGTGACATGAGAGGATTGTGCGTAAGCCACTTATATAAAGCATATCCCCTATAAACATCATTAACATGTAGATGTATATGTCTCACTCTTTCCGTGCGGGGTCCGTCAGAATATGACGCCTGTAGAAGCACTGAAATAATTAAAATACTAATTATAATGGGCATAGACCCAGGTCTTCAAATAAAGCAGAAAGAGATAACTAAGACATTTATGATGACTTCACATTAAAAAAACCCCGTTGGTCTCCATGGCTTATACAAAAATATTTCAGCGCTGTACGGTTAACCCTTCTCTTGCTGTAATGTCATTTAATATTAACCATTTTAAGATGAAAATGATGTCGAGCTTCAAATGACGAATAATTCTTTTATATATAAAATTTAGACACCTTAAATTCGATTATCTGCCTAACTAATCATCAATCACAAACATTTTTGTAACTGTTAGTTTATCAAATTTCATTGTGTTTTTATTTGGTATGAAACTTCTTATGAAACGTGTTTGGATTTATCAGTACAAGGGTTAAAAATGATAAACAGTATACCCGTACGCGACCGGTGTTTCTCAACTGATACAGACTTAATCAAACATTAAACCCATATCATACCTGTACACGTGTTATTCGGTTGAATTATGTTGTCAAATGTGAGCAGAATAACATTCCTTGTATTATTAATTATTATACATCCGCTGTAGTTACAGCATCCCGTTTGTTATACTTGCCGTTGTTAATCATAAAAAATCATTTTACAAATTATATATAAACATTATATTATAAAAAAACAAAACATTTTTTGTAACCTTTTGACCATCATCGCATCGGCGGGAATAATTCAACCTTTCGTACTCCAAGTCGGCGAATTATAAAACTAATTATAATCCATGCAAATTTCAAATGAAATTGGGTAAAATCTCGAAGTATCTAGTCGCTCAAATTTATATATATTACGTTTTGTATTTCTTTACTGCTCTAAGTTGAAAAAATTGACAAGCATTGTAGTTTTGTTGCAAAAATATATGCGACGAGACAGTTTGATTTGTTTGAAGTACTATACTTGCTTAAAATAATATATTGGCCCGTAAGCAAGTATCTCATCTTTTTCAAAAACAACTGGAATTATGTTAGCGATTTCAGCTTGAAATGAGTGAAAAATACCAGCTGCTAATTCAGCAGAAACAGTGCTAAACGTCCCCTTGGAGTTAGAAGGTGCTAAACTGCCACTCTGTAAAGTGGCAGTTTAGCACCTTTTAACTCCAAGGGGACGAACAATATATCACGCTTTTTTAATGGATTAGAACAATTTAATGCTGAAACTCCGTGACATTTCGCGCGGCTCCGCTATCCTCGGGTCGGATAGTCACCAGGGTAACAATAGGAAGGGTAACTCCATCCATCGCCCGTGAGAGGCCTAATGTCAAACACTCTATTGCCGGTATACAATGCTACCACGTCCTACACCAGCGCCTGCACTGATGCAAGAGCTGCATTGACACAGCAGTTGAGCGGAGGAAACAGGGTACGCCACTGGCAATCCGCCCGAAGACTATGGCCGATACGAGGAGGCTGCAGCTTCCCTTGGATGATTGCTGTAGACTAGTGCTTACGTACCATGCCGTACAGCATGCAACTGACGGAACAGATCCCTAATAGCTCTTTTCGATTCATTTGAATACCCGTGTTATGGGTCTACAGCCATTATGAATATTTTTACAATTACAGTGCGGAGATTAACTGTAGACGTCAGAATCTGACGTCTACAGACGTCAGATTCTGACGACTAAAGTCGATCCCCGCGCTGTAAGGGTTGAATCACAGTTATTGGGAAAGAAATGACTGTTTAAACATCAAGATATGTGAATGTTTGGTCTCAAATTAAACAAAATATGAGCAATTTTCAACCCCTTGAGGTTGTGGATCGCGGTAGCAAAACACAACCTCAAGGGGTTGGAAGTTTAAATAAATTTACATAGCATGATAAGGGTTAAATATATCACGCTTTTCAAATGGATTACAACATTAAAATAGCTTCCCCTTTTGTTGTCAGAGATTGCCCTGAACGTTTTATTTTTCATTTTCAGATCTTCCATCGTCGCTTCTGCAGCGGAATCTGGAAGGTATAGAGCAGTATCTACGGCTTTTCATGACACACGCCGACCCCAGCTACACCCACATAGCTTTGTGGACCACAGTACAACTCCTCCGATGTACGTATTCGACTCGAAAAGATACCTGTTTTTCTTTGACGTTTACTGCTAACAGCTTCACACTTTAGGATCAATTAATATGTTAATATTCTGCATAACTTTCAAAGCCACTGTCTTTCGACGACTAAAATTGATTGGTTTTGTAGCTCTATTTTAATTATTATTTTTATCACATTTATTGTGTATTGTAGATGTTTTACATATATATATAATAATAAAAATGTAGGTACATATGGCTTCGTTTACGAAATTTAAGCTAACATTTAATAGCATGATAATGTGTGTGACATCAAGATTTTATCACGAAACATTCTAAGGGAATATATATGCATAGCCTGATGCCATACATGCATGAGTTAGGCCTACACCTTTATTTTTCTAATTTTCTGTAATAATTACGCACGTTTCTTAGATAACATTTCCAACATATCACCCTTCTCATCGTCACATTTGTTTTGCATTTCAGTTGACATTTTCGCCAAAACATTTCGCAAGAGCTCCTTGGTGAGCTTGGTGGAGGAGATGGTGAATTTCGGGCACACGGACGCGGTGCGAGAGCTGGCTGGAACGGTGATGAAGAAACTTCCTGCCTCCTGATAGACTCACCTCCCAGACGCTGGTTCAACGTCGCGGCAACGTTGCCGCGACGTTGAACCAGCATCTGGTATGGACGGCTGGAAATCATGGTGAAATAAGTGCATATCATTAGAACTGTAGCGACGGTGGATCGAACGGTTCACCTTCTGAACAAATGGTTTGGTACCAGAAATATGGTGTCAGATTGAGAAATGGGAAGAAGGAATTTTCAGAGGAAATGGCGAAAATGCGACGAATAAGAATTTTATGTCGCATAATGGCGGGCAATGAGATGAAACTGAAACCTGCCATTTATATATATATTTCCTTACGTGAAAATGTCACTTTTTGAAAGTTGTAGATCAATGTACATCTCATATATACATGGTAGCCTTTTTACCGGTATGTGAACTGATATTAGAAACGAGGTCTTGCCATGAGCCCAGTAATGTTTGACATTTTATTTATCAGTCTACACAATACGTATGTGGGGATATTTTACTCAGTAGGCCTACTCTGAAATGATCCATAGGCCTACTACAACGTGGGCCCTACATTTCAAAAGATAAGAGGATGGCACGAGCATGACAAAACCTGAACCCATTTCATGCTTATGAAAACGCGAATCCAGAAAAGGAGGATCCGTCATCACATATCACACACTGATATCTGGGTGGACTACTGTTATGACGTCATATATGGCCCCTGGGGCGTAGCTCTGTGGATTGATAGACCTACATATTTCAGGGATTGGAAAGGTGAATTCCTGAATACTATAACGTAACTTTCTGGCTGTATGCCTACGTCACTTTGTTATGAATTCACAAACCGTGAGAGCAGTAGATAGTGGAACAACATCGCGTAAATACGAGACAGTTACCCATCGTTGTTTTAATGTTGCTGGTGGTTAGCTGTCAATGAAACAACTTTGGCTAAACGCATCGTGTTTGCGATACAACACGATATAGATAACACATTTCAGTTGTACAATGAACACTGCACCGCACCAATTGCAATTTTAATAGGAAACAAGAAATATCATTGTACTGATTCGGTTTTATTATGCCAATTACAAGATAACATTAACAGAATTGGGAGTTTCTCAATTAATAAAATTTCTCATCATGTTATTTCGCATTTGTTAACCCTTTAACCGCCAAATTATTTAACTGTAATTTTCACTCACTTGAATTTGTGTCTCGCTGACGCGATCCACAACTTCAAGTGAGTGAACATTATTCAGATTTGACAAATTGGAGGCTAACAGTTTTCAAATCTCGCTGATTGATGTCACGTTAACATGTTTAAAAGCTGATATGTAATGTGGTAATAACCACGTAAAAAGGGGAATATAATCGACACCGGCGGTTAAAGGGTTAATGAAATTACAATTGGTGTGAATGCAATGTCCATTACACAACAGTGATTGTGTTAATTTGGATATTGAAATACATACTGCGCCGTCGGAAATGAAAGTTCAATAAGAGTGTGATGTGGGCCTATACGAATTCATTATAATGTCATAAACGGCCAACGCTTTGATTATCAAACGCATATATTTATTATTGTATTGTTTGTTCGTTTGATTTTACCACACGTTTTAGCAGATATTCTGTTTTGCGCAGCCAACATGCATCAACTGCTTTTTTCAGTTGCTGCCTTTTGGCGTTGCTGGGCAGTATATTGTGAAGCCCACAGAGCTGGGCTTTTTAAAACCTAACCCTTTAAGCCCTCACGGTGTATTAAAGCATCATTTTACATCTCTGAAAACAAACCTAATTTTCCTACAACTATGGGGTTTTAGAACGAAAATTTCCATGAAACTGGCTTACCAATACATGGCAATTTTTTTTCTTTTTTAAACCACATCAGGTCATCTTCATCCACTACAAGTCGAGAATTGCGATAGCAATTCGCGGCTTGTAGTGGATGAAGATGACCTGATGTGGAAATTCAGGCTGGAAAGGGTTAGGGACAATAATTATTGTGCTGTAACATTATCCGTAGGCTTATTGTGTAGTAGGCCTATTGTGTTCCTGGATATTAAAAACATGAAATATTCTTAAACTCAGTAGTAAATGCCCATGCAGTTAGCGTCTGTGAAGCAATTAGATTGAAAATAGCTTGTCAACTAATAATTAAAATTCTATTTATGTTAATGTACTGTTGCATTTAGTGTGTTAAATATTCTCTTTTTGTAATGAAACTATAATAATTTAAATCTAAAGAATTATGAAAATATCTTACACACAAATCTCACTGAAAAAATCGCCAAATGTTTTAGATACTTATTGTACCTTCCCCGTTGGGTCTGTACAACTAGATTTGTTGATCTGCCGAAAAAGAAAAATATGTCATTTTTATATACCCGTAAGTGCATGTACATATGTTGTTTTTGAAAATACATGATATTATTTCTTAATATTTTGATATTGTTTCTCAGAATTTTTTTTTATTAAGTATATGCAACTGATATGATAACTTTTAGTTTACGATATTTTTAGTAGGCCTATATTTTGTATTGTAATGTGCTTCGAAAGAGATGATACCGTAAGGCAAACTTTTTCAGCAATATCTTATTTATAATTATTATTATGTTTCAGAATACTATGTAGAATACCATGCATATTTTGATAACAGTGTTCTCAATATGATACAAGTCATAAAGATAAATGTTTAATAAATATTTTGCAATGCATGATAAGATTTTTTCTTTTCTCTCTTGGTAATTTCTAATTAGAGAGTCACCAATTTATAATACAATATAGGTAACAAAAATGACTGGGTCTTTGGGCCACTATTGTATACATGCAGGCTAAACTGGACAAAACAACATATTGAGGATGGTGAGTTGAATCATATGACACTGATCCCAAAAGACAGGTTCGAAATTCGAGCCGGTTTCTGTATCTTAACTAAGTGAAAAGTGTCAGCTTTGTACTTAAGTACGTTACAGAAACCGGCCCTTGCCGTCAAATAGCCTAAAATATGTATTCCATGTAGGTCTATTAACGTTACTATAATTTATGAAGGTTGGTAAAACTGATTACTACATTAGAAAGACCGCGCCATATGTTTTTAAAGTAGTCGTAGTCATGATTTAAAGTTTTCATAGCATTGCACAGTGAAAAGTTTTGAGATCACAAAACAATTTTAATTAGTTTCTGTTACAGTGAAACCTGTTTATGGGAGACCAACTCTAGAGTAGGCCTACATAAAAAGTGATCTTTCAAGACAGGTGGTCTTCCATAGCAGGTTGGTTTCAATGAAAAACAGATTTTGGGAACTAATATCAGGGTGGTCTCACATAGCCTTGTGGGGTTAGCGTTTCACCCGTTCGCAACTGCTCGGCTTCTCCGACCACTGACGAGTGGCCGGGGCCCGCAAGCCTCGTTCTGATCAGCCTACGTCACGAATCGAGCACGCTCTCAGCCAAGCGCGCCACTATTCATTTTGTTGCCACTGAAGCAGACGGACGTCCCGTCGTGAGCTCAGGGGCTTAGCGTGAGAAATACCTGAAGAATGATTTAATAGGAGTTGTTTAATCCCGTCGTAAGAGTTGATGGAAATGAGGGGGAAGATAACACTTCAACATACTCATGTCAGCGACACGATCGATCCTCCTTACAACCATAGCCTGATAGCAGGTCTGTCTTCTATAACCATAGCAGGTCTGTCTCCTATAAGGGTGATCTCCCATACCAGGTCCGACTTCGAAAAAGCCCTATAACCCGTCCTAGAACTCACTCTGGGTACAACTGAAGAGCAGAGATTACGGGTTCTGTTTGAAGGATTAAGAAAAGTATGATTTATAACAGGCGGACAGTTATGGATTATTTTATATGTGAGGGTGCATAGTTTGTATTTTATTCTGTATTGAACAGAGAGACAATGTAGTGCCTTTAACAAAGGTGTCATTCTGACCTCAGAGATTATAGAGCGGGATTGACCTGAGCGGCATCTATGTGTGGAGAATGCAAAGGTGTGACACAACAGAGACGTGGAGAATGGGTAACAGTCCTATAGCCAAGCAATTCTGCAGCTTCCCAGCAAACACGAGACGTTGACCCAGCGTTGGTTTACTGTTGGTCCACCGTCTACGACGCTGGCCCAACAGTAAACCAACCGTGGCCCAACGTCTCATGTTTGCTGGGTTGTATATTTATATACATATATTTATATATATGTATATTATGGGATAGAATTACAGTGATCCTAGTTTTTCTAATGGAATGAGAGAAAGATAAGATTATAGTTAGGATGTTTAGTAAGATGGCGGCGGAGAAACACCAACTTCAAAAAATGTAAATCCTATAACTCAGTGTTAATTTCAGGGGAGAATGATTGCATAGTATCACAAACAAGGTACTTACCGACTCAGCTCATCTAAGTCGGTAAGCACACACCAATCTGTGATAGTTGGTATAAACATATTTATTTGGCAAAGGTGCTAATACAAAGGATCTCCGGAAACTGTGATAGTTAGATTGAATTGCTCCAAATGGCAGGAGCAATCTTGTTACTAAAATTTGGATTACACATCACAGTCTTATTTATTCTTGATGGCAATTAGTCATTTAAACTTAAAGGTGATCTATCATCCCTTATATAGTATGAATAAATTTGTGACAAATAAATCAAAGTTTACACAAGATGGGGCACAAGTGTTTCCTTATATGGAGTGATTGGCTATCATGTGACCGTCCGAGAGGGTCACGGTCACCTTTAAATAAAACTTTTAAATACAATTTAGGCACTAGGCCTATATAATGCACTTTGATCATAAATACCTATGTTACGTGTCTACAGTCATTATGAATATTTTACTCTTTTTTTTTTCCAGTAAGAGAATCGACTGTAGACGTCGGAATCTGACGTCTATAGACATCAGATTCTGACGTCTAAAGTGGATTCCCACGCTGAAAGGCCTTAAAGGTATACGAGCTAAAATGCTAATCCACCACATTTATGTTATGGGCCTAACCCTTACAACGCTAAAATATTTTTGTATAAATCATGAAGACCAAAGGTTTTTTTTTCAATTTGAAATCATCATTAATGTCTTAGTTAGCTCTTTCCGCTTCATTTGAATACCATGTTATGGATCTACTATGGATTACCCATATTTTAATTCTTTCCTTGCCATCTTTATACGTCGGAATCAGCAATCTGAGATCTGGAGACGTCAGATCCCGACTGTAAAGGTTTACTATCAGCTTAACTTTTGAGAACGGCCCAGAAAACAATCCCAGCACCGTATAAAAACTCACCATCATTATAATTACAAACCTGGGCACATAAATAAAGATAAATATATAAAACTAGCCAAACTATGTATCGCTCAACAAATCATTTAACAAAAAAGCAGATTATCGGAGCAGTTCATTTATTTTCATTCAATCCCAACAGAGAAATGTAATTAGTGCAACAAATTAAATTACATTTTCACCATATTCACCCTCTGCCAATAAAAAGCAAACTTTGTCTGCTATGAGAACTTACATCCAATACATGGTAATTTACAGTATTTTTTTGTTGAGAAAACGTCAAGAACATGGAGATAGTAGTGTATATCACACATCAATCACAGACACACATTTGAAGAAGCAGTCTAATCCTTCTTTTCTAACTTCTTCAGGTCGGCTATCTTCTTCTTGTGTCGCTCAATTGCTTCCTGTCAACATAGGATGTTTAGTTTAAACTACCGGGTATTATAATTATCATTCCTGTTAAACGTAAAATTCGGGCGAGTTCGAAATAAACTGTAAAAAAATCTATACAATGTCTACAATTCATGTTGACACTTATTCATCAATTTAATACCATAAACAATGTGTATTAATTCTGTCAATTGCAAACATTGAATTTGGTTTCTTTAAAAGAACCTCAAAAAACGTATATTTATTATCATTTTAGAACGTTAAGTTATGGTTATTAAAATAGGAGTTTGAAAAAAGTTGGTTTGATGTCACTTCCAAAAATTGAAGAATCATTGATAATATAAATTAAAATTGCATTACATATTCTACACATAGTAGAGAACAGGACACTTCCACCAAGACAAAATTGTCATTGGCTTGGGAGCCACCTCAAACACCCCATTTTCTAATTATTTGCTGACACTTGCTACTATTATGTGCACAACCACTGTCCAAAAAACTAAAGAAAAAAATTACTGAAAAAACTACTAACAGTCTACAGTTTATCATACAATGACTAGAGCAACATTAAAACAAGATAAAAAGATAGTGTATCTTCATTACAAAACATACAAAGATGAAGTATATTCCGTCAACATTATATATCATATATTTTTACCAGTGAAAAAAGAGTATTCCACTGCATGTAAAGCTGATTTATGATTAGTAATTAAATGACATTTCTTAAAAATATTATATTTTGAAGAAAAAATAAAATTACGTTGGTACAAAAACGGGTAATAACGTAGGTTTAGATTTCAAGCAAGGAATAACTAAATGCTAACTAACATAGAGCCAATCACCAGACAACACAGTGAGTTAGAAAGAGAGGCGGTTATTTAATTGCCTATTTCCAACCACAGTTTTATTATAATTACATTGATAGATGTACACTAACATAAATAAGCTCTTTCACTTCTCTGAAAGTTTTTAGATCTTGTCTTGTACTAAATCAGGATTAGATGATAGTCGACTAGACCAGAGGGGTATACATAATAGTCCAAAAACAGCAGTTTTATCCGAAAAGCAGACATGCCTTATTCTCTTATTCCAATGCTTCCACAATTCTACCATCGAGTTTCCGCCAGGAATGTTTGAGTGGTGGAATATTTTTCATTTTCTTTGCCAACAAGGCAACATCGCCCCTTTGGATGCTGAGTGTGTGTGTGTGTGTATGTGTGTGTGTGTGGGGGGGGGGGGGGGCTGAACCCCCCCCCTCCCCTGACCATAATAATGAATTATTTACTAATTCAGTTTTTCCACTATTTTGAAAGTAACATTTTCAGATTTTCAATCATTCAAGCCTGAATTTACGATTAAAAAAATCTGTCGCAATTCTAGACTTACTGTACAGTAATACAGTGAATTAAGATCAACTCAGTGTCTGACAAATTGAAAAAAAATGATAAAAACTCATAATGATACAGAAAACCAAGACAGCTTTCAGGGATCCATAATGATGCTTTGGGGCAACATGAAAGGGTTAGAACCTACCTGATGCTCTTTGACCTCCTCTTCCAAATGCTTCAATTCCTCCACATGATGTTCATGTAGAGCTTCTAATTGCATGGCTGACTATAGTTAACCAGCAAAACAGCATTAAAGGCCATACATGATATCATTGTGTTAAATCACCTTATGATTGTCCAGAGGTTGTTCAACTCAGTTCTGAGGCCAACTTAATTTAAATATTATACATGCAGGTGTTGATGTGTTTTCCTATTCCAGAAAGTGAAATGAAAGAGACACATTGAGAGAGGACAACACAAAAGAAAAAAGGTGTGAAGAATTGCACTGGCAGATGCGATTGGAGCACAATGATATCTTGGGAAATGTGGTGATCTAGGAATCAGCAGGGAGTGAGTGAGCAAGGACACTACAATACAGCACAATATACTAATTTCCGTTCAAAAGAGATTAAGGCAATACAAGTCGGGAGTCACCAACACTATAATAGCCATCACATTGATTTGTCGTGCATGTTTATTGCTCATCATTCAGTCTATTCTCAACAGATTTTCATGAAAAATTTACAAGCACTATTTTCTATCCTCAACCAGTCAATTATGGGGAATTGTATTTCAATAGTAAGTCTATATGACATGTAATATAACTTCAGGAGAATCAGTTGAGAATTGACCGAAAAGCGAAAAACAGGCGTTACAAGTTAATGAGATGGCGACTATATGTTGTTCGAACTCCCTCGTGACGGCCACTTAGGGAGTGGCTGTCATCGGAGAATTGTACCTGCATAGTCTAAGATACCTATCTTGTACTGCACCTAATCTCATTTCAAAGGAATTTAGCATACTGCTATGGAGGTTAAGCGACTAATTACACAGAGAGTCAGTTACTACAAAACTCTTTAATGACAACCATGCTACCTCATGGTCATCAATCTGTTCTTTGTGATGGTCAATTTCATCATGGAGGGATTCCTTCAAAGCTTCTAGCTGTTGCTGTTGCTGCTCTCCGAAAAAAATACAGTAGAATTCATAGTAGAACAAAACGATTTATATTGTAAAAGTAAATGTGTATGCATACAGCTGCTGTACATTCTGAGCCTAATCTATATAGCTCATTTAAAAAAAGTAGTTATTTTGGAGGCAGTGGTGTTGGAGTTTTCAAAAGGCACTTATCAATAAAGCTAGTGCATTATATGATCTATGTTTAATATCTTCAAAAATTATTGTACATAAATTTATGCATTTGGCAATATAAGAAAACTTCTTAAAAATGCAAAATTAGTAAAAAATGTGTTTTACAACATTTCTACAACAAGATGCCTTTTCTGTCATAAATTATTGCTATATTTATTCCGAAACCTCCCACCTTTTCAAAACAAATCTTCAAAGCTGTTTGTTTTCCCTGTTTTTTCAGACGTTAGGCTAAGGCCTAAAAAAATTCTAGTTGCAGTGTGCATGACTGGCACTCGCCCGCTCGCTAATGCGAGTAGGAAAAAAACGGGCGAGTCCATATGTCCAAATATTCTGTTTTTAACATATATAAGTCATAGCTTTTTGTCAAATGGGCGAGTGATATAATCAGTTGATTATTCACACTGTAGTTGGTTTCCGTTTGGATGTGAAAATAAGAGCATGGTAGGAAGCAATATTTTTTATCTTTTTTTTTTCTATAAGTTATTTAGCGTAGGGAGGAAAGTTATTCAATTTAATTTCTATTATTTATGTGGAACCTTGTGATTCTTCCTGTCACCAGAATTACATGTACGTAGTCAATAACAACAGTCGTCCTAGAAAAAGCATGCAAGCTCTAAATATGTTGACAACAACGTTTGACTATGATCATAAGAGCAATAATCAGAGAATTGTTCCAAGAGTCTGTAGCATAGGCCCCTACTCATGGCACAAAAATAAGGGCATTCTGGGTGTCCGAGACAACCCATTTTGCCGTCGGACAACCCAGTATCAATCTTAAGGTTTCCGTCGGAAAAACCAGTAAAAAATTTATAAAGATTTACAAAAATATGCAAATTGTTTCTGTGCATGGCGCATTAACCCTCTAACATGTGAAATAAGCAGGAGATTTGCAGGGAATCACCAGCTATTGTTTTAAAATAAATTTATTTTTCAAAAATAAATATTGTTTTTTTGTGCCCCAAAATTAGGACAACTAAAAAATCTCGCGGACAACCTGAAAAGTTGACCTGATGGTCCGCCGGACAACCAGGCCAACAAGCCTTATTTCGTGCCTTGCTACTGTCACGTGTGTACTGCTATGTTTCACATACAGTGTGGGCCTACACACAACTCTCATCCAAAGCTATCGAGTAAAAGATAGAAAGAAACAAAATGACTACAGTCAAAGACAAGTGCTATTTTTATCAAGACAGAAAAGTTACACAATGATGAGAGAAAGATTTAAAATATGCTAAGCTGCAGAAACGTATTTTGTTTTTATTTATTTTGTAATTTTGCCTATTCCTCCCTGAGTGAACAACCAGACAATCATAAGCATGATAATACAAACATTCATACAAATACATGTAGATTCTTTAAATGTTACATTTGATTAATTAAATATGATATTATAAAATGTTCATAATTCCCTTTAATCCTTTTACCGCCAAATTATATATAATTGGAATTTTCACCCACTTGAAGTTGTGTCTTGCTGACATGATCCACAATTTCAAGTGAGTAAAAATTATTCAGATTTGACAACACATCGGTCAACTACAAATTGAACACTCAGTTGTTTTGAAAACAATGCAAGAATACCCACCAGTTTTCTGAAATACATTTCTTCCTGTGCCGCCTCTCGTTTACCCAGGGAGCCTCCAGCATCTCTATACAATCAAATATAAAAATATACAGTAATAAATGGCATCAGCCCTTATAGTGCGGGGATCGACTTTGCACGTCAGATTCTGACGTCTAAAGTCGGTCTAAAGTCGATCCCCGCACTGTAAGATTTAAATATTTCTAAACGTCGTAGACCCATAACATAGGTACCGGTATTCAAATGAATCAGAAAGTGCTGTCGAAGGCATTTATGATGATTTCAAATTGAAAAAAACACCTTCGGTGGCGATGTGTTTTACAAATTTATTCAGCGCTTTAAATTAGGGTTAAATAATAAAATGACGTTAATAACTGATCAGAACACATTGTCAGAGACCTCAATTCAGAACGAAGAAAAAAGCAAGATAAGAAAAAATAATAAGTCTAAAGATAACAGAAGATTGGCCTGCGACACGGCCAACAGCGCACCTGGGAAACCTTTTAATTCATCTAGACACTAATTGGTGCCCTCCTCAGGGACTTTTGACTAAAATTTATGAGTACACAGCAATTGAAAATGGTTATTTTAAATAATATAACTTTGAAGAGTGAACTGTGAAAAATTCGGGAGATGGGAAAACAGGTTGAAAATCGGGAGAATATTTCTGTCATTTTTGTGACACATGTAAATCAAGAAAATATCTTAATTATGTTGCATTATTACCTAAATCTAAAAAAATGTGTTTCTTTAAGAATAAATGTTGAATTCCTGATCGATTCCTGCGGTTGCCGTAATCTTATCAGTTGAGAAAAGGTTCAGCAACACATAGCGCTAATTTTTCTCTTTTAAAGCAATACAGTACACAATGCCCACATTTTCTATAAGTGTCAAGTTGGCAGTACATGATGATGTAGTCCCATTGCACGAAGCAATTCTTACACCTTTTGTCAATATGAACGTAAAAAAAGAAATCGTTAAACAAACAATTTATTACTTAACCAGAACTAAATTAAGCACTAATTTATAGAATTATAGAAAGTCCAAGATTTTAACAATTTTACTTACCTGATTGTACCTCCAGTACCACCACCCTGAAAAAGTTAAAATAAACATTCCTAACCCTCTCTTAGTAGATATCTTACAGACATAAATCTAAAAATACAGCTGAAAAAATCTTACACTTTTGTAAATACACTGTAGTGATTTTTACGATAACAGTTCGATAGGTGCACATTATATTGGTGTACAAAAATATAATAAATATACAATTATCAATGTATCCTCATTTTTTATGTGAAAGTGTTATATCAGAGTATGTCACACAGTAGATATCGTACTCGCAAGTGGCAAATAAACGTACAGCCACTGTGTTAGCCAGCGACCCGTGCACCCGTCTTTTGGACGGGTATAAAGTCAAAAAAACGGGCAAAAATTGTCCAAATTACACTATAAAGGAGGAAATGCAAGGGCAGTTTTGCTAAAATTGAGAAAAAACACCGGAATTGTCTAATCCTAGCTAAGACAGTGCGTACCGGTACATTTATTTTTTTTGGTGGATATCCTCTAGGTATGGGCTTATCACAAAGAGTACGTAAATATTGATTTTTTCACAGGCCAATTGATGTGCCCTGTCTTTTGGCTAAATCAAGCAAAAATGTTATTAGATTTACACAGATATAATGTTAGCTGTTGCTACATCAAACTACTGAATTTTCTTTTGACATGTAATACTGTTAAAGAGTGATAACAACAAATAATAGTCACAATTTTGGGAAAATATGCATTCTTTTGTCATACAATTTATACCGGTAATATTACAGTTGTTTATTCGGCACTTGAGAGTGGTTCATATCAGGGTAGGTAGTTCTCTCTATTTACACTGTACCCTAATTACCGGATATGAAAGTTAACCCTTATCCTGCTAGTCACGACTATAGTCGTTTTTAATCTCTTTTATTAGTCCACCAAATCACTGTTATTGGGAATGAAAAGTGTCTAAACATCCAGATTTGCAAATATTTGTGTCCAAATTAAACAAATATGAGTAATTTTCAGCCACTCGAAGTTGTGGGTCGCGGTAGCAAGACACAACTTCAAGTGGGTGAAAATTTAAATAAATTAGCAGGCAAAGGGTTTAGTGGTAATTGTCAGGATAACACTAAGCATCACATTAGTATGACCTATTTGGCCGGCTATTATCTTGATTAGCAGGTAAGGCCAGTT
This sequence comes from Flabesymbios commensalis, assembly GCA_964017125.1. NCBI lineage: Eukaryota > Metazoa > Annelida > Polychaeta > Terebellida > Flabelligeridae > Flabesymbios > Flabesymbios commensalis. The sequence continues at coordinate 71,896,684 of OZ024915.1, forward strand.
TTTTAATTTCCTGGTTTACATTCTTTTTGGTGCAGATTAGACTGTCGGAGGACGAATTAAAATAAAAATAAAGTTAGGAGTTTTATTTTTTAATAAAAAAATTGGGTCGGGGGACGAAAAAAAAATCAAATTAGGTTACGGCACCATTTTTTTCAACAATGACAGTAGACCAATTAGAAGTTCCAACTCATAAGGGATCAGGCTTAGCCAATCAGACGACGTCATGCATACAGCACGCAGGGAAAGGAAGGCCATAAATAGTCAGTATTAGAGTGCATGTGACTCTTGTCCTTATTTTATTTGTTTTCGTTGGGAAATTGAATTATTAAATTTATTTAATTCAAATACAAGAAGGGTTAGGTCAGCGGAAATAAAAAAAAGGTCATTTTAGAGTTTTAATTTTATTCTAAAATTGCGAAAATTGGGATCCGTAAACCAAGATATTTAAAAATTGTGGCCTAAACTAAAAGGGTCAGGTGATAAATGTCAGTATAACACTGAGCACCACTTTATTAACCCTTAGCACACTGATGTTGCCTACAGTAGACATTTTGTGTTTTTACTAGCTCCTGTATCACAAGTTGTTGAAAGTAAATTATGCTTTCAATCTTGCAACACTTATAATATTTTGGGACCTAAATTTCACAAATAACACAAATTTTCAGTCACTTGAAGTTGTGGATCGTGGTAGCGAGACACAACTTCAAGTGACTGAGAATTTAAATGTCTTAACTTCGTGCTCTAAGGTTAATACTTACTTGGCCGGCTCCGCTTCCATATTCACCACTGGACATCAGCCGGGTCTGGCTGTAACAAAAACACAAATAGTTGTTTCACTAACATTGTATGACAAATGTACATAGGGCTCTGGGGCTCGTTCCAATAAAAATTCTAAAATTAAGATTATCTAAACTTTCTTTTTTTTCCATCAGAAACGATAAGATACTCTTTTAGTCCCCCACATGAGCATTGAACTCAAGACATGCAAAGCCGAAAGCGACTTTTTAAGCTTAATTAGCTTCAAAATTAAACCTATGGTGATCAACAGGAGCTGACTGTTGCGCGATCGATTTAACCACTATTAGCACCCTAGAAATACAATATAATTGTGTTTAACCATAGACATTGTGGGAATGGACAACAGACTCAAATCTCACGACACTGATTGATGTGCATGAGCTTCCGTCAGCGACAAGTAGCGAGAAAAGGAATAGTTTACTGCCGCTGTAAACTGTCAACCATGTGCTTTTAGATCGTTTTTTCATAGGTATGTAAAAATTGTGTTGATCACAATTTCAATCACAGTCAAATTAAATATTAACATCAATATCTTTCGAATTGTAACAAATGTATTCGATAAATGAATACATTATAATAGTTCCTTTTGCTTCATTATCAAAAGTATTTAAATATTACAACAAGAATAAAACATCCAAGCCCATAAAGTATCCTCCTCCCGTGAAAATATGTGAACATAGATCATAGACGTATACAGACCATGTCCAATACACCTATAATTTGACGTCTATACGTGTATTCAATTCAATATGACAATTGTCGGAATTTACAATTAATGTCTACCGACATGCTGGCTTAGTGACCCAGCAAACTCGGGGCATTCACCCAGAGCTGTTTCAATGTTGGCACACCGTCTTTGACGCTGGCTCAACATTGAGACAGCATTGGGTGAATGTCCCGTGTTTGCTGGGTACGCTACAGTCAAGTTTGAAACAGCTTCACTGTGGCGTCTAATTTATATCGCAAACCTCAATTGTCATGTCATTGTTTTTAATGTATATAATTAGCATGAACATAAAAAAATACATTATTTTGAACAATTAGTTGGTTCAGTAATTTAAATTATAGTGACAGAATAGCCTAAATTACTCGCCTATCGAGCTGATGAAAAATATTAAATAGACAGCGTGAAAGGTAGACCGGAAATCAGTTATCCCTTTTCCTAGCCGCGCATGTGCGCCGTAAGTTCACAACAATCTCGCGCCTGTTGGTTGTCCATATCTAGAGGCCTATGGTTTACCTAACTTAGTGACCATTTATGCATGATCCACTTGGCCGATTTTGAAACATCCTATGAGATTTTTATCATATGAGAGCATTTTTGAAACACCTCCAAAAATATTTATACACGACATCTAAAAAATGTGCTTCTGCTTTGCATTTTTTAAACAATAGGCCATGTAGACCTAGATTATACTACAATTCTGTAAATAGTAGTGTATTCTAACTCAAGTGTTGCAGGCACCTATGACTGTTTGCTTAGACTTTAGTTTAGCTAGCATGCAAGTGGGCTGCCCGGTCCTTCCGACAAGATATGGATTGCTCAACACCCTGCCATTTGATTTGCTTCACGACCTTCACGATATAGGCCTACTAGCCTATAGTATATCATTACATGAGCCCCTACTTTAGTTCATAATAGTTTCTGCTCGCTCTCTAGGCAATTACATAATGCTTATAGGGGGGTTAAGCGCAGTCAACGTAACGTTAAAAAGCGTTACGAAGGGGGGGTCAAAAATTGTCAAAAAAAGCGTTACGTAATTGTTGAACGGCCCCCATGCCTATTCATATTAATTTATTCTCAGAATTTCAATCGTGGGACATGTCAAATAGACCCAAATCTAGACTAGCCTTCTACATGTTCTAGGTCTATTTGACATGTCCCAAATCTAGACCTAGTCTAACTTTTGAAATGCTGAATGAAATTTCGCGAAATTTTCAGCGTTTTGCAAATGACTAGACCAGAAAATAATGGTTATAAAAATACTAGTTAGCAAAAGCCACCCTCCACAATGTGTTACGGGTTAGCAAGCATTCCATATCTGAACCGTAAGATAGCGTGTCGCCGGCGGTTCGCGATCGATTTAACCCCTAATAACACCCTCAAAATACATTTTAATTGGGTTGACCTAACTTAGTGACCTTTTATGCATCCACTCAGCTGATTCTGAAACATTCCATCAGTTATTTATCAAGTGAGAGCATTTTTAAAACACCTCCTGAAAAATATTTCAGCCATTTCAACCATTTGTGATGATGTGAGTATCTTACGTTTCAGATACATGCTGCGTTCTAACCCGGAACATATAGTTGCAGTCAACTTCCACCAGCGTTGGGTGTTTTTCGCCAATTTCTCCAATTCTAAATCAATTTTCATGAAATTTTACAAGCTCTCTTTTCAAGTATTCTGGCGCCTACCCTGAAAATTTCGTAAAATTTGCAAGAGTATTTCAAAAGCTAGACTATTTGACATGTAGTGGAATTTCGTGATTGAAGATGATAGCGTTTAATGGGTTTATAGAGGAGCGTCATAATTCGCAATTTAAACTACACATGTCAAATGGTCCAACTTTTAAACTACATAATAACTTTTCTTGAAATTTTCAGGGAAGTTGCCGTTAGAATAAAAAATAATGCTTGCAAAATATCATGCCAATCGGATGAAAATTGTGTGAGTAATTAGGATTATTAGTGAAAAGCATGCAACGCAAAAGTGACAGATTTAATGTGACTTTTACTTTAGTGGAGGGCGAGATCGTTCTAACTAAAAAAGTTTTTGTAAAATTTTATGAAATTCGGTTGAGAATTAACTGAGAAATCATCGAAATTTCGAAAACATGCGATACAAATTAATGTGACGGCGAGTGCGAGTATACTCGCCCTTATAACCAGTGCATACGGCGTGCGTGCTGACCGGCTGAACCGGCTGATCAGCGCTACGCCTACGTGCTGACCCAGCGCTGTTATCTACTATTATCACCGATTATCGCTCATTCTGAATCGAATGACTGACAGTGACACATTTAACGCGTAGACTATTTATAAGCGAATAAATAACATTAATTCGTTAATCTGACAATCAGATAAAATGAGTTACACATTCTTAGAGAAAAAATATTCGTACCACGCCAAGCGAAAGACTGTGCTATTTCTTAATAATCGCAAGGCCATTTTCTCAGTTTACCCTTTGGGTTTGGTTTGAGAAAAACTGAGAAATGAACGCAAGGTCACTGTTCACAAGAACCAGTGGAGATGATGTCCAAGTTATAATCGCTGACCGGATGCAGAGATGGAACATTGGTTGATAAATGGAGGGATTCCGCTTCCTTGAATAATAGTCTCTAGAGATCAAGGAAAATATTCCTTGGCTAGATATAATACGTATGATAATATGCAAAAGGTGTTCACATAAGTGCAATATGGAATTCGTCCAATGAAACAATAAATAATGTGTGAGCCTTTAGGCCTATTCAATCATATCGCACGGAAAATCAACAACGTTTGTATCTTCTCACACGATCATATCACACATGACATAACCACCATATATTGCAGTTTTCAATTAGGCCTACAGCCAAAGTGCGATTACCCCGAGCAGACGCGTCAAGCAAGCCACTCCACAGAGAGCATAACAGCAATGTTGGCGGGACCGTCATTCCGGGGGGGGGGGGGGTATACTCGCCTTAGAAATGGGTGAGGGTGTGCCTCCGGCATGTTCAAAACCTGACCCTGTCCCAATTCGCCTCGCGGCTAAAAAGACACCCTAGCTGTCCCAATTCGGAAATTAACACCGAATTTAATTGATCGGCTAGCTAATTATGGTGTAATTACTACCAATATATTTCATGTTTTATGTTTTTTTTAAGCTCTTTAATATTTGTTTATAACATTTTGAGGCTATCGGGCTAAAAAATGTGATGGAATTCGGCTGATAATGGCCTGAAAAATCAGCAAAATACATGCTAAGCGGGTGCCCAGAGTTGGAAGCTTAAAAAAAGGACCCTGTCCCAATTCCGGAAGCACAAAAAGACACCCTGTGCCAAAGCTGGAAGCTCAAAAAGGCACCCCCCCCCCCCTCCCGGACCGTCATTTCCAGCTGCGAGCTATGTATAGCGATATCTGATCTATCAACAATAAATGGACAAGTGAACAGCATCTAGTTATTATATTTGATTCTTCTTGGCGAGCACGAGACCCTAGAGCAAATTAGAGAGTTAGAGCACAACTGGGGATGACGGACTACCAGAGTCTATCTTACCTCGACCTCCTAGCCTCAACAGGTAGGTAGGGAATGCGCCGTTTGTGGCAGCCCACAACATCAGCTCTACTAGTTTCTAGGATTATTTAAGAAGCAGTTTCAACTAAAGTGATGGATTAGTAATGATGTTGTTATGAAAATCTCAAGAACAAGTTGTTCGTGTCAGACAAACGAAATTTTACAATGACTTTGGATTATCAATTAGATACGTTTGTTTCAAATGTTGGATACATTATACCATGCTACAAGTAGTAGGCTTACTGTGTACGGCGCTGCTGTATAATAGCTTGCTGCTGCAGTCATCAGCCATGGATCAACGTGTTGCTGAACCATCCCGCGTGATACGGTACACAGCTGAGGAACATAAATCTTTCAACATTGGTGAGTCATTTCGAGCACTTCCCAATGGGTTGTTTGATACACTCAGGCAAGTGGGCATTGCTAAGGTTCCACGTGTACATAGAGGCTGTAGCGGGGGGCGTAAGCCTATCCCTGTGGTTATAACAGACCGACAAAATACCATCTCAAATAGTGACACACAGCATGGCATTACTACACAAAATATCTCGTCTGTGCCCAGAAAAACTACACACCCCGCAGAGGCCGCCGAGGAGGGGGTGTGGCAATATTGCACAGATCCGGAATTACTGTGGCAGTAAAAAAAACTAATCAGGCAAAATCATTTGAGAACATTGAAGCCACACTTAAATCTGGCTCTACTTGCATCCGATTTCTGGTCATTTACAGACCACCCCCATCCAACAAAAATAAGCTGAGAAAGGCAATGTTTTTTAATGAATTTTCTGCATTTCTTGACACATACGTCCTCACCCCTGCAAAGATGATAATAGCCGGAGATTTCAATTTCCATTGGGGAGAAACAGATAATATTGATTTCAAACAATTCAAAGCTTTATTAGATGCACACAATCTCTTCCAACATGTCCATAAGCCTACTCACAATAGTGGCAATATTTTAGATTTAGTGATGACACGACAGGACGAACAAGTGCTGCACTCTGTGGATGTTGGCTCGCTTCTGACGGACCACCATGATGAAAAGCTGTGATAGATTTGCCAAGGCCACACACATGCAAAAAAGAACTGGTTTTTCGAAAATTGAAGGCCATTGTTTTCGCAGCCTTCAATCATGATCTGATTCTTTCCGACCTGATTGTTCAACCCAAAAATGATCTAGATGAGCTTTTGAGGCAATATAACACCATGCTAAAAACTAATCTTGACAAACACGCCCCTCTCCAGAAAAAAACTGTGACAGTGAAAGACCCGGTGCCATGGTACAATGATGCAATTAGAAAGGAAAAAAGAAAGAGACGGCAGTGTGAGAGACGCTGGAGACGTACAGGTCTCACTATACATCGTGAAATATATGTCTCCCAGCAAATCCTGGTTAACCAGCTCATATACCAGGCAAACGTTGATTTATATTCGGACAAGATCAGGTCATGTGGGAAGGATCAGCAACTGCTGTTCAAGGTTGTGGATGAGCTCTTCCGTCAAAATAAAAAGACAGAACTACCGGATTGTGACTCTGATATTGATCTTGCTGACAAATTTAGTGAGTACTTTGTGGACAAAATTTCTAAAATTCGTAGAAATCTAGATTTAAATTCCCCTAAATCACCAGAGAAAACATCTTAACATGTCGAAAAAGACACCAGTGCCTCCATGACTTCTTTCACACTAACAACCATTAGCGAAATTCGGAAAATTATCCGGAAGTCTGCATCAAAATCTTGCTCGTCGGATCCGGTCCCAACATGGCTGCTAAAGGAGCACTTGGATGTTCTGCTGCCTGTCATCACTGATATTGTAAATATGTCTCTAGAATCTGTTTTTTTCCGGATGAGATGAAACATGCAATGATTAAACCCTTGCTTAAAAAGTTGGGTTTGGATCGCAATTTACTGAAAAATTTCAGTCCTATATCCAACCTGACATACCTATCAAAAATTATTGAACGAGTTGTGGCATCACGCCTATCTACCCAAATGAATGAGAACAATCTCGCAGAGCCCATGTAATCTGCCTATAGGCCGGGGCATAGTACTGAGACAGCACTATTGCATGTGCATAATAACAGCCTGAGGGCTGTGGATGAACAGAAGGCTGTAGCGCTGGTATTGCTTGATCTCAGCGCTGCATTTGATACCATTGATCACAACATCATGCTGTCGTGATTAAGCAAGATACTTGGTGTGAGCGGCATTGCACCGAAATGGTTCGAATCATATCTTAAAGGAAGAAAGCAGTCCGTTGTTATAAATGAACCATTGTCATGTCCTGTTGATGTGTTGTTTAGTGTTCCACAAGGCTCGGTACTTCGTCCAAAATTATTTACAATTTATACACTGCCTATTGCTGACTTTGACGTAAATACAACCTGGAGATTCATCTATATGCAGATGATACACAGATTTACATTACCTTTAGGACATCAGATAACATCAGTGAAGAAATTGCCATAAAACTTGTTCAATCTTGCATTGCTGAAATTAAAATATGGATGTTGATAAATAAATTGCAACTAAACGATGAAAAAACTGAATTTCTGCTTATTGCCTCACCATATTGTCGTAAAACTATCACTACCACACATATTGACATCGGAAATGACAAAGTTCCGTCAAGCACAAGTGCGAGAAATTTAGAAATAGTGTTTGATCAACACATGAACTTTGAAGAACACATAATTAATATCAGGCGTTCATGTTTCCAACATCTGAAACGAATCAGTGACATCCGAAAATACATCACGGAGGATGCCGCCAAGCAGCTGGTACATGCTTTCATAACCTCTAGACTCGACAATGGAAATTCTCTTCTCTATGGTTTGCCAACATCTACCATCAGTCATCTTAAAAAAAATCCAGAATTCAGCCGCTAGACTGATCACACGCACTCGCAAGTTTGACTCTATCACACCAGTGCTGCGAAATCTGCACTGGCTGCCTATAGAAAAAAGGATTATTTTCAAAATAAATGTATTGACTTTTCACGCTATGCATGGCACTGCTTCGCAATATCTTTCAGATTTATTGCATATACATACTCCATCACAGATACTGCGATCGTCATCCAAGACCTTATTGCCTGTGGTTCGGCCTAGATTGGACACTTATGGAAGCCATGCTTTCTCTGTTGCTGCTCCATTATTGTAGAATGAACTGCCAGATTACATCACTGGCGAACAAACATTAGCATCTTTCAAAACAAAACTTAAAACACACCTAGGGGAGGACGGGGCATGTTCGAACCCTTAAGACATAATGCATACCTGTTCACTAGCTATTTACCTAAATTACTCATTATTACATACATATAGTGCTTCCACATGCATGATGCAACACTAAAAGTTTATAGTTAGTTGTCTTGTATAATTTAAAAAATATAGCGCAAAATGTGATTACAACCAGACTGGTCGGACTTGCCCCGTCTCTGGGGCATGTCCGACCAGTACCGTTCGAACATGCCCCGGCTATTAAAGTGCAATACAACAATGACAATAATTGGCAATCCTTTGTATTTTATTTTTGCATTTTGCATAAATAGCAACAGTGTGCTGTTGCCCTTCACAAGGTAGCAGCACATTGTCAGTCTCCCATAACGTTGCCAGCAGTGGGCAATGAGAGTTTGTCCATCAGGCCACTGGCGCACCACTAGCGGCATTTATCACGGTTATCCACCAACCGCCAGGTTACCAGACAAAACAGCATGTGTTGTATAAAAAAGTGTGATAATGTGTGGCTGAGTGAGTGCCAGCGTGTATGGGTGAGTGTGGAAATGTGTGAATAAGATAAACTATGTTGCAATTATGACCATTGGTTGTGAGGCTAGTTCGGGGCATGTTCAAACCCTTTCCGGGGCATATCCGAACGCGTTTGAACGTGCCCCGTAATGCCATTTCAGCTTCAACCCCAATTATTGCCCGTACCGCTTGTGATGGTTCAAAAATACTTTCCCTGTATGTTGTATACCTCTGTGTTCTATTTATAGAACAACAAATGGTTACTTAACTACTAAAACTGTATTTCACACAGTATTTAGAATAATTAACCTAAATAACATAAAATGAGACGAAAATCGCGTATTCGAATCGAGAGCAAAACAAAAAAACAAAAACTGTAGCTGATGAATTTTGGGAGAAACAGTGACTTAGGGGAGAGGTACATCATGAATTATATTTTTAATTCACCAGGTGGCCCTCAATTCTGATTTACCAGCAGGGTTCGAACGTGCCCCGGTGTTCGAACATGCCCCGTCCTCCCCTACTTAGCGAGGCATATCCTCAGAGACAATAAAATGTTCATAACATTATTTTAAAATGTTAATTACCTATTTTGTCTATAAAATCGTTTTAGCTAACTTTAATGGATTTATCATAAGATACATCTGGTATAATTTAGCAAACTGTCACGCGCCCATGAACGTCCCTATGACGGATTTAGGCGCTTTATAAGTGTTCTATTATTATTATTATTATTATTATTAACAGGCCTACTGCTTTCCAGAGAGCTGGATGTTGGTAAACGAGCACAAAAATAACGGATGTTATTGTTCAAAATAGGCCTGTCATGAACTGCTCGATTCAAATTTCAAATTAATAAAAAAAAATTAACAGGACCCTAAAGAACATGACCCCAATTCCCAGCAAACATGACACATCGATCCAATGTTGGACCAATGTTGGGCCAACGTCGTAGTCGTTTTAGCTGGGTTATTAGAAATGATGCAGAGAAAGTTTCTTATGTGACAAATGTCACAAATTGGTTGTAGATCACTAATCAGTCCGATACATGACATACAGTTGGACATGGAACAGGTGCATGTATATTAAGTGTTGTTTTTTTCAAAAGGCAGCTGCAAGTGTGTGACCGGTGACAACACTGGCTATCCTACAACCTACTGTGTTCGACGGTGGAGGCTAGAGGATTTGTCACTTTCTATATTTTCACTGTTGTCACTTTCAATATTTTGAATTGTTGCCTTTCTTTTAATGAAACCCATAGATTGTCGCTGATTAGCCTACTCAGTCAACTCTTAAGTCATTTTCTAGTCATTTGCCAACTCTTCTGAACTTTTGCGTGAAAATAGTGTAGCTGCATGTAGTTCAAAAGGCAGACCATTTGACATGTAGGCTTACTAAATGGCTAATCATGACACTTCTCTATAACCCATTAACTTCATTCTGGCTTAGGCTACTCTCGGGATTATTGGCAGGCCTACGCCATATGGTCTTACTTTTGAAATAGGCCTACTCAAAAAATTCAGGGCTGTTGCCGAATGACTAGAAAATAGATCTTGCTAAATTTCATGAAAATCGCTTGAAAATGAACTGCTTGGTAGATATTACTATTAGGTATTATTTTAGTAAAATTAAATAATGTATAAAATATAAGTAGCTATAATGGTGCGTGTGTATTGTCATACATCTGCAAGTACGATTATCGGCTTGCAGATAATCATCTATGGACAATGGGGAGACATAGCCCTATAGTTATTTTAATAGTTCATTATTTTAATAGTTGATTCACAGACCAGGGAAATAAAGCATCCCCAATAAATTGTCTATGTAAAAAACCCTCAATTTTAACCAACTTCCTAGACTTGGTTATATATCCATAGTTTTGTGGAGCAAGAACCTGGCTGACAAGGAGTCAGAGCGTGTTGCTAATGATGAGAGATCCACATCTTAAAACTGGCAATATTTACCACTAAGTATACAAAGGGGGGAGGGGGTAAACAGTCATTGTTAGCATATCACAATGGATACAGGTATGGCCGAGCATCTGATGATCTAAAAGTTACGGTCAGTGGCAGAGCTGTGTAACCATAATATAAGCAGAAAGCTCAAAGTCTGACTGAGCCCCAGAGGGCCACTGCAGGTATCAACATAATTATGTTATGATATGTCCCAGAACAGACCCGAAGATGGAACATTTGCTGGATGGGTGGATTTTCTAAGACGACAGCAGATCTAATCATGAATAAGAAAAATGAATCCACGTTACAACTCCGGTTTTAGGCTCAGCTAAAGTTAAAAACATCACTCTTGATCTAGTTATGAAAGTAGCGCACAAACTTCAGGCTAAACATTAAAAAAACAGTTCGTCAAGGATGGCACACCGACATACATCAGCTGTTTCCAGGCAGATGTTGAACGCGCCTATTGTGACACACATATCTACATATCATCCACCACACCACGACCCAGGTTGCTGTGATAACCCGTGTCACCCCGTGATGCCGCCATCTGGAATAACCCGGGTTATGCCGTGATAACAGACAGACAGACAGACAGATATTTTATTGACAGAAAGGAAGTCATTACAGACTTATTTGTCATATAATGAGAGATATATATGTACATGTATATACAAGGTTGTTAATTTGATAAAAATCATGTGACACTATACATGGTATGACATACATAACTAAAATCATGTTAAGTGGCAACGCCATAATAAACACTGGGTATTTCGATAATACAAATGACAAACTACTACTTAAAAAATAAATAAAAAGGCATTGCCAAGATAACATAGGGGTCTATCATATTGTTTCCAAGATCTAATGTAAACCCTGGCCTTTCGTGGTCGCTAGAGTCGTCATTTATACTTCCAGCTTGCATGCGAATCTGACCTAGTGTTGCTTCAATGCTGGTCCACTGCCTGCGATGCTGGTCCAACAATAAACGAACGCTGTGTCAACATCGCAATAGGATGTTTGCCACGTTCTGTGATGTAAAAAAGTGAGAAAATCAGATTTTAAAACCTAAATTTTAGTGTATTATGTGAAAACTTGATAACGTTTTCCTACCACAGTAATCCGGGTCACAGTACCTCAAAAATTAAATAATGTCCTCCAGACACAGGATTAAAAATTCAAGCCCTGGCGGTCTGAAGCCGAGGACGCTACCTCTCGATAATGGAGGCTCTCCAGAATATTGAATCTTTAAGAGCGGGGAATAAACATTTTGTTTCCTGGAAATTTGAAGGCCAGAATGGGGTTCTAACCAGCGATCTCCGACTTTCCAAGCAGGAAGCTTGGGCTCCGTTTTAGAGTCATGCATCAGGGCTCCGTACTAGAGTCATGCATCAGGGCTCCGTACTAGAGTCATGCATCAGGGCTCCGTACTAGAGTCATGCATATGGGGTCTACGTACCCAGCAAACACAAAGCATTTCTCTAACATTTATACAATGTTGAACCAACGTCGAAGACGTGGGGTCGACGTTGTATAAATGATATAAAACTGTTTTGTGTTTGCAGGACAAAGCGTGGTGGATCATATGTCTAGGTATTCCATTTCGTAATACTTTATACTAAAAAAATCTGTTATTTAATACTGACAGGAAACTTTTACAAAAGTGCTCTAGTCCGCTCCCGCCTCTGTTCCCTACTTTATATATAATTCTCTATTTATGTGTGAAAATCTCATCTGAGCGAGATGTTGGAGAAGTACTACTAATATTACCAACAGTGCTAAACAAACGTATCAGGGAATTCGGTCTAATAATATCCACAACATATTGTAGCAGATTGTTTCTAAATAAGGAACGTTCCCACAAATAAATCTGCTACTAGGAGATATAAACACAAAGTGTTACTCTGACATTATTTTTTCTTTTTATATTTTTGTTTGATCAAGTAATTGTAATATTATTATTATTATTATTATTATTATTATTATTATTATTATTATTATTATTATTATTATTATTATTATTATTATTATTATTATTATTATTATTATTATTATTATTATTATTATTATTATTATTATTATTATTATTATTATTATTATTATTATTATTATTATTATTATTATTATCATTATCATTATCATTATCATTATCATTATCATTATTATTATTATTATTATTATTATTATTATTATTATTATTATTATTATTATTATTATTATTATTATTATTATTATTATTATTATTATTATTATTATTATTATTATTATTATTATTATTATTATTATTTTTGTTATTATTATTATTATTATTATTATTATTATTATTATTATTATTATTATTATTATTATTATTATTATTATTATTATTATTATTATTATTATTATTATTATTATTATTATTATTATTATTATTATTATTATTATTATTATTATTATTATTATTATTATTATTATTATTATTATTATTATTATTATTATTATTATTATTATTATTATTATTATTATTATTATTATTATTATTATTATTATTATTATTATTATTATTATTATTATTATTATTATTATTATTATTATTATCAGATATCCACTGCACACCACGATCAAGGTAGGTATATATTCGATCAGAATTAAAGCGCTGCACAAATATACCGTTGGCCTGTTTACTAGGTGATACATATTCACCAGATGACGCTTATCATTCAGACTGATTCCCACAATCACTGAACTTACTCATGAACCGGACTGATTGCCATAACCTGATAACACAATCACAGATCTAACTCAGAAAGCAGACTGATTGCCATAACACAATCACTGAGCTAACAATTCATTTGAAAATATTTTGAGGATGTGATTTGGAAATGATATAACGTCTATATATCATTGTAAAGCAAAATGCGTTTCTAAACATTTTCATTAAAAGTTGTGCAGCATCATTTTTTTGCATCTGAGTATCACAAACACTTCCAAAAGAAATCGAATAACATTTGGTTATATATACTGGTGTCATTGGTGTGACCGACACATTTTTGTCAAAAATGTCATGGGTTATTTTTGCTTTAACGGGACGATAAAGCGTCAGTTCGTATAATTTCACGTTATGGATAAATGTAAGCTAATGTTTTTTCAATATTATTAATTTGATATCCCAGAAAACACAAAACATTCTCCGACGTTGCTCGAACATTTATAAATGTTTTACAAGTGTTTTGTGTTTACTGGGATATCATTTGACATATTTCGTAAAATGTTTGATAACACGCATAGGCCTATTACCACTCAAGGCTAGAATCATTAAAATATCTGTACTTTTATTTTGGTTTCTCAATATGATCATGAGATGTGGATGGTGGAAGTCGTTTAAATTTAGGGTAGCTGTGGCAACGTAACAAGTGTGCCGAAAGCACATTTATCAGTTTTCCCGTATTTCTTATTTTGGTCAGGCATGTCCGAAATTAAATTTCGTCCTTATTTCTCGCCTAACAGGTAAATGTGCAACACCATTTTTTTTTAAACTCACGCAATTATAGTCTATGTATGGACATCTTATGGCCATATTAAAAACCCAAAATAAAAATACAGATTTTTTATGATTTTAGCCTGATTGTGTCGCTTAATTATATCACATTTACAAACGTCACAGACTGGTATATTTTTAGGATGTGATATGAGACTCTGGTTACATCATTACATCATTACATCATAATACTTTCGTATTAACTTATTTTACCTATTTTGGCAATCACAGAGTATGATATAAATCGATGTGAATACATTCTAGAAGTTACAAGTTTTTATGGAGATCGATATGCAGAGTCTAGGCACCGAATTCATTACAGGTTCATGGTTTTATATAACAATTCACTTAAGCGAAAGAGCTC